>JAJHPF010000004.1:11508999-11844172 GCA_024447775.1 Carex cristatella | reverse complement strand
ATTTCAGTGGTTATTTTGCATATTTTGGAGTATGTAATATATTAGGTCTGTTGGAGTTTGTTTTTATATGCTTGTGTGTTGGTTGGTTGGTTGGCTTAGGTAGATAGTGTTATTTTGGTTTTGCTTTGTTGCTCTAATGTTGGTGGATTTATACTTTGTTAGTTTTGTGTGTTGTATTCGGTATTTCTGGTACTGATACTCTTTGTTCTAATTTTTTATAATAAAAATGGTGGCATAGTTCACTTTCAAAAAAAAAAAAACATAATGCATTACTTTTTTGTAAGGAATTAACTCGTTCACATGCTCAAAATTGACTAGCCTACTAATTAACTGACATTTTATTAAAGCAAATGGAAATTAGAAAATTAAAAAAATTCAAATATTACGTAAATGTTATATTAACAAATGATAATGATTATTGATGAAAAATTAACAGCAAATGAAAACTAAACAAAATAACTAACAATTTGGTAATAATAAGTTCCTTCAAAATCTGCTTCATTTTGAAAAAAAAAATAATGATTAATTAATATGCCTGAATAAGATTATTATTCTTGTGCATTTTAATTAGTAAATGAGCATAATGTAATTTACTTCTCTAGGTGTGTTCCTGAATCATTCTTTGACTAGGAATTTTAGGCCATTTTGTAAAAGCTTTGTAAATATTTTTGTTATTAATATATATGTTAGTTGGAAATTTTCCACTAATCATAAAAAAAGAAGATTATTATTCTTGCTTGTATAAGATTATTTTGACTTGTGCCATGAATACAAAGGACACATCCAGTTATCATTTCAGCAGCTGCATGAAGGAGTAACAATCTGATATAACATGAATCATTTTGTTATACAAGGTCATTTAATTTTTTCTCATTCAAGGGCAAAGTTTAGAACTATAGTAATTGAAGTTGGGAAACAGACAGTGTATTTAATTTCTAGCTTTAAAAAGAAATTTAATAATTAAGGTGGAAGGTACGTTACTTACGTATAGCTTTTTAGTTTTTACCTTGCTTTAAAAATGAAATTAAGATCAATGTCTCTCTCATTGTTATGTTACAATTAGAGCATTATTTGGGGGAAATTACTTCGTACTTTAAAATTATCTTTTACCCATGTTACTTTTGTTTTTATGAACTGTTAACTTAAAATAATTTTACAGTTCATCGGGAACAACCAAGGATTATCCGGCATAAAGAGAGGCTGGAGTACTGGTAATTTCTATTTATCATTAAATATTTGTTTCTTCAAGAAGTAACCAATACACTAATTATTGTGTTCAACTCTTCATTTTTCTTATTTTTGTTCCCTGCAGTTATATTGGCAGAAATTGTTTCTCTAATTGTTGCTAGCACAGTGCACCATGTCTGCATCACGACATGGTACGTGAGCTCCAATCATCACAACATGGCACCGCGTCTTCTGGTTTTAGATTAAAACCAAGGCAGTCAAATTCAGGATTCTACCTAGAATCATTTTTAGGCAGAGTCGACTAGGATTGTAAGTGCTATACTGAGTTTTTCTAATGAAAAGATTCATTGATAACAGCTCGCAAACTAATTATTCCAATGATTTGCCGAATGAAGCAAACACCAAAATAATGTTGATCTAGCACATTTGAAGAAGCTAAGAATTAGAAGTTGTCTATCACAAGCCTTGTCTAACTCAATCCTTCAAATTTTACACTTAAGGTTGCTACTTGCTACCATGATTTTTATGGAACTAGGATCCAAGTCACTGTGTCTCGATCTCAAAGTTATAGTTCTAGCTATAGCTTAAAAACATGGAGAGCAGTTTGGGTCCGATGCCCATCAGACTCAAATTTGCGTCCGATGAGTTCCATAGCTGTCCGATTCGCTTTAAGATCCATGCACACGGATATTTAAGCAGGCCCGTGCGGATATTAAAGCAAGGCGCACGGATCTTAAAGCGGATCGGATGGCTATGGAACCTATCGAACTCAGTTTCAGTCCGATGGGTATCGGACCCAAACTGCCCTCAAAAACAGGACATCTAGACTTTCATGACCTTGATTGAAAATGTTAAAGAATAGAAATTTAGTACTGATTTTGTTTCCATCGACACTAGAAGTCAGTTGCATTTGGCACCTTGATCCCTGTTTTATGAAATAGCATTGATAACTTGTTTTATTTAAAAAGTACAGAGAATTCAATCACAATCACAACTGCTCGTTATAAATTGCAAAGATCAAAATTCATAGAATTACAGAAAAAAAAAATTGAGCAAAAATAATATTTCCTATCATTTTACAGTATTACGTTAGCCCAATCAGCTCCAACTATTAACCACAAATATATAAAATCTAAACTTGACATAAACTGTGCTACTTGGGTTTGATGTATGCTTGGTATGGGTACCCACTACTTGAGTCAAATGCACTGCTAGTATATCTTATTATTGGACCTTCGCTACTGTAAGGATGCCTTGAGAGATTTGTAGCATTTGTAGAATCGTCTGAATAATACACATTAGTTGTTCTTGTACTACTGACATCATTCTGTAATATTATCTCTATCTCCTTCAGAACTTCATCCATGGATGGACGATCTACTGCGGAATCATATATGTACACATTCCAATGCCAATTGCACAAACTTCCTAAGTCCCACATTTTTCGCTTGATTTACAATTTTATGGTCCATTTCTTATCTTAAACCATATATAGTACTCTTGGTCATACTGGTCAATGACTTTCATGACCTCTCTCACTATGTAAGTGCCCTTTTCAATCAGCAGCCTGGCAGTTACTAGCTCTAGCATGACCACGCCGAAGCTGTAAACATCACTCTTTTCTGAAAGTTGTTGAGTCATATAGTACTCTAGATCCAAATATCCCTGGTAGATGCACAAAAAGAAAATTAGTCTATATGTTATTTGAAGGGACAATGTTAGAATTTATAGCAGTGCTGATAATTAGGTATGATGAGTTTGTGTTGCTATCAAATTAAAAAGGGGAAATAATTATCTTTGTTTGTGGAATCTCTCCAGTATTACTGAAAAATATTGACTGTCATTAATTATCACAAGAACTTTATGAAATAGTTTTAGTATATATTATCTCGAATTACCTTTACGGGCATTATCTGAAGCAATCTCGACAATAATGACGTCAATCCATGAGTGGCGCAAGGTACACAAGGGAGCTGTTGTGGAGGAATCTATCAAAGCCTTATCTCGAGCTTTATCATCAGCAATGGCAACACCCCATAGGCCCATGGCTCTGACCTTTCCGCATGCCACAAAACCCTATTGGTGCAAACTAAACGCTACCACAGGACAGCCTAGTCGTGCGGAGATCGTTCAAGTAAAGCTTGCTGAACTCAAAAGAGCATCGTCTCCATCTGATCCTATGTGTTTCAAGTGCAGTGACTGGGGACACTTTGCAGCACAGTGTTGCAACGCAATGCTGTGCTTTATTTGTAATTGCCATGGCCACCGATCCTCTCAGTGTCGTGCAAACACCTCTTTCGAGCTTCTCAAATCTGATCCACTGCTCTTAGAAGTTCCTACTGATACGTTGCCAGAGCCGCCACTTCATCCTTCACAATTCACGCCCCCTGGCCTGGTGCTGATTCCGAGTCAGGCCAGCAGTCTCTACCCACTGAGGATGAGATATTGACTATGGTTTCAATCAAGAGGATGGAGATGGAGTTAGCACAATTTAAACACAAAATGGAGTTGATGGAAAAGAAACGATTTGGAATGGAGCTGGCCAAGGCAGGTATCAATGCTCAAATTCATAAAAGTAAGTCCAAAATGGATGAGATAGAGGTTTCTGAAACAACAAAACCGAGAAATGTGCTACTAAATGTTGATGGAAACATAAAGGAGGTATTAGGAGCAACACGACAAAATGAGTATAGGAAGGAAACTCTTGAATATGAAACTGAAATTAAAAATGTGTCATCTCTAAGGTCAGGTTTAGATATTGAGGTCAATGAAGATGATAAGGGGTTCGAAGGGGTTGAACCAGTAAAGATACAGCTGGTGGATATGCAACAAATCAAAATGGACATTGAAGCGGCAAGGCAGAAGGATTCTAAGAAAGATCAGATATTCATTTTCGTTGCCTCCTACTCTTTTTTCCCCGATTTTTTTATTAATAGGAAAATAATTAAATAAATATCGTGATTAGAGAAGATTTTCGATTTTTTGTGAAAAGTGGAAAAACCGCTGAGATTGTCAACGTCCAGAGGACGTTGTTGTTGAAAACGGCCTGATTAACTTTCCAATTACCACCAAACGATAGGCCATAAGCAGGCCGTTATTCTAGCCCACGGCCATTATTCATACACGCCGTTATTCTAGCCCACGGCCAGGTAATAGGCCCGTTGTATTAGACATGGCTTTATATTAATTAATTTATTAATTTGTATATTAATTAATAAAAATTTCAGCAACATGGCTTTATATTTCTAGAAGAGAAAGTGTATAGAAATTCATCTCACTTAACATTCTTATTTGTTGTTAATTTTCTATTGGTAGGAGTGAATATTAGGTTTGTTTACTATTTCTCTTTCTTATTTCTTTACCTATTTACTGTTGTAGTTAATGGAGAAAATTTGAGGATTATTGTAGAAGGGCTCTTCAGCGTGACAATAATTATGTGAAGATTGAAATCTCTGTACTTTTTCATCTTACATTTCCCTTAATTATTATTTTAGTTAAGTTGAACTTCAACAATGACACATAGGTATTAGTTTAGCGTACGCACACCACAATTTCTTGAAAATAGAACAAGATCTCACATAAACTCCTTGGTCTTTGTTTGCAGCCAGCAATCTCTTTTGCTTTTGTGCTTTTTTTTTATTAGAATTAAGTTAAGTTTTAATACAATTGTACTAAAACAAGACAATTGATGGTATTGAAAAACATATGAAGCTTCATGCATCATCTTCAATTGTTTTGTGGCATCTTTGATCTTTAGTGGGATTTATGTAGGTGTTGAAATTGTAATCGCAATCCATGGCAGATTGATTGATATGTTAGAGTCAAACCAGACAAACTTGAGACGTGTGACCATATATAATTGTTTTGGATTAAGCCGACGGAATGATTGATATATATGGCATTTGAGCCTCAAATCAGAAAAATTGTTTCTCAAGTAACAACCATTTTAATTCACTTCCCTTCATTTGCACAAATTTGTTACTTATTATGAAGAAAAATTATGATTTATGGTCTTTGTTTCATGAAGATATGTCCTAATCGTCAGACACTATATTGGAGTGCTACTTGGCCAAAAGAAGTCGAACAACTCGCTAGGATGTTCTACTACAGCCCATACAAGGTACAAGAAGAAGAAGAGATCTATTTTACATCGTAAATTATATATTACTAAATAAATCTATATGTGTTTCACATTTTATATTTTTATTTTTCAAACCCTGCATTAACTCGACTAGAAAATACTTTATAAGAAAACCCTAAAAAAAACATCGGGGACCGAATTGCTAATTCGTTCTGGACTAAAAAACAAAAATTACACCAACAGTTTCACACAGTTTTTTCCGTAAAAACTGAAAAAAAAAAAAAATTAAGAACAAGTTGCCAACTCGTTATGTAGGGGAAAAAATATTCAGAATGAGTTGGTAACTCAGTTTTTATAGTTTTTGTAAAAGTCAAATCAATTATACTGTTCTCTAAAATTAATTTTTCTATTTATGGTTTATAAAAAAAAATTCTATTAAAATAGTGAATGGTGTGTACGAATATTGAAACGGACCGTACATATCAATTAATTGAAGGATTCTGAGCGGGCATATCTGAATCCAATGGACGCGCGTAACCCTCTCCGGTAATTTTGAGTTTAGAAGTAATTAAATTAGAAGGCCAGAACATCAACATATCAAGTTAACAAAAAAGAAAATTGGTTTTTCACTTATTGATCTCATGTGAAATAAATTCTACATATTATATATGATGACCTTAATTACATAATTAATTCCTCTTAAATAAACAACCTATATATATATAGCAATTCTCCCAACCCATGAACCGGTTTTATTAAATTGTGCCCGTAAATTCAAAACTTGAGAAACGAGAGGTAGCACAATTGGCTAGAAAAAAGTTCTGGAATTGTTATACCCAAAGATCGAGAGTTCGATTTCTCCTCACGACTTTGCAGTCTCTACGAAGGTTTAAAATATATATATATATATATATATATATATATATATATATATATATATATATATATATAAATACAACTAATGAATTTTACCTTAGGCGCTTCCACGTGGCCTGCATGGCTCCACCTGTCAGTTCATCAACACTCAAGCTACAACTAATGAATGGAAAGAAAATAAATAAATAAATAAATAAATAAATATATATATATATAGAGAGAGAGAGAGAGCAGTTCGTTATACCAAATAGATTTTGTGATTTTGAAGTCTAAATAGTTGATCCGAACCGCTCATCATGTTCTCCATATTGAAATGTGCTTGGAGACCAAATTTTATATTTTTTCGAATTTTTTTACTATTTATTAAGCCACTTTGAAAATCGCTGATCCACTGTGAACAGTAAAAATTTCTAGACCATCGGATCAGTAATTTTCAAAGTGGGTTAATAAATAGTAAAAAAATTCCAAAAAAATGTAAAATTTTGTCTCCAAGCACATTTCAATATGGAGAACATGTTAAGCGGTTCGAATTAGCTATTTGGACTTCAAAATCACAAAATCCACTTGGTATAACGAACTGTTTTATACCAACGTTAGTATATTAGCCAAACTCATATATATATAGAGAGAGAGAGAGAGAGACCGGCTATGCTCAAAATGTTTTTTCGTGGACTATGGAGCAAACAACTTTTAAACCGTATGATTTTCTTAAAACAGCGTGCAGATCAAATTATCAGATCCGAAACTTTTTGGTCAAATTTGAAATACGGTACTTCACTCGACTGGACACATCCAATTTTCTAAATCCCCAAACCCCTGCGCTCTCTCCCTCTCTCTCTCCCCATCTCCTTTCTTCTCTCAGCCACAACATAAATCGCACCTCCTCCCACTCCTCTCCTCTCTCGGCGCGCACCGCATCGCTGCATCACGAGTAAAAAACCTAACCCCGCCTCCTCCCACTACTCTCCTCTATCTCACGCATTTTCTTCTCTAATGACAGACCTTACTCCGCTCGATCCAAACCCTAAATTGTGATTCCAGCCACCTCACGTCTTGCTCCTCTTGTCAAGCTCTCCTTCGAAGATCTGTAAAGGTACTCCTTTTTGGTAAGAACTTGCTTTTACTTTGTGGGAATTCCTCTTGGTGCTTTCTTAGGCTTTAAACTAGGCTTTGGAGTCGAGGTATTATACAATCTCAATTTAAGACTATGCTTATATCTTGTGTGATTCGGTACTTGCAAAAATGCAACGGATGTATGGTACTTGCAGAAATTGTACCAGTAGCTGTTAGAAGCATATTAGTGCCATCTATTTTGATAAATTAGTATCAGTACCCTTTTACATGCTGCCATAAAAATCAATTACATGAATGATTGCCTTTCCACAATAAGAAAATTTGACAATAAAATTGACTAAAAAAATTAATAGCACAATTCTTTCTAATCAAGTTTTTTCTTTTGTTTCCTAAACTAAGGAAATTGATGCTGATAACCAGCAATTAGCAAGAGCATGCTCACCACTACAGCCGCCAACAGACTTGGACTGGAGGACTTTTGCAGAGGCATTCGAGATTTGGAAAATTATGAAGCAGAATCCCGGTTTTTAATGCTTGCACATACCAAAGGAAGAAAACCAATTTGTCTGACCAACTAGCAAGGTTGACTAGGATTTTTGGATGGAATCGAAGGGATTACCTATCCTGCTTATCGAAAAAGGAGAAGAGACAATTTCCATACAAAATGGCAATTTCCGTAGAAGATGCGAGTGAAGACGAATCGAATTTATGAGTGACGATGATGAAGATGATGAACATGGCGAAGATCAAAGTGAATATGAATCTAATGCAGTTTATGGGAATGAAGAAGACCTCTTTTAAGAACATAGCATTAAACTTTACTATTATGTGATTTTAAGAAACAATAGGGTTCATTTTGTAAAAGTTGCAATACCCTATATGGTGCAGTTTTTGTGCAATTTTTGTGTAAACAGTGAAGAAAAAAGCTAACTGTTAAATGATATAGACATATATAGTGTTCTAAAAATGCCCACGCAGGCGTGCTCTGCCCGCGCCCGCGCCGCGGGCACGTGGGCACGGGCGTTAAACGGGCCGGGCACCTTTTTTTTTTTTTTCCCCTGCTCGAGTGCCGGCCCGCCGCGCCCGCGCCCGTGCCCCCGCACGCCCGCGCCCGCGCCCCGTCCGCCCGTGCCCCTGATTTTTTTTTTTTTTTTTCGAAAATTTGAATTCAAATTCAAATTCCCCACCCCCGGCCCCCCTCCAAAGAAGCAAGAAGGCACCTTTTTTTTATTTTTTTTTTTTTTAAATTCAAATTTTAATCCCTCCAAACAAAATTCTATAAATATACACCCATTCCTCTCAATATTTTCACATCTCTCTCAATATTTTCATCTCTTATTCTCTCAATCTCAATCTCAATATTTTTATTATTCTCTAATTTTTTAAAATAATAAAAATGAGATATATTTTTTTAAAACTTTAAATGGCCATAACTTTTGCTAGGAAAGTCGGATTGACACGTATGATGTCAATTCGGAAAGGGGAGGAGGAGACGGTGGCGACCGTCACCCGGGGATCCCCGGGTAACCGGAAAATCAGAATCGCCAAAAAACGTCGTTTAGTGCCTCAAAAATTAAGTTTAAGGTTTTTAGTGACAAAAAACGTCGTTTAGTGCCAAAAAACGTCGTTTATTTTTTAATCTATTGTTTTAAAATAAGAGCTTAATTATTTTTAAAGTAATTGATTTAAGAAATTTTTAATTTATATTTTATTATAACAAAAATTATCGAGTTACAACCATGTCAAATGAATTTAAATTGGCATGAATTTGGATTTATAATTTATTGGTTTTCAAAGAAAAAAAAACCGAAAAAAAAACTGAAAAAAAGAAAAAAAAAAACAGGAAAAAAAAATAGAAAAAAAAAAAAAAGTAATGCCTGCGGGCGCGGGCGCGGGCGGATGCGGGCGCGCGGGCATGCGGGCGCGGGCGCGCGGGCATGCGGGCGCGGGCGCGCGGGCATGCGGGCGCGGGCGCGGGCGGATGCGGGCGCGCGGGCATGCGGGCGCGGGCATTACGTGGGCGGGCGTGAGTTTTGAAATTTTCGCCCGCGATGCCCGCGCCCGCATGCCCGCGACGCCCGCGCCCGGGCCCTGCCCGACCCGCCTATAGACCACTAGACATATATGCAGTTTGAGATGTCTTACTGGTTTAACATATAATGCAGTTTGACAATAGAAATGAACAATTCTATGATATATGATATATTTGTCTCTCTTATAATCTGTTATGGGGTTTTATGCTTGTTTATTTCCATCTCTATAATCTGTTGTGGTTAGAACCAAAAAATTTCTATTTATAAGAATTTTTAACTATTTCTAAACATAGTCGAAAGTTTATGGTTAGAACCTGACACAAATTCTGAACTATTCCACTCTTATGCGTTACACTTGATTGGTTTCTGTTCTTTCCATGAAAATCAATTTATCTATCTAGTATTAAGTATTTCTGAACTTAGCCGATTTTCATTTCAGAAGATTGCAACTCATAGCACAATACAGTTTTGTGTTTTGGTGGAGTCGAATTCCATTTTTCTGGAATATAATTCAAAACAGTTCATTGAACTCATAGCACAGTACAGTTTTGTGCTATGCACTAAGAAAAGTAAAAATAACAGAGAACACAAGCATTGCAAACTAACATAAGCAATTTAAAAAAAACAATCATTAACTACAACATTTTCATATAAATAAATGCATCAACTTAGAAAACTTAGCTAAAGTCATTATATCAAATTTGAATTAACACCTAGCTAAAGTCATTGTTATTATATGTCATTCAAGTACATTACATGCTATTTAAAAAAAAAACTCCAGCAAATAGAGTTTGCAGTGTGTGTGGTTGTCACAATAATTTCGCGCATACACCTCTGACAAATAGGGTTTGACTTCTCCTGCACAAACACAGTACACTAGTCATAAACAACCTACAATTATGTTACTGTTATTTCTGTTAGGAAAAATAAACCATTTTGCTACTGGTATTCCTGCAGAAGCACAAATTACATAATTTGTTCAACTATGTTAATATTAAAAAATTAAATAGCTCCATCATCAGTAAACAGTGTCTAAGATATGATGCATGACCTATCAAAATGATAAAAATACATCTCAAATTTTATATTTTAATTTGGGATATACTAGAACAACCATCAACTGTACAAATCATCAACTAAACTGATTAAATTTTACTGTTAATTACATATTATTTTAACAAAGTTGGATAGAGAGAACAAGTTGAATGTGAGGTGACATCAGTAATAGTAAATATTAATGTTAAAAAACCGTAGACAGGATAGTCCATAAAATAAAAATTTGGCACTGCAGAGGCATATCTGGAAACCAAAATTGATTTATAAATTATTTCTCTACAAGAAGCAAGGGAGCCACACGAAACTTTAAAAATGATAATAAATGTACAGTGGTGTGGGTCGCATAATGATTGTACCTAGCATTTGGCTCAATCAAAGTTTTTATTTGGCTAAAGGTATCAACAATTTTAGGCATTACTGATGTTTTTTTTCTAGTTAAGTGAGTTGTTGAGACCATAGAATTAAGTAACTTCAAATGAATACATAGGAATTGGTAAAAATATAGCCCCCTTTTTTTTTCTCATGTTTGTTATTCATTTTAATTCCCAATCTAGAGACTTAGGGGCTGTAGATTTTTGGTTGCTTAATTGAATTTTTCTTTTTCAGAGATTGTGTTTTAGTTTTCTAGTATGCTATTCTGAAGATGGAATAGATATCAGTACCGAGCTGGGGTTTCAAGTTTGTGCATTCTTTTTCTATTATTTTCCCTCAAATGCATATTTGAGATAATGTTATGGTGATTTTGAGATGTATATTTGAACAGTGCTGTAAAGCTCGAGCTGGACAGTAAAAGCAAGTTCTTACAAAAAAGAAGTACCTTTACAGATCTTCGAAGGAGAGCTGGACAAGTGGAGCTAAGACGCGAGATGGCTGGAGTCACGATTTAGGGTTAGGAGCGAGCGGAGTAAGGTCTGGTGTTGGAGAAGAAAACGCGTGAGACAGAGGAGGCGAGTTATGGTTTTACTGGTGATGTAGCGGTGTGGTGCGCGTCGAGAGAGGAGAGGAGTGGGAGGAGGTGCGATTTGGGTTTTGGCTGTGAGAAGAAGGCGATCGTAAGAGAGAGAGACAGCACAGGGGTTTGGGGATTTACACAACTGGATGTGTCCAGTCAATTGAAGTACCGTATTTCAAATTTGGGCGAAATTTTTCAGATCTGATAATCTGATCTGCACGCTTGTTAAAGAAAATCGGACGTTTAAAAGTTGTTTGCTCCATAGTCCAGGAAAAAACGTTTTGAGCATAGCCGGTCTCTCTCTCTCTCTCTCTCTCTCTCTGTGTATATATATATATATATATATATATATATATATATATATATGAGTAGAACTAGGATGCTCCTAAGTTCACCAAAGCCTCTTGTGAACTTGACTCTAAAATATATCGAATCGACTTTAAACAATGAATCCAAACACATCAATCATTAGGTAGAAGGATTTCAACGGTTTGGATTCATCGTTTAAAGTCGATTCGATATATTTTAGAGTCAAGTTCACAAGAGGTTGGGTGAACTTAGGAGCACCCTAGTTCTACTCATATATATATATATATGGCAACGACTTCTATGGACAAAAGGACCTATTTGTAAAATAAACATATTTTTATTTTCAAAGTTCAAACAGTCAATCCGAACCGTTCAACTTGTTCTCCATATTAATATGTGCTTGGAGACAAAATTTTATATTTTTCTGAATTTTTTTACTATTTATTAAGATGGATACAAAATTCAATGGTCTGAATTTGATATTTTTTCTACCCATCTTAATAAATAGTAAAACAATTCAAAAAAATGTAAAATTTGTTCTCCCAGCATAAATTAATATGGAGAACAAGATGAACGGTTCGGATCGACTGTTTAAACTTTCAAAATAAAAATATGTTCATTTTACAAATAGGTCCTTATGTCCATAGAAGACACTCTATATATATATATATATACAGAGAGCGAGATTGATAACTGGATCAGTTTTTATTTTTTCCCCTGGTATTTTTCAATATCTCTTGTTGTTTTCATCTCTCCACTTTGCGCTCAGTGTTTAGGTAAGAAATATTGTAAGTTTGTGTTGGTACGTATAAATTAAGGAAATTTCTATAATTTAAACTGCCTTCAGTTCAATTGTACAAACAATTTCTAAATTATTGTAAACTTTTCGAAAAGTTCTCATACTGCTACAAAAGCTGTGAAAGCCATGAAAGTTGAGATCAAAGCTGTCGGTTAATTAACTTCCCCCATCATAATCAGTATGATTCTCAGTTACTTTTACATAAATCAAGGGTTAATTAACAACAATGCAAATTACCTCATCTGTATAATTGATAAGGCACAATGGGCGCTCACGTGTTCAAAGAACTAAACAAGGTTGAAACTTGAAAGTGAGGATACATGCATGAGAAATCATCATTTTTAGGTATAAACTAAATCTAATGAGAGTGTCGTGATGTTATGGTAGTTTGTGCCAAAAATAGCAATGTCATTCAATTGTTTGTTTTTAATTAAAGGATCTAGCTCAAATTTAAAGTGACAGCTCTAAGTCAAAAACCACAGCTCATAATAAAAGATATGTTTGTTGATTTTATGTATTTGTGTTTGTTGAATAATAATCTTAGAAATAATAAATCAAGGGCTTGTATGCAAAATGTACAAAATAATTTAAGTAGCTTACTGTAGCAAAAAGGGGATAGTTCCAACGGTCATATTGACCTTGTAATATATATACAATCACTGTAACAGAAAAAATATATAACTTTTCAAAACACAAAAATTCTATTGTCTCCTCAGCTTTGCATCTCTAAAAATAACATGGTATCAGAGCTGTAAGATCTCTGACCACAAAATCCATAAAACAACAACAAAATCAGCAAAGAGCAAATGGCTCAAGAAGGGCAACACGAGATTATAAACAATTCCTCCAAGCTCACAAATATCTTGCTCAATGGCAGAAATTACCTTACATGGGCAAAACCTGCAGCGAGAGCGCTCAGCGGCAAAATATGTATGGTGTTAATCAAAATTTTAAAATACCATAAATATATATAACGAAAATTTGGGAATTTAATATATTGTAATGCTCATAATTAATTTATTTGGAATAGTATACTATTAATATCTAAAGAATGAATAATAATTAGGTGTGGGATTGATTTATAAAATCTGAAAACTTAAAGGTGAAATCTGAAAATAAAATAGGGAGTTTAATAGAATGTAACATACGGGAATAAATAAATTGGAATACTTTGTATATATCAAATTAAGAATGAATCTTGTAAGTGGGACCCAATGTCATCCTAAGTTCCCATCTCTATCTAATTATATTGCTTTCTCTCTCCTTGCGTGGCAAAGCCACCTTGCTCCAGCGGCAACAAAGCCACCTAAGCTACTTGTAAATATTCTTTGTACCATGCTTGCTTGTTCTCTCTTAAACTCAATGTTTCTTTTGCTCTCTTCGGAAAATAACAGAGAGATCTATTATCTCTTTATGACTTGGTTTTTGCTATATCAAATCATTAGCTGATATCTCTTTCAGAAAGCTTGACGGTTATTGGTAATCTTCTATATCTTTGGTCTATTGACTGTGAATTTCTTTCTCAACAGATAAGGATTTGGTAGTTAGTAAAAATATAGAAAGCAAACCATATTCTTATGGTGAATTGAATCCTAAATAAACTATTGACTTGGATAAAGTTTATTTATTTCAACCTACTAGTGGATTACCTAAATAAAAGAATTTCTTATACCTATTGACTTGGATTAATGTTTCTAAAGTGTAAAAAGATTGTTAAATGAATTAAGTTACAGATTTTAGTTTAGAGCTCAAATGATCACTTTACCTTCCGAGCTCAATTGGTCTTGTACCAATATAATATCATCCTTGTCTTGTTACTTTAAGCTGTTAGTGGTATATCAGTTAAGAGTTGTAGGGGTTTAATTTGTAAAAGTTCAGCAAGTTAATATTTTAAACTTGTCAGAGGGACTTTGATATGTATAATTTTGCACATGTAAGTCGGATGAAATAAATTAACTAAGATAGGCTTGAATCAAACTAAAAAGAAAAAGATAATTGAATTAAATATATTTGTATTTTTGGGAAATAATAGACTTGTATTAGACTTTGAATGTTGAATTGGAATTTGTTGGACTTCGAATAAAACAGAAATGAGGAATATAAAGTAAAGTATATATGTTAAAGGTTAAGAACTAAGCAAATAATTGATAAATGAAGTCATTAATTAGCAATGAATAAGAAACACACGTGATCAATTAATTGTTAGTATATATTGTTTTGTAATGATAATTTATAAGTATTAATCGAAAATATGTTATTATGCTATAGGCATATGAATTGTGGAATGAGACTTAACAGGACTGTTCGGAATAACTGATATGCACTAGTTGATCGCTCTATTGGCCCTACGATATCAGGTGCGAGGTTATTGGATTAGTCTGAGATTCATGACTAGGAATTAAATCATAACTCGCGGTGCATTTTGAATATTTGATTGACTGCATTGATTGAACTGTTGCATATATGCATAGCCCAATATAATTGAAACTGAATTACATGTGAGTCTATTGACTGTCATGTTGATATTGTTTATCGATTGATTGATTCTTATTGCAAATTAAATGATTGATTGAGATCACAGTGATTGAATTGATTAAATATTGAATACTATAATCCTTGAACCTCCATAAAGTAGAGAAAAATAATTAATTTATCGTAAAGTCTAGCTAGCTACTAGACTTTACTCCAGGACCCTTATGCGCATATGGTGAATGGCCCCAACTGAACCCAGTACCGGTTGAGTAGGGGATATTGAATAAATATGAATTGTGACTGTAAGACTAATGAACTGTGGTAACTGTCTTATCAATGATTTTCTTTCCGATAATGATAGTGATTCTAATATTGATTTCGTATTGTTTCCGTTAACCGATTGTCAGGATAGTTAAAACTGTATTATCATTTATTTTCTTTGTAATACTGATGGCATTGAGATATTGATTCTATATTGTTTCCATTAGCAAATTGTTAGAATGGATAGAACAGTATAAGCCCTAACACGACAGATACTTGTTCTGGTATTTGTCGGTGTTACCAGACTAGAAATTGTAAAGGTAAGAAATCAAACGTTACAAGACTTTATGGTTTAAAAGATTTTGACTCAAACCATTTATTCTAATAAGGTCCTTAGAGTTCTGATTTATTTGTGAAATTTGTGTTGTTCAATTGGATACTGTTATTGAGCATTTGCATTCATCATTTGAAAATGAAATGTTAATTTCTCGTGCGGTGATTTCATTATGAATATGGATTTCCTTCGAATCCAATAATCTGAGTGGCAATCAGCACTGAGAAATAATTTATTATTTCTCACTCGTTTCCCCTTGTGAGTTACAGGTTTGTTAGACGAAGATTGAGAAACATTTTTGGGATTGTAATTGACAGCTGGGCCATCTAAAGGTTTGGGATTTGGGTTTATTTTATCTGACATGGTGCAGAAAATTCATCTAGCATCATCCACGGTAAAATGTCAGATAATTATTGTAAATAAATTGAAATGTGAAAAAATAATGGATGCTATTGGCAATGAATAAAAAGATCAATGCCTTGTGTTACGTGAATTGTTATAAAAAAAAAAATAGACGCAGTAGTCTGTTGCACCTCCGGGATCAGGGGTGTGACAGAATTCGAACTCGAACCTACCCAGGTTCGATTTGGTTTGGTTCGTTTGCAGCCCTAGTCATCACCGACATGCTTCATGTTCATGTATTTGACTAGAAAGGTGGACTGTTGACTTGGGTATGGACTTCTGAGAAAAGAGCTAGCTAGACAAGTGGTTTAAGTTAATTTTATTAATTTATGGCTGTTCTCACCGGAATTATTGGAAATTTTGATGAAATATGGATGTGATTCTGAATCCTCTGTATTAGTGTATTTTGAAACATCCTCTGTAAAGAGTCATTGCAATGTGGGCACTACAAAATTTGAGAGGTTTCTGGCACGGTAGTCCTTAGGACATTAATTGGTATTGGAGAAAAGAAAATGCCATAATGGGACCATTTTGTTACCGACCTAATAATTGGTATTGGATAAAAGCAAATTTCTAAATAAACAGATGGGCCTATGAAAACAATATTTTGATAACATAAAATATCTTGCATAGATTATGTATAGCAGAACAAATTAATCTGATAATTTGTTGGTCAAATTTTTCTGATAATGTCCAGTAAAACAAACTGTGTAGTTCTTTATTATCAAACTACATCAACCCATTATTTTAGTCTGTGATGATTTCTAAATTTTGGACTGCAGAATTTGAGATAATATTTTTGGTGCTCTGCGAGCACTAAAGATACCCCGAAATGATTTCTTAAGTTCTATAATTTATAACTTTCATTTTTATAGTAATTTGTTTTATAATACAGATTATAATGCATGATTTCAATGAAAAACAAGTTCTTGTGTCACTCTCTCAATTGTTTGGGCCTCAATTTGACACAATAAGATACCTGTTTGTTCCAGCTTGTAGAGCGAATCGAATCACTGGGTTCTTATTGTAGTTGATATTCCTACTTTGGAAATTCATTATTACACATATATTGGTGATAATGATTCCTATATTGAGTTTCAACATCAAATTATAACTTGGCTTAAAGAGTTTCTTTCGTGGAGGACTTGTGAGTGTTTATTTAACATTATTTTTTAAGGATTATGGCAATGTTTCATAGAATTAAGAATTTATTTTTTTATTAATTGTTGGTATCATTTTTCTTTCAGCTAAACTAGGTTGGAAAAATATGATTACTTAGTTCAAGGAGCACCCTAAGCAAGAAAAAAAAAATCAATGGATTGTGTTATCTTTATTTTGTGTTTTGTCTACAATCTGATTATTGAGATTCCTCATAACTTCACACAGGTAATTTTTTAGTTTTACAGAAAAAAATTTAAAATTTTGTAATTTTCCTCAGAAATTTTATAATATGTATATTTTATAGATTTCAAATCATTTTTTATAGTTTTCAAATCAATATTTATGTTTTACAGTTTTAATGAATATGCTTGAAACTTTATGACTATACTTTTTGCAGTATTCATGTTTTGTAGATAGAATCTGCATGATACAAGAAATATAATAATTTTATAGTTTGTGTACAAGTTTTGTAGTTTGTATCTTTAACTTTTGTAACTTACATCATGAATTTATGCAGTTTACATCTTAAGAATTTAAAGTATTCATGTTTACTATTTTTATGTATATGTTTTGCAGTTAACATCTCCAATTTATGCAATATTCATGTTCTATAGCTTGTTAATTCTTGTTGTGTCTTATTTTTTTTTTTTTTTTGCAGAATGATATTGCAAAAGAACATCTCATTCATGTTATGAAGCTTCTTACACATTCTAATAATGTTCATCAGAGAGTTATGCAATAAGAAATTTCTTAGAACAGTTATGTTTGTTGAAACAGTTTATCAGTATGTTTGTTGAACAAAATGTTTGTTTGTATTTAGTTGGAACAGCAGTGTTT
Organism: Carex cristatella; assembly: GCA_024447775.1. Taxonomy (NCBI): domain Eukaryota; kingdom Viridiplantae; phylum Streptophyta; class Magnoliopsida; order Poales; family Cyperaceae; genus Carex; species Carex cristatella. The sequence continues at coordinate 11,826,337 of JAJHPF010000004.1, read as the reverse complement.
GTTGGACAGTATTTTTTGTTTGTATATATGTAGATGATCATTGTGTTTTGTGCAAAAGTTATGTTTGTGATAATATGTTTGATAGTTTTTATGTTTTGTATTTTTAATCTATCATTTTATAGTTTACATAGTTAATTTTTACAGTATTTATTTTCTATAGATTGGATCATTATTTTTATTGTTTACATAGTTAATTTTTATAGTATTTATTTCCTATAGTTTGAACCTTTTATTTTTACAGAATTCAAGTTTTACAGTGTTCATCTTTAAATTTATAGTACTCATAGATTTGTTTTATATTATACTTAATGTTATTTTACATGATATAAATGCATATAGTAATATTTGAAAAAAAAATTCGAAAAAAAAATTAAAAACTTCTAAAATGATAAAAGTACGCAAGTTGACAGCTTTTAAAATACAATAAGTACAGTTAACGGTCAAAGTATAACAAGAGTGAAAGTACAAAGTACAAATACAAAAAATTTGGAAGTTGCAAGATTTGTTGTTAGAAATTTTGATTGCATATTATATATGATTTGCTATTGTTTTTTTATATTATAGGATATTGAATTTTACAGTATTCAACAGTTGGTTAGCGTAAAAAATGGGTACAGAATCTTAGGTACAATTAGTCGTTTCCATTAAAAAAATATTCTTGCCTGTAGGAGTGTAAATGGAGCAAATTCAAAGCGGATAATGCTAATAACAAATTCATATTCATATTTTACTTTTCTATGAGCAGATATGAATATACATACAAATAGTAAACGAATGTCAAAATATAAAATGAATCTATTTTAAATGGATATGAATACAGAGTGGATAATCCACGAATACAGATTCAAATATGAATACAAAACAAATAATTGTCGAAAAACTTAGTTATATGAACAATCTACTAAAATAATCCACATCTTTATCTCAGTGATAATTAAAATTTACCAAATCATGTAATAAGCATGATATTATATGACCGTTGTATACTTGTATTAAATAAAATTCAATCAAATGGCACTTCAAGAGTCTCTGTGATTTTGCATGACACAACAATTGGAGCATTTATAAAGTGAACTTCCCGTCTGAAATAAAATAATCTAAAATATTATTACTTTATTAGAAATGAAAATGGAGAAGAAAGAAGGATGAAATGGAGGAAATGTGATACATTGAGGCTTGTGAAGTAAAGCCTCCGGAGCCATATTAGTCCCACTTAAGATGACAGTGGCATGTACCCACTTGATGATGTCCAGTGACGTGCCCGACCTCCTTTCAAAATCTAAGCGGATTTGTTTCCGAACCCATTTTATTTTGTTCTGGATACAACCGCATATCCGCTCCGTTTATAAACCATCAAATATATCTGTATCCGGCACTATTGTTCATGGTTTCAAAATTATCCAGATCTATTATCCGATCCGTTTAATTCGGGTACAGATAGCAACTGAATTTTCGGAGCGAATTTGAAGCAAATCATCCGGACAATAAAGAGATGGATTCATTCATGATTTGTTTTAGAAGGTAATACTATTATATATTTGAATCGTCATTACTATTTCTCTATTCAACTTTCTTAATGATCATTAAAGATTAATAATTAAGATGGCTAATAAATAATTTATATTTACAAAACTAATTATAAGATCATTTAATTGGGCTTTAAGTTTTCTTGACTATAATAATTAATTCTTTTTCGTCAGTTATAAAATATAAGAGTGATCATCAAGACAAGGGTCAAGATATTATGCTTTCCTTATCATTTCTAGTATTTGATATATATTATTTTTCAGAGAACCTTGAAATTTTATTTTCCGAAAGTTCACAATTTATTGTTATCACAAAACAGTTGAGTTGAAATATAACAAGATATGAATCGGATCCAGAGTAGTTTGTACGTAAGTTGCTAGTCATTTCAAATAGTAACAATGATCACTGTTTAAATAAAATATATGTTCGGATCATTGTATATAAAATTTAGATCAAAATTATCTAAAGTGCTTGAACTCTGATAAACCCTATTTATGATTTAGTCATATAAATATATATTTTGCTTATTTGTCAAACAGTATGAGAATTAATAAACAGAAAATGTAATGGATGTACTATAAGACTTATGATTAAATATTTATCCAATGAAAAATCACACACATCTTTTATTATACTCATTTATGATTCACAACAATTAAAGCAAGAATTTTTATTTATTATTACTCAAATAATTGAGGAACTTGTTAAGGAATTTATTGAGAGCCATAAATTAAGATAATATCAAATATAGTAAGTAATTAACACTGTTAGGAATTTCTGTAAATTTTTGTTTCTGTTTTATTTAAAGTGAAAATTGAAAATGAAGAAGTTATGCTATTGAGAATGGATCCTCCTATAATTTCTACTTTTGAAATTATTTTTTGTTGTGGGGCTTTTTCATCGAAGACCCTGATAATTTATTTAGCGAAGACCTTAGTCTTATAATAATTACAAAGAAAATTATTTATTTTTATTTTTTTCTAAAATTGATATTTGAATATCAATTTAAACTAGTTCAACTTATAGATATTCTAGAAAAAAAAATTATGGATTAAGAACTTAAGATAATATTGAAATCCCGTATAACCGTAGCTATGAGGATTAGAAATGAGGTTGAACTATATAATTATAATATTGGAAGAATTTTATTCTTAGGTTATAAAAATAAGAGTAATGATGAGCATGGTCAAAATTAATGTTTTCTTTATTTATTTTTGTTATTTTATCTAATGGTAAAATTTTCACCGATAACCTTAGAGATTTATTTGCCGATAGTTCGAAATTTATTTTTATTACAAAGAAGTCCATTATTAAATACTTTTTATGTATTTTATTCATCTGTTTGAGAAAAAAAAAGTTTGTAAACCTAACTACTTGATTTAAGAGTAACCAAATCAAACTTGAAATATTTATTAAGAACTTTGAGATTTTTTTTAATAGTTTGGTGAACAATTATTTAAAGAATCGATATTATCTAAATTATAAAGAAATCAAACTTGATAGTACATTTTATTTCCAATAAAACAACATAATTTTTTTATTATTAAATTAGATAAAATTGATGAAGTTTAAAGTAAACTTATAACTTCTAAATAAAGTATGTTATCAGATCATTCTGAAGTTTGTTAAATATTAATCTATAGTTCAATATATACACATTGCGGTGGACAGACGTTCATCTCGTAATTAAAGCTAATTACCATGTAATAGTGATCAATTTTATTTATATAAATTTCTTATTAATTACAACAATTATATAAACAGTAACTACTATTATTGCTCTTTATTATGAATTAGATTTTTTTTTCTCTTTCAATGGACCAATATTATTTATTAATTGATGATTTCCATTTTACGGTCGGCACAACTGATTCAAAATTGATAATCTTATATATTGACAATGTGCCCCGGATGCAATTACAAAATTAAATTTCGTAAATTATCTCCGATAAAAAACTTAGCGAAGGTATAAACTATAATTTAATTGAAAATGACTACTTGCAATTTAAGAATCATGATTTGGAATATGATCATGAAGAATCATCACTGACTAATAATCACGGTCAATAATTAATTATATCATTTTCAACTACCAAATTAACAATAAAAACACCAACTATCAAATTTAGTCATTTTCTCCAATTGTAACTTAGATTGAAATATGGCGAAATTTAATTTAAGAATATTAAAATGATAATCTATAAGATATTATCCGAATTATAGAATCGTACTTACAATTTAATTTCATCAATTATAATTTTATTATTTGATATTATTTTTCGGGTAACCTAATTAATTCAGCAAATTATAAACTAATTAAAATCATAATTAATTTGATCAAATTCAGAATTAAATAACCAACTAATTTTAAATCTGAATTTTGATCAATAAAATAAATAAAAACTATATTTAAAATTCAATCAAGAATATACTTAAAACTTTATTACCCAGAGCGGCAAAATGTGGACCTAAGGCAATTTCCCGTCCTAAGCGTAGGAATAATTATCGGTTAAGCTTGTCCCAAATTACGCGGTATTCCTCTGCCTGCGGACACAACCATGGTAGAGGTTGATGTAGCTTCTTTCAACAATGGTAGCAAAATAAGTTTTACTATAAAGAAAATATTTCTAAGAGAAAGAGCAAGATAATGTAAAATATTGAATGGATTATTGGATTGATTGATCTTCAAATATCATGTGTTATTTATGACAATTAAAATACCCACTAATTCTCTTTTATCAGTTTCTACATATTAAAGAAATTGAACGTTGAATTTGAGGAATGAATTAATATTAATGGTCATCATGTATAGCTGAAATGGAAATTGACTTAATGCCTTGCGCAAATGCTGCACTATTTTTTTCAATTGATTAAAATCAATAACAGAGAGCATTGATACCAGGCACAGCTCATATTCAATATATATTTGATTTGATTTTCTGTGGATAATAAGCTTCTATATAGAAATAATTCACAAATAGCTCTATAATTCATAAAGTTAAAAATATTAATATTAAAATAAGTATTTATTTATATGTTCAAAATATATTTCTAACACAAATCTCTAGAATTCGTGAGGAAAGAATGAATAAACATATATTGAAATGCATGAAAAAGAAAGGAGAAGAAAGATATATGGTTGCTAGAAACCTCTAGAAAATTCCCTCTCACATCCATTAGTTAATTCATTATTTTATTACATATAACCTAATTACCGTACTAGGCCTTACATGAGCCATTACAACATCAATATTACTTATATAACCCATCTAACACTCCTAAGTCCTAAACATAACCCAATAATTATACTAATTACCAAGAGCCCATTAATTTGCCATATTACATCACAAAAACATTAATTTCAACAAGGCTCGACTCCTACAATTACAAAAACACGTTCATGCAGATTGAAATATTTGGTCACCAAAAACTTAACTCTCCTATCATATTCATTTTTAATAACAGGAGTACTGCAACACTTAGGACCAAGAACCATTAGTTCTCTGAAACTTGGAAGTTCATCATAATGACAATATTTCTCTGAGATAAAATGGATTTCAAGTTGTAGGCCCTTTAGGCCCTTGGGCAGAAGAAGGCGGGAAAGAGTTTTCTCATAATAATGGAGATCAGAAGGTGATGAGTTTAGAACGCCATCTCGTAAGAAAGTGGACCAGAATGGAGCATTAAAATTATCTCTCAGAAGCTCACCTATGAATCTTGCTCCCGACATTGATCCATTCATCTTCTTTGCTATCTCTTCTCCAATTTTTGTTAACTCAGGATAATCCTCTGGGTCAGCACTGCCAAAAGCATGCTCCCTGAAAAACAGCATATATTGCTCCTCACAAAAGCCATCAAGCATAATCGGCCTCACTGTTTCAGGGGTTTTTCCAAACCTCTCATAATTGTTATGACGATATAAATCCCTTGTAAAAATGACCTTGCTTCCTTCTTTTCCATATCTTAGGCAACCCAACAGCACATTCCAAACCTTGGAATCAATACTCAAATTCCGAACGTCCATCACAATCAAAAATTTCTCTGAGCAAAGGTTCTGCTTAAGCATTGCTAGCAGTGTATTCTCATCATAATAATTGGTTATTTGAGTATTGTTACATTTGGATAGAATTTGTTTAAAAATGAAGGGAGCACTAGGAGAAAAAGTACAAGAATAATTGATTCTTGCTGGAGGAATGAAAATTTTCAAGGAAAAATGAGTTTGCACTTTTGGATCATACAAACAGTGAAGGGCAAAAGTGGTTTTTCCTACTCCCCACTCACCGACTATTGGAAGAATATCCACATTATTTTCACCAGCCATGCTAGGTTCAAACAAGAATTTCATAACGTGCTCTCTTTCCTTATCCCGACCCATTAACCAGGTGTGGTCCATGTAGCGGTAACTTCTCATAGGCCTTTCAGGTCGGGCATACACCATTTGTAAGAACAAACTCACATCAATAAATTTCAACGTTTTCAGTACATCATGGAGTTCCCTGCACTCCAAATGGCCTTTCAATGTTTTCATAACCTCTGTTCTGATCGTCCGACGGCGTTTAGCCGGACAACTGGTGGGGTCAATAAGCAAATTGCTCGTACCTTCAGTACTTTCTATCAATGGTGGATGTGAACTCTTGCTTTTGAAGGTACGGAGATAGTACCCCCCGCGGTATGCTGCATCTACAAGGTCTGCCAACCACACCAGCAACATTTGGTTGGTAATCCGTCGCCCTCTTGCTTCTTCAATGGCAGATTGGATTTTGTTCACCTCTTGTTTTAGGCTATACAGGGTCTCATCGATTGCCCCGTGCTTCTCATAGCTGCTTGTGACTAAGGAGACAACCCCGGTTACTATTGTTCCAGCTACAGCTCCCACGATTCCAGAATAAAACATGCTTGTTGTGTTCTCCATACTGCACTACTTCACCTCCTTTATTCACTGTTTCAAGGAAATTATGATTATTTCGCTAATTAACTGTGGTAAATTATAACTTCGAACAACCAGTCAAATGTAAAATGCCTTTCTACATTTCAAATCAAAGTTTCAAAATCCTTTTCTGTCGTCAATTACAACATGGATAATTGAAAAAAATATGGTTCGCAAAATCGGAATTGGAATTAGACCATGGCATTAGAATCAGGTAAATCGGTCGTAATCGGCCTAATCAAATCGGAAACTCAGATATACTTTATGGAAGCTGGTTATGTACTAATAAAATAGAAAAAAAAAATGAGCAAAATTTTTTTAATTACAAATAAAAAAGGAGCCCGGTATTTACAAATTAAATTGCTTAGCATTGTCACTAAGCAAAATACTATTGTGCCAATTGACCCAGCTTTTTTGGTTGGCTTAATTCAAATCACAACTTTTGGGGTTATAATCAAATTGAACATCGGAGTTGAGTTTGTAAACTTACTAAATTGCGGAACCAGTTAAGAAAAAGTAAACAATGTCTGTCTATTAATTATTGTATATATGTTATAGAAAACTCACCTTCACCTCTGTAGTTGAAATTTCAGAAACACAATTGAGTAATATGGTGAACTCAAACATGGATTTGGCACCTTGAATGGAGCTATATATGGGCTAGGACCTTAATTATTATCCTCACATAATTATAATTAATACATAAAAAAACAAAAAAAAGGAAAGAGGGAAGAAAAGGAAAGAGGGAAGAAGCGAGGTAATTGGGAGGAAGAAACAAGGTAAGTGACACGAAATGTCCACGTCAAGAATGCAAGAAAATATTTCAATTTGAAGTTTATTTTTCTGCATCTTTCCGTTTCGTGGATAAAGTGTCCAAAATCTGTGGTGGGGATGCATTTCATTTGGCTTAAATCCCCTCCATTGAAATTCACTAGAGAAAGCAGTCCCACATGTTTTTATTTGGAAAACAGAGATACAGAAAGTAGAAACAAACAAATCAGATTGCGGACCGACGCATCCATTTTTAGGAAATGGAGAATTGTGAATCCATTTTAAGTTCTACTCTAATTTTAATAATTAAAATCTTATGTCCGGATGACTGGATGAATTTACTCCCACAGTTTGTAACATTAGAGAGAGGGATTGTATATAAACTAAAGACTTGCATCACCGAAAACCGGTTTAAAATTGGATCCGGATAGTAGCGGCTATCCACTCTATTTTCAAGTCTGAAACATTATCCGTATTCGTATCCAAATTTGTCTCTCCAGATTCGGAGCTGAAAATCCCGAATATTTTTTAGTTAGCAATTAAAAAAAATTAATTCAAAGTTTGTAGATACTGAGAAAAATAAGGAAATTTAGTACAAATGCATATCTAGTCTGCAAATTTTATTTTTTAGGAACCTAGTATGCAAACTTGTTAAGACCAATGTTAGTTTTATTTTATTATATAGCCTTTGTTATTACTGTGAACTAATTTTATTTAAAGATTTAATGAAAAGACATCTGAATTTTTTATGAAAAAATTCAAATTGTTATGTAATAAATATATTGGTCCCAAAAGTTGCCTCAAATTTTTAAATAGACATCTTCTCTTTTTTGGATGAATCTGATCTAATTCCATTCTGAAAAATATTCGTCCATTTATTTTACTGAAAAAGAGAAGTAAAAGAAAATTGCCTAAGGTCTCTATCATCACGCCTGAGGAAAACCATTGATTATTAGTATTTACTGTTCTGCTTAAAGATGTCGTCACTGCAAAACTGTAAGTTTTAGATTCGTTTGCTATTTGTTTTTGAATTTACAGATTTTGGATTACTTGTGTTCTAATTAAAAACATATTACGATTTTATTATGTCTATCATTTGGTATCAGAGCTTTCGTATATTCATATAAGATGCAATGATTTTAACGAAATTAATTTTTAGTAATTTGCACAAAATCTATACAGATTCAACTTATTTTTATGTATGAATATTTTCTTATGATTTTGGATGAAAAGTTTTAAGGTTGGGTTGTTTATATCTGGATGACTTTTTTGAGGTCTCTAATAATTATCGGATAATAAATCCAAATGAAATGCATATACCCACCACAGACTTGATTCCACGGAGCTTTGCTTGCAGCATATCCTCTTATATGTGACAATAATTGTGATAATATATTTCATAAAATGATAAATATCAATTTATCAAGATTTCATTTTTAATTTCAAAATATTTTGTACTGATAAAATATCATTAATTAATATTTTTAGTTACTTCTAATAGATTAATTTTTTTTACAAATTATTTCAATATTTCATATTCAATTATTCATTCATTTTTCTATTTGAATTTTGTTAATTAGTATTTGAATCTTAAAGTTCATATGACTCAATTATCCGGGAATTATTTATTTTATATATGGATTCGTAGATTATCTGCTCTATATCCGTATCCGTTTAAAATGGATTTGATTTTACATTTTGACATTAATTTACTATCCGTATCTATATTCGTATCCGCTCACTGAAATATGAATGTGGATATGGTATTAGCACAATTGAGTAGGAAGAAGGCCCACGAATTAAAAAAAAAAAAAATTCCACACCAAGACCAAATCTTATTTTTAGTCCCGAGGGAAACTGAATTAAAATTTCGGTCCAGAGTCAAGACCGATGGATTTTCTGTGGCCAGCATAAAAAAGAATTCTAAATTTCTAAATTTTCTGTGGATTTTTGGTTTTTATGGTTTTTTGAAATTTCTCCGTAATCATATTGTTTTTCTAAATTTTTTATTTTTTATTTATGGTTTATAAAAAGAATTCTAAGCGGAGGGGAGCTGACACTAGGATTAGGGTTTTGAGTTGGCTTAGTCAGAACTGGACCATCTGATTGGTTACCTTATTGGAGAAGAGACGAGAGAGATTTTACAAAGGGAGATCGGAGGGGGTAAAGACTAAAGAGTAGTGGTAAGTTTTACCCGGGGATTTAATTGAATTAATATGAAGAGGTGAAGTCCGCGAATTCGGACTGTCAGGATCCTCTCAAGTAAACTCAAATTGTGAGTTGAGATCTTCACCGTGCAAGAGAAGATTTGACGGTATAGTTCTAAATGCAAAATTTGAGTTACCTTTGTAATGAGATAATTGTCGATTTTTATATTTAACTAGCGAGCAGCACGGTTAGATTTTTAATCCCTCTCCTTAAAAAAAGAAAAAGGGCTGGAGTTGGACTGGGACAGCATCCATTTATCAAGCAAAGCAAATTGGGTATCATCACTTAAACAATCCTGAATTAATACACTTTGTTTGTTGCAAATTGGCTTTGTTTATCAAATCTGTAGAACATGCACCCTTCTTTGGGATGTTTTAATGTATGACTATGCACAATTGATGTTGTGGAATTGTGCCTGGTTTTATCATTTATGTTGAACTGTCATTTGCATTTATTTCATTTTTATTGTTAAAATTAAGTATAACCGGATACAGGTGTGGTATTGTTTCTTCCAAAAAAAAAAAAAAAAACCACATGGCATTGGAATTATTTCCATTTCCATGTGAAAATGAACGATGTCCAAAATGTGTTAGTCAACACTATTCAAAATGCATATGTGAATTAATAACTGAAAGTACATATGTTAATTAATAACTGAAAATAATTTACAAAACGTCTAGATGTATTTTTTTTTAATGTAATAGGTTAACATTTAAAGTGAAGTGTCACTTTTTCTTAACAAATTAGCAAGATAATTTAAGTTAATTTGAAATGAATAACTATCAAATGAATAATTTAAAATTCTATTTGACAGATTTCAAAATATGCATTCTATTTACTCAAAATTATAAAATATTTAGTAACGAAAATTCGATAATCAACTAGTTGCAAGAAAGAATTGGAATATAGTCTTCTTTTCATTTTTGGACTAACTTGCAAATTTCGGAAATATAAAGATTAAATGAGTAAAATGAAAATTTAATATTATAGAAATGAGACTTGAGATCCCCGTACATGGTTTTTTCTCCATCCTTATCTAGCTTATTCCTATTTATTTATGTTACTTTTAATACATGTTTTTTTTTCTCTGTCCCGTACCTTCTCTGGATAATCAAGGTTGGGTTGTTTATATCTGGATGACCTTTTGAGTTCTCTAATAATCGTCGGATAATAAATCCAAAATAGTTGGTAGCTGATTTACTTGCTTTTGATTGTTGGGATGATTGAGAATTTTAGGTGGTGCAAATTAAATAGAATAGATTGTTAAATTTATTATTTTTTTTATATTAATAAAAATTTCGATATGCATACCATGGTATAATTGAAACTGGATTGTAAAGATAAGTTTGTTGATCTATCTTTTTGGTACAATTTATCGATAGTATGATTCCATTCAAATGTGCTTGGAGATCTTGTAGAGGGTCACAACTCACAAGGTGCATTTTGGTATAATAAAATTAGTAGCATATCTTGCAAACTGCACTTAGCAAATCTCAATATTGGAATACAAGTCTTACTATTTCTTATATTTCAAGACACATTGTGTTCAGAGTGAGGCTATGGTACTATGCATAGCGTATATTGGTCCGTATTTTGAACCAATATTTTTATTTGAAGTCTAAACAATTAATTTGAACATAGTTCAACATCATTTTCATATATATGAAAATGTATATGTAGATCAAAATTTATATTTTTTAAATATTTTTACATGTTTTTAGATAGGTAGAAAAAATTACTAGATCTGAAAACTATACTATTCTAAAGTAGTGAATTTCTATATATCTAAAATAATAATAAAAATTTAAAAAAATGTAAAATTTAATTTGCAAGCACATTTTTATATGGAAATATATTGAACGGTTTATATCAACAATTTGGACTTTTGAAGCGAAAATATTTCTTAGTTGATAAATCAAATCATAATATTTCTACATGATTTAAACAGGACTGCAACTAGGTGTGTGTGTGTGTGTATATATAGAGAGAGAGAGAGAGAGAGTGTACCAATGATGCAAGAACATTTTTACATGATTTCAACAGTAAGACTGTAAGAGATTAATATTGGCTACAAAAACTAATAAGACTGATTTGTGTATGAAAGAATACGAAATTACCATTTTGGACACTTTCTTCCAGAAATGAGGTGAAGACCAAACCAAAAAGTCAGCATTACGCATATGGTTACTTAGCATCTGTATCAGTGGTGGGCCTTGTATTGGGCGGTGCCAACATGATATGATATGATATCTCTTCTTCGAGATCAAAAAGTAAGCTATCTCTTCGTTCTCCTGTCCATCAGTTTATCATCTGAATTGATGGACTGGAGAAGAAGAGAAGGACAACTGGTTGCTTATCATCTGAATTGATTAACTCATATGGTTATAGACAGCTCATATATATATAATTGGTATAGACAGCTCAACAACTGCAAACATTTTTCACCGACTTAAAACTTGGGACCCGCATTGAGTGACACAAAACCAATGCGACTAAAACCCCGGGATTCAATTCAATTATATTATGAAGAGGTGAAGTCGCGAATGGGAAAACGAATTTCGGAATGTCAGAATCCTCTCAAGTAATTCACCGTGCAAGAGAAGATCGCACGGTATGGATCTAAATGTAAAATTTGAGTTACCTTTGGTGAATTGGGGAAGGCAGAGGATGACGGAACCGAGACAGCAGTCAAATTGGTGAAGGATTAATTAATTGCTTAATTTCTAGCAGTGTAAAGTCTCTTCGCTTGTAAAAAAGGAGAAGGATGATAAGATCACACCAGTGTTCGCTTCACAATAAAGAGGAGAGAACAAAAAAAAAAAATACACTTTTTGAGGTAAAGGAATTCAATTCAGTACCACTATGATCGGAATGAAGGTATAACAATAGTTCAATTCCATTCAATAGAATAGAGTTGAAAATAGATAATTTGGAATTGAATTTTAGTAATTGGAATGGTTAATTTTAAAGAAGAATTGATTTGAAGATATATTCATAATTACAAAGAAAATTATTAATTTGTTTTTTTTTTTCTAAAATTGATATTTGAATATCAATTTAAACTTGTTCAACTTACAGATATTCTAGAAAAAAAAACTTATGGATTAAGAACTCAAGATAATATTGAAACCCCGTATAACCGTAGCTATGAGGATTAGAAATGAGGTTGAACTATATAATTATAATATCGGAAGAATTTTATTCTTAGGTTATAAAAATAAGAGTAATGATGAGCATGGTCAAAATTAATGTTTTCTTTATTTATTTTTGTTATTTTATCTAATGGTAAAATTTTCACCGATAACCTTAGAGATTTATTTGCCGATAGTTCGAAATTTATTTTTATTACAAAGAAGTCCATTATTAAATATTTTTTATGTATTTTATTCATCTTTTTGAGAAAAAAAAATAGTTTGTAAACCTAATTACTTGATTTAAGAGTAACCAAATCAAACTTGAAATATTTATTAAGAACTTTGAGATTTTTTTTAATAGTTTGGTGAATAATTATTTAAAGAATTAATATTATCTAAATTATAAAGAAATCAAACTTGATAGTACATTTTATTTCCAATAAAACAACAGAATTTTTTTATTATTAAATTAGATAAAATTGATGAAGTTTAAAGTAAACTTATAACTTCTAAATAAAGTATGTTATCAGATCATTCTGAAGTTTGTTAAATATTAATCTATAGTTCAATATATACACATTGCAGTGGACAAACATTCATCTCGTAATTAAAGCTAATTACCATGTAATAGTGATCAATTTTATTTAATATAAATTCCTTATTAATTACAACAATTATATAAACAGTAACTACTATTATTGCTCTTTATTATGAATTAGATTTTTTTTCTCTTTCAACGGACCAATATTATTTATTAATTGATTTCCGTTTTACGGTCGGCACAACTGATTCAAAATTGATAATCTTATATATTGACAATGTGCCTCGGATGCAATTACAAAATTAAATTTTCTCCAATAAAAAACTTAGCGAAGGTATAAACTATAATTTAATTGAAAATGACTACTTGCAATTTAAGAATCTTGATATGGAATATGATCATGAAGAATCATCACTGACTAATAATCACGGTCAATAATTAATTATATCATTTTCAACTACCAAATTAACAATAAAAACACCAACTATCAAATTTAGTCATTTTCTCCAATTGTAACTTAGATTGAAATATGGAGAAATTTAATTTAAGAATATTAAAATGATAATCTATAAGATATTATCCGAATTATAGAATCGTACTTACAATTAATTTCATCAATTATAATTTTATTATTTGATATTATTTTTCGGGTAACCTAATTAATTCAACAAATTATAAACTAATTAAAATTAGAATTTTAATTTGATCAAATTCAGAATTAAATAACCAACTAATTTTAAATCTGAATTTTGATCAATAAAATAAATAAAAACTATATTTAAAATTTAATCTAGAATATACTTACAACTTTATTACCCAGAGCGGCAAAATGCGGACCTAAGGCAATTTCCCGTCCTAAGCGTAGGAATAAGCGGTTAAGCTCGTCCCAAGTTACGCCGGTATTCCTCCTGCCTGCGGACGCAACCATGGTAGAGGTTGATGTAGCTTATTTCAACAATGGTAGCAAAATAAGATTTTTACTAGAAAGAAATATTTGTTTGTGAGAAAATATAAATTGAACTTTATGAATTATAAAGCTAAGAGAAAAAGCAAGATAATGTGAAATATCATATTGAATGGATTATTGGATTGATTGATCTTCAAATATCATGTGTTATTTATAGGCAAATAACATTAGCACAGATAAATCTCTGCATTTATAACAATTAAAATACCCACTAATTCTCTTTTATCAGTTTCTGCATATTAAAGAAATTGAACGTTGAATTTGAGGAATGAATTAATATTAATGGTCATCATGTATAGCTGAAATGGAAATTGACTTAATGCCTTGCGCAAATGCTGCACTATTTTTTTCAATTGATTAAAATCAATAACAGAGAGCATTGATACCACACACAGCTCATATTCAATATATATTTGATTTGATTTTCTGTGGATAATAAGCTTCTATATAGAAATAATTCACAAATAGCTCTACAATTCACAAATAGCTCTACAATGCAAATTGAAATATTTGGTCACCAAAAACTCAACAAGTTCCATATCATATTTATATTTGTTTTTAATAACAGGAGTGCAACACTTAGGACCAAGAACCATTAGTTCTCTGAAACTTGGAAGTTCATCGTAATGATCACAATATTCTTCTGGGATAAAATGGATTATAAGTTTTAGGCCCTTTAGGCCCTTGGGCAGAAGAAGGCGGGAAAGAGTTTTCTCATAATAATGGAGAGAAGGTGATGAGTTTAGAACGCTATCTCGTAAGAAAGTGGACCAGAATGGAGCATTAAAATTATCTCTCAGAAACTCACCTATGATTCTTGCTCCCCACATTGATCCATTCATCTTCTTTGCTATCTCTCCTCCAATTTTTGTTAACTGAGGATGATCCTCTGGGTCAGCACTGCCAAAAGCATGCTCCCTGAAAAACAGCATATATTGCTCCTCACAAAAGCCATCAAGCATAATCGGCCTCACTGTTTCAGGGGTTTTTCCATACCACTCATAATTGTTATGATAATATAAATCCCTTGTAAAAATGATCTTGCTTCCTTCTTTTCCACATCTTAGGCAACCCAACAGCACATTCCAAAACTTGGAATCAATAACATCAACGTCGTCCATCACAATCAAAAATTTCTCTGAGCAGAGGTTCTGCTTAAGCATTGCTACCAGTGTATTCTCATCACGATAATTGGTTATTTGAGTATTGTTACATTGGAATAGAATATCTTCCAAAATCATGGGAGGACAACCAAAATAAGGATAAGTGATACATGATTTATGAATGTAAATTTTCAAGGAAAAATGAGTTTGCACTTTTGGATCATAGAAACAGTGAAGGGCAAGAGTGGTTTTTCCTACTCCACTTTGACCGACTATTTGAAGAACATCCACATTATTTTCACCAGCTATGCTAGGTTCAAATAAGAATTTCATAACTTGCTCTCTTTCCATATCCCGATCTATTAACCAGGTGTGGTCCATGTAGAGGTACCTTTTCATAGGCCTTTCAGGTTGGGCATACACCATTTGTAAGAACACACTCACATCAATAAATTTCAACGTTTTCAGTACATCATGGAGTTCCCTGCACTCTAAATGTCCTTTCAATGTTTTCATAACCTCTGTTTTGATCGTCCGACGGCGTTTAGCCGGACGACTGGTGGGGTCAATAAGCACATTGCTCGTACCTTTAGTATTTTCTATCATTGGTGGATGTGAACTCTTGCTTTTGAAGGTACGAAGATAGTACTCCCCACGGTATGATGCATCTATAAGCATTGCCAACCACACTAGCAACTTTTGGTTGGTAATTCGTCGCCCTCTTGCTTCTTCAATGGCAGATTGGATTTTGATCACCTCTTGATTTAGGCTATACAGGGTCTCATCGATTGCCTCGTGCATCTCATAACCGCTTGTGACTAAGGAGACAGCACCGGTTACTATTGTTCCAGCAACAGCTTCCACGGTTCCAGAATGAAACATACTTGTTGTTGTGTTCCCCATACTGCCCTACTTCACCTCCTTTATTAATTGTTTCAAGGAAATTATGATTATTTCGCTAATTAACTGTGGTAAATTATAACTTCGAACAACCACTCAAATGTAAAATGCCTTTCTACGTTACAATAAAGTTTCAAAAGCCTTTTCTGTCGTCAGTTACAATATGGATAATTGAAAAAAAAATGGTTCGCAAAATCAGAATTGGAATTAGACCGTGGCATTAGAATCAGGTGAATCGGTCGTAATCTGCCTAATTAGATCGAAAACTAAGATATACTTTATAGAAGCTGGTTAATAAAATAGAGAAAAAAAATGAGTATTTTTTTTAATTACAAATAAAAAAGGAACGCAGTATTTACAAATTAAATTGCTTAGCATTGTTACTAAGCAAAATACTATTGTGCCAATTGACACAGCTTTTTCGGTTGGCTTAATTCAAATCACAACTTTTGGGGTCATAATTAAATTGGACATCGGAGTTGAGTTTGTAAACTTACTAAATTGCGGAACCAGTTAAGAAAAAAGTAAACAATGTCTGTCTATTATTATATATATGTTATAGAAAACTCACCTTCACCTTCACCTCTGTAGTTGAAATTTCAGAAGCACAATTGAGTAATATGGTGAAATCAAATATGGATTTGGCACCTTCAATGGGGCTATATATAGGGCTGGGACATATAATTATAATTAATAGATTAAAAAAAAAAAAAGGAAGGAGGGAGGAAAATGGGAGGAAGAATCGAGGTAAGTGACAAGAAATGTCGACGTAAGAATGAAATAAAATAATCTAAAATATTATTACTTTATTAGAAATGAAAGCGTCCGGAGTCATATTAGTCCCACGTGAAGATGTCAGTGGCATGTACCCATCTGAAGAACTGAAGATGTCCCGTGACTCGATCCAAATCTGCTAAGATTATACTAAACATTTTATTTTTTTAAATTCAACTATTAAATTTCTATTAAATTGTTTTGAGATTCGTATACGGAAAAATTCGTTGTTTCAAAATCTAAGCAGATTCATTTCCGAACTCGTTTTATTTTGTTTCGGATACAATCGGATATCTACTCTGTTTATAAACCATCAAATATATCCGTATCCGGCATTGTTGTTCATAGTTTCAAAATTATCCGAATCTGGATCCACATATTATCCGATCCGTTTAATTCGAATACGGATAGCAATTGGATTCGGAGCGAATTTGAAGCAGATTATCCAGATAAGTCAGATTTAATTGAATCAAAATATAATAAGAATCAAATAAGAACCGAACTTAACAAACAGAAATAAGTTTCAATTTATTCAGTTGAACCGATTTGATAATAATCATAAAAATTGAACAAGAAAACTTAATTTTTGAATTTTACCAAATGAATTTAAAAAATTTGTCTGGTTCGATTTAACCAGTTTTAAACTGAACCAAAAAATATATTATATTATAATTTTTGACTTTTTCTAAATTTTTTATTCGGATCGGGATGAGTATAAAATTTTCGATCAGTTCGGTCTAATAGGTTTTAAAATTTCTGAAGTACCTGGTAATCCCTAAAGTACCTGGCCATGTAGAATATCCGATCAAAATCAACTATTGCCTATTTGGAATATAGGGTCCGCTTTGAGATCCCTTCGAGATTAAATTGGACGATCCAGTTCTCATTCTACAGGGTCAGGTATTGTATAGGATCTGAATTTAAGAAGCGGAAAAGAAAATTAGCGTCCTCACTTTAACAACGTGCTCTATCCATTCCACATCGTTTAAAGCCCTCTTAAAACCCAGCTCCGACAAAGAGAGAGAAAGATGCTCCTCTCTGTTCGGGTGGCCTCAGGCCCTTCGCCACCTCCCACGGCGGAGCGCCGCCGAGCGTGTACCAGCAGGCGCGCAGTCGTGCGGGCGGTCTCCAGAACCTCACGCGACGGCGGAACAGCCAGTAAGGAGAAGAAACGACCGACAGACGACTACCATGCTACGGTGGAGTCTCTCAACTCACAAGGGCGTCTCGTGCCAAGAAAATCCCTCGGTCAGGTAATCAATTGTCGGAGTTACAATGGTAATTGCTAGTGAAGGAACCCGGTTTTATCTTAAGTTCTGCTACATTAGCCCATTGTTTCCATCGATTTTGATTTTCATACCAATTATGTGATTAAATTTTACATGATTAAATTGACTCAGTAATTTTCAATTGATTTGAGCCTCAATATCCCCTTTTTTTAGCTCCGAAACTAGCCTAAGCATCAAACAAGACACAAAACAAGGTTCAAAAGAACTGGTGTAATTGATCTTTGGTGTCAGTTTTCTTCATTATTTTTTCATAAAACCATCCAATTCACTCAACGTTTGGTTATTCTTATAGCACTATATGTTGAATTCAAGCATTAATGAAGAACTCGTAGATGCAGCTGATGTCAAAGAAGGGGATGTGGTACTAGAGATCGGACCTCGTACTGGTTCATTAACCAACACTCTTCTCAATTCGGGGGCTACAGTCCTAGCTGTAGAGAAGGTTATATATTTACTGCATTTATTATCTCGGAGTTAATAGCGAATCTGTATTTCCGGGCAGTAAGATTTGAATATGTTTTTTTTTAATAAAATAGGATCCTCGAATGGCAACTCTGATAAAGGATAGGTTTGCGGGCACTGAGCGCTTAAAGGTATTATTCTTTTAATTTTTATTATACAAGATGCAAAAGATAAATAGCAAAATAGTAGACATATCTGGCCACATGATTTTTAGTATGTTCAGGTCAGTTTACATACTGTTTTAGTGATGTCTTTTGAGTCCATACTGTCCGATTGCAACCTGAGGTTACTCGAGGTAATTTGCTTAAGTCAAGCTGAATTGCCCTCGTAACAGTGCAGTGGTTCAGTTTAAAAAAAAATAAGAAAATAAAAATCCAAAATAATCGATAAAAGAAAATGAAATGAATCTCAAGAGAATATCTTATGAACTGATTGCAGCACAGCATTCTATTATAAAAGGACCTTTTGTTTCAATTGCAAACGGTTTGGAGGAAAGTTTCGTTTCACATTTCGTTTCACCTTTTTAGTCATATGTTTTTTGCGTCACAATTTGTAGATTCTCCAAGAGGATATCACAAAATGCCACCTTGTTTATTGTAATTTTAAAAAATTTACAACTCACATATTTTTCCTCCTACATTTATGGTAGCATCAGCATAGAATAGAGCACCACCTTGAAGAATTGAACCTGCAATGTGAAAAATCATGCCGCATTGTCTCATCTCCTGCTTCACTATGCCAATAATGGTCTCTTTGCCGAAGCACAATCCCTTTGTGATGAAATCCTATACAGCTCCTACTTTGCCCCCACTAGTAATAATACCATAGATCTCGATCTCATCTCAAACCTCATTCAATGCTATGCTCAAATGGATCGCTTTGAGGATATTCTTCCAATTATAGATGATATCACTTCGCAAAATCGTACCGACAATGAAATTTCCCGAAGTGTGTATTCTCTTGCTGTTTCTTGCTTCGGCAAGGCCAGTTTGTTAGAGTTAATGGAGGAGACTCTTTACAAAATGACATCAAAGGGTCTGAAAATCGATTCCTTTACAGGAAATATTTTGTTAAGTATTACAGTTGTCACGGTTCGATTTCTGACATGGAATATGTGTACCAGAGGCTTAAAAAATCTCAAATCTCTGTTGAGAAAGATACAATCCGTGTTATGGCTTCTAAGTATATAAGAGGAAATATTTCAAATTAGGGGAATTTGTGAAGGATGTGGGTTTAGGCCGATTAAATGTCGACAATTTGCTCTGGAACCTTCTTTTACTGTCATATGCTGTTAATTTTAAAATGAAGACTCTACAGAGAGAGTTTCTGAACATGTTGGATAACGGGTTTAAACCCGATTTGAACACATTCAATGTCAGAGCTCTTGCCTTTTCAAAAATGTGCATGTTTTGGGATTTGCATTTGAGTTTAAACCACATGAAAAGTGAGTGTGTGGGACCCGACCTAGTGAAGTATGGTTGCTTTGTTGATGCTTATTTGGAGAGAAGGCTTGGAAGAAATCTTCCTTTTGCATTATATAAGATGGGTATGGGTCGTGTACCTGCTGTACGTACCGACCCGTTAGTGTTTGAGGCATTTGGCAAAGGGGATTTTCATGCAAGTTCTGAGATTCTTTTGGAATCTGTCAAAAATAAGAGATGGTCATATGCCGAACTCGTGCGGGTATATTTGAAAAGGCGTTACAGGAGTAATCAGATATTTTGGAATTACTGAAACGTGCAAATTTTGCTATCCTTGCTTGTAATAAGAATGCTGATAGTCGATTGAACTATATATAGTTAGATTCATGTAACCTGGATTAGATGCGTAATTAGACTTGCTGCTATTATCTGTAAATATAAATAGAAGCTGTTATCTGACGCATAACTAGAATTTTAGTATTAATTAATTATGTTAACCGTTGAAAATTAATTTAAGCCAGCTGTCACTACTCAGTACTCGCCACCCACCGCATCACTGGACTTTTAGTCTTATTTTTCAGAAAAGACTGTTGGTAACATGGGTTAGCTAGCTAATTCAAGAATAAAGAAAAGAAACAACAAGCAGATGATAATTGAAGCATGAAATATATATATATATATATACTGCATATCGATCTACAAAAGAAACACTAGTAGTTTATATATAACTTCCACATCAAAATAAAATATCCACAAACTCGAAATGGCTTAATATCCTTATCTACAGATGAGCAATTACTTGTTCATAGGAGTCCACAGTATAACTTGGGTTACGATGTAAAAAAACAAGTGCAAGAAGATAAACAAGTTCAATCTCTTAACATAAGATAAGAGGCCAACTTGGGAAATTGAATAGCAATTTGGCATGTTGTTTGCGTTTGTTTTTTGGTATAAGAAAGAAATTTTCTTATGGTCCGGAAGTTTTGCCGGGGAGCCATTAATTACGTACTGTCCAGGTGAAGAAAGACGTAGAAATGATGGACTTGGTCATGGTGGCAGATTTACCATCTTAGTTCTTTCCTCTGCCTCAGTTGTTTATTATTTAACCATCTCTTCAAAAGTCCCTTCATTAAAAAATTTATAATAGCTCAAGTTATGGGGCATCCAATTATTCCAAGGGAGCTGCTAATAATTGTTCAACACAATTTTACTCTAGTGACTTCAATATTTGGTGACAGTTAGTATTTAATCCTTCACTTTTATACAATTATTGTCACAGAGAATTTCAACACTATTATTATTACCATTCTCTTTATTTTATTTTTTTTATATTTTTGCCGGCTAGGCAGGTATATAATTCATCCATTTTGCTCTGAAATATATACATGCTTCATATTGATACTCTTACAACAATAGCATGAATTTCCCAAGTAGCTTAGTAGGAAATAATAAGAGAAGAAAAATGATTGAGTGTATGGCACGTCAATTGCCAGGGAAGCATGCTCCGAAGCCCCATTCATGAGCGAAAAGATCATCGATGGCATCCAGAGAATGGTATGCTGCTTCTTCCTTGATCACAGGGGGCGCTGCCATTAGGAGGTCAGAGACTGTGTCAGAGTTGCCACCCGGATTCCTATGTAATGTAACACCATTCAAGAAAACACTTACTGTTAGAACACAAGTAATAAACTATTTTTAGTTTATATTGATATATAGCCAAGCACAATGTGATTGTCATATCTGGTATAATGCTGGTACCGGTTCATGCAATGTGGCAATCACACAGTTATTCATAATCACATGATGTGTAATAATAACAATTATAATACTAAAAATGTTTAGGTGTGCCCCGCCCCCAACAACCCCATACTACATAATAACACTGACATCAATAAAAAAAAAATAACAAAGACACCTGCCTCTCAAAGATAAATACCGACCTTATCTACTGTGTCAAAGCACTTTTGTGAGTCAAGAAAAAGCATCTGAACCCCCCCCCCCGATTCTCTGTTATTATGCATGGTGAAGTCGCAAGGAAAGGGAGCTGGATGATTTTGCATATTTCACATGTAATTGGGTTATGTGTCATTTGTTTTATTCTTAGGGGTGGGGGGTGGTACATGTGGACACTTGTTTGTGACAAAAGAAAGAAAGAAAGAAAGAAAAAAAAAATGCAAAATTAAGTACATGTTTGGCTGAAGCAAGATGGTTCCGTGGTTCATCGGATTGCCAATTGGAGGTCCCAGATGGTTCATTACCCCCTGGTATTGCAATAGAAGTCAGATTTATTATCTGCACAAAAATTATATAATGAAACCAAGTTGGTTCCATGGTTTGATTTTCTATCAACAGTAGGATGTAGTATTTGTTCAAATTGCAAAAATACAAGGGGAAGGCTGCCTGGAAATTTCCTACCCCAAACCCACAACGTGTGGGAGCTTTCGGCACTGGGTACACCCTTTATTTTATTTTTTAGTAAGATGTAGTATTTACTAACAAAATTTAGTCTCAATTAGCTAGAATGCTAAATTATGCACATCAACTAGATACTAAAATTGTCAAATGGTTACACACAAGTACTGGGTAAAGGGACAGTTTCAGACTTAAGAGCAGGTCTTCTGCACTAGTACAGACTAATTGTACCACAAAGTGAGATATTACCTGGTTAGTTAACTGTTGAAAGGCACTGGCTCTGGCTCTGTTTCTATTATCAGACATCTCCATCTGATTGTCCAAAAAAAGAACAAAGAAGCAATCTCTAGTGTAGCTTAGTAGCTCCAGTTATAGAAAGAAATTATTCATTTAAAATGTATGCACCTTCAGCTTTGTGTTCAGCTGAATTAAATTTTCAACAGCAACTTCCATGAGGTTCAAGTCATCCTTGCTGTTGATCATATGAAGTTTATCTTTGTTTCTGTACATACAGAGAATTTGCAAAATAAATGTTGGAAGTTAGTTTTTCGTTAACCACGTATTATTCCATCGAAATGTAACTATCACTCGTAATAAAATCCTATTATGCCCTGTTTTGCTCCAGCTTAGAAACTAAAGCCATAAGAGAATCCAATGTTCCATAAACTAACCCTAATTTGCTCAACTGAACCTCAATTAAGATGATTTGTCTTAGCCCCCAATTTGTTATTAGGCTATAAACTATTAGTTAAGCTACCAGTTCAACTGCTTACTAAAAAGTGCACTCCATTGCTGTCAAAAAAAGAAAAGATAATTGAACTAATAAGTTTGGTGAAATTATTACACAAGCACGGCACACAAATTTTGCATTTGTTGTATTTCCTCAGTCATGTTAATAGAACTCTGCGGGCCCTGTAAAGAAAGAGCCAACACTTAAAAAAGGAGAACAAAGAAATAAAACACATGATATTGTAGTGAAGTTAGAGTGAAGCTATGGTAATATGCATATTATGGAACGCTCCGTGCTATGTATTCATATCTCTATTTTTAAAGTTCAAATAGTCGATTCCAACCGTAAACCTGATCTCTATGATAATATACTTGGAGACCAAATTTTACATTTTTTAGAATTTGTTCATTATCTTTTAAAATAGATAGAAATCACTCCTTTTTAGATCAAGTGGTTTTCTACCTATCTTAAAAGAATACTAAAAAATTTCTAAAAAAATTATAAAATTTGATCTCCAAGTACATTTTCATACAGAGATAATGTTTAACTATTTGGTTCAACTATTTGAACTTTAAAAATAGAGATATGGATCCATAGTACGGATTGATATGATATGTATATGTAATATACATATTACCATAACCTCACTCGTGAAGTTATATATGTACGCTCCCATAGCGGCAGTGTAACCATGAGCGTATAGTGGCAGTCTTACGAACCAAATCATCTGTTCAGTCCTTTTAAAGACCCTAAAAATAATCAATATATTTTCCAACATTTTATTTTTTAGATTTCTATAAATAGAAAATTCAGGAATTCTTTTGGCACAAGGTAAGAAAAAACAGTAGATCGTAGTACCAGTTGCATGGCATGAGAGCTTCCGGATCCCCTGAAAAAGATCATTTAAAAAAAGGATGGATAAGATTTGATTGAATTGACACAGAAATTAACCGAATTCTCCATCTCCCTGTTTACCTTCATTTTGGTTAACAACCGGTAGACCAAGATGTAACATGAAATGAAGAAAAACATTTCTCAATTGGACAATATAAAGCTAGTACATACCATTTGCATCGGTATTGATCAGACCAAACAGGTATCAAATATGGGGCATTTGTTGTCAGAAAAAAAATAAGAATAAAACTAATTACCCAAGATTCATGAGCTGTTGAACATCGATTTCATGGTCGTTTCCTTTGAAGGCTTTTTTTAAATTCTATTTATGTAAAGTAAGAATGTTTATATCAGATTAGTGATATAAACTAATATTAGTTATAGCCAAACTTATTGGAAAAAATAAATAAAATATTTGAAAGAACTAGAGATTATTATGTCTACCTGAATACCTTTCAGCTTACTGCTCATATATATAAGAGAACACCAATAATATGAAACGATAAAAATATGTCAATAGAAAAAAAAAATGTAATTAGCATCAGCTGAAAAACAAATAAACGTGTAAAACTTAAAATAATGCAATGACTAACATACCTCTTAGATCTCTCTTTTGGACTCGCATCAGAAAACCAGTTTACCACGTCCTCAAATTTGCTGAAAAAAGAATACAAAAATAATCAGATAATTTTATTGCACTTCATTTTAACCCTTTAAAATGATGTCCCAATATTCTCATTTCATCAAAAACAGCTCTACTTGTTCTCCATTTGCAAAAGAAAGCAATAAACTTGTGACACTATCAACAGAACAAAAAGCTGGTAAACTGATACCAGCACTTAGTAATACTTTGTAAAACGCTCACGACGAAGTTCTCTTCATTAATTTAGATAATTATACCCAATTGTTTGATTAAGAAAATATAAAGCAATTCGTACAATTTATCAAGCATCAATTGACACAGATTACTCTTTCCCCAAATCAAGTAAATAAAAGACAACAGATAAGGAATTAGAGGTTACGTATTCGGTCCTAAGACAAGATCTGCCTTCCCCTTGGGATCAATTGAGATGAGAAGAAGTTTGGTATCACATAAGATGGACAATTCTTTTGCCTTCTTTGCAATGCCAATTTTCCTCTTATAATAGACTAGCATTTGTTGGTTGGGTTCCTTCGTCTCGAGTTTCAACTTGGCTCGACCCATCCTATTAAATTAAAAAAAAAAGTTTGTTAATTGTCAAAACAACCTAATTCTCTGAAAAAATAAATGATTTTTCATTTATCTCTTCTGAGAAATTAAGTTCTATCTTAGAAATAAGCTGGAAACAAGGTTAATTAAATCTAGTAGTTATATCATCATTTGTAATGAATGAGAATTTTGAATAAGAAGAAGACCAAATTAGGTCTAACTTGACCATCTAGAATAAACATGAATATATTTATTTCAGTTTTATGTAACTAATTAAGCAAAAGAAAGATTAAGTACAAGTGTTACATCCAAATCCTAATAATATAAAAGTTGGAAATGTTTGAAGCAAACGAAATAATAAAAGATGAAATCTTTAGAATGGAACAACTAAAGGCAGGTGAATAAATAAAGGGATATATTACAAACCTCAGAATGAAATGGATGATTGATTGAATTACTTGATTGAGTAATATATGTTTAAACGAATATGAAAATGTGGTCCTAGCTTGTTGGAGCTGGGATAAAACTATTACTATTAATATTAAAGGAATAAAGAATGTGACCTAAAACACAGATCGACTAACTAGTTGTAGTGTAGTAAACAAACGAGGTAGAGGTAGAGTAGGTAGAGTAGAGTAGAGAGAGAAAGCTCGGAGAAGAAAAGGCGCCTCGCCTCGCCTCGCCTCGCCTCGCCTCGAGTGGGTGGAGGGTGGAGCCTGGTATAGAAAAGAAACAGAGCTGAGCTGAGGTGGTCACTGTCTCACTGAAGAGGGAGCGAGAGCCTAGAGGCCCTAGAGGATGTAAAAAGTAAATTAAAGTGATCGGGGCTTAAGCCTGGTTGCGGCCCAAACGGCCCAGCTGATAGCTCGCGTTCTTCTTTCTTCAGCAGGAACCTTGACAGGTTGCTTTCGAACTTCTCCACTACAAAGGTTATGTAATTAATTTAAGACTCCAATTTGTAGGAAGGAGGCTTTAATTTCATATGAAATATTATTCATGGTCATGGGTGCCAAAGATTAGATATCATTGAATTATTATTATTATTATTATTATTATTATTATTATTATTATTATTATTATTATTATTATTATTATTATTATTCATATGATTGGATTTTTATTTAATTAATAAATTACTGGATGTTCACTCTAGCTGAGATTCTAGTTAATTTAAAATTTATCAACTTTTGAGGCAGAAAAATATGGGTAAATTAAGGTTCTTTACCACTATACCAAATAGAAGCAATAATACATATATACTGTGCGCAAAAATTAAAGTTGACTAGTAGAAGATGAGACCAATCTGCTGCAAAACAGTCCCTCCGAACTCTTGGTTTATTTGATGTTTTATTCCTTAATTTGGACCAGTAATCAGAAATACAGCAAGGGAAGGGGAAGGCCAAGGGCAAAACTGTCCATTTAATCTTACTTTTACTAATATTAAAATGTATCCATCTTTAAGAAAATTTTGACCATTCTGTATGTACAAGGACATTTGTGATTATTGAGCAGCCAAAACTTGGAAAATGAAAAACAAATGTTGCATAACATAATTAAAAGTGAGATTTTTTTTTCTTTTTAATTTTTTAAGCTGAGTACTAACTTTATTAACTTTCCAAATGGAGTTCAATGATTTAATTATTAGCATTACTCCCTAAACAATAGTGATTCAGGTTTCTCAGAACTTCATCTGAGCAATGGTTTTCTTTTCTTGGGTTGGAGGAGCGGGGTTATAAGTAAAAGATTGAGGAGAAAAGATCAGAAAAACAGTGTCAACTAATTCACTTGTACTCTTTTTTTAGTAAAAGAAACTCTTACTATATATAACTCATCCCTTTTATATACACAATTTAGTTTATTTTATAACAAAAGTAACTGGTCCCAATGTAAAATTATTATCCGCGTCCCACTAGTGAGTTCTTTGGGATAATTATGTAAAATCCGTCAGAATTTCTATCTGGGTCCTGGACACCCTGAAAAAATAAATGAAAAGGAATTTGCAGATTTAATATCCTGAAATGCACTTATTTTTCTTTTACCAAATGATCAGCACAATTTTGTTTTTGTTTGAATATGCCCCCATTGGCTCAATTATCAACTCTAATCAATTCACTGAGCCTTTTGATATTCTTGACATGAATGCTTATCAAGTTGAATGGTTATATTGAGATTAGGTTAGACAAAAGGATTCTTTATTTTTTTTAATAAAAAACAGTAACGATTGAATGATTCACACAAGTTTCAAGTTGAGTATGGCCAGGGCTTCATTTGAGCTTCTTTGACCACTAGGAAAAGGTAGTAAGTGGTAACATATCGGGGTGGTAAACTGGTAATTAAATCCCTACGTGCCGAAGTACACATTCCTTCTTGACAAAGGAAAAAGAGACCTCAGAAGGTTCAACAAGACATCTCTTCTGAACAATGTAGGGCTTCTTCACCACTTCTTCCCTTGGAAGACCCCCTCTGAAACAGAACCAAAATATACAAAGATATTACAAACTGATTAAAACAGAAAAATTTACACTGTTTAATTTTATATGAAACCAAAGTCTGAATTTTGGTATCATAGTCCCATATATATATATATATATCAAGAGTTTCAGACTTATTTTTGGGCTGGAGATATTGATCTATGGTTTACAACTAAGAATACTTTGTTAACAAAATTTGGCATTGACAACTACTTGTATAGGATAGCTTTCTCTACAGCCACTCCTATACACTATAATCCTTATCTAAAACACTACTACAAAGTAGCTACTAACAGCTATTTAATTACTCAGTACAAAAATGGTTATACCGACATTCCTAATTGCACATTCATCAAACTAATTACGTGATTAATATAGCATATAACTTAGATAAGACATTGAATAGATTCTATTACCATAGCCTTTAAATCATCTCCCTTGGGCTTCTCGCTGAAGGAAATCACTCTTCCTTTGTTGTCTATCTTCATCAATCCAAAATCTGAAGCACGACTGTCAAACAAATAAAATCAAACACCTACAAGTTAAATAACAATGACCATGGATGCACTTCAACAACAAAAAATATAGAAATTTACTCGTCTAAAGTTACCTGTCGTCCATAGGCAAACATGAGATTGCAACATCTACACGACTTTGTCTGGTGACTCTCCATGCAAACAAAAAAAAGTAAAAATCAACATGGTGATAAGTTGTATTAAATGTTAATGACAACAACATTCGTTTGCAAGTTTGATCATACCTGGACAAAGTCCATGTTGTCCATCCGATAGACAAAGACGATCACCAGACACCCCACATATCCACATCTCCAGCCATTCACTCTCTATGTTAGTGGAAGAAGGAGACGTGAGGAGTGCATATGATGGTTGACTTGTCCAAGGAGAAAAGGTGATCGATAAGAGTTCAATTTCTAAGGGCTGTGGTTCGGGTTTATTGAAGCAGCAAAGACAGGACATGAAATCATCTCTCTTTTGTGATGCCTACATAGAAGAGTAAAAAGCAAATTATACATTCTTCTATTAATACTTATCTTCAAAAATTAAACTTGGAACACAGAATCCTAGAAATTAGGAATAAATTTACTTAATTAAAAATTAAAAAGAGCGTTACTGACCAGCTTCCTTGCTCTCTTTGCACCAATGTTGACTTCTTCCTCGCTATTTGAGCAAGAAACTGACATATGATCTTGCAACTCAACACCGTGTTTGTTATCTCCACCAAGAGCACCTTTTTCGCCCATCTTCTCCTCTTTTACATCCATAGAAGTACTACCATCATCAACATTTCTTGCACACCGTCTTTTTCCTTGCACCCTAAAAACAAAAGGTGCGATTAGGTACCAAATTCAGAGCAGATAATACTAATGCCAAATTCATATCCTTTTTTCAATGAGCGGATATGAATACGAATACGGATTGTAAACGGATGCCAAAGTATAAAATAAAATCCTCCTTAAACAGATACGGAGCGGATAATCCACAAATACGGATACGAAACAATAATTGTCGGTTAATTTAGTCATGAACTAAAAGATACAAATACTAATTAAGAAAAATAAGAAAAAAAAAAAAAACTAATCAGAAGATATGGAATTGGAGAAAAAAAGAATTAAGATACAAATTGGAGGTGGTGTTTGGAATGGAGAAGGGACCGAATAGAGGTAAAGAAAAAGGAAAGAAAAGAAAGGTAGCATTGTAGAAGCGGTCCGGAGCTAGTCTCCAAGCGAAGAAGCGAATTGATTTAGTCCCACAAGCGATATTTAACAGAGGTTAAAACATTTCTATAGGAATCTTGGACTCGGAGATTGAAGAACTTCAGGAGTCGGATTCTCTACAGGTTCTGGATAGAAACGGATATCCGTTCCATTAACAGATCTGAAAAATTATCTTAATCCGCATTTGGATCTTTTCTGAATTCGGAATAAATATCCGAATTAGGATACACAAAATTATCCGCCCCCTTCATACGAATGTGGATCTGGAGCAAATTCGGAGCGCATCTGGACGGATATTACTGGATCCATTTTCAGCCCTAGGTACTAGGCAGGTAAAAAAAGTACCAGAACTGAAAAAAAAAATGAAAAATTGGAAATATTTGAAAAATCGCAGTAGTATATACGCCACCATGCTCAGGATATTTCTGCACACTCAGAAGAGTACTACAACCACATTCATAAAATATATTAGTAAACATAATGCATAAAACATACCTCATTTCCTAGACCACCCATGGTGAAGCTTGACCATGCTACACTTCGCGAAATAATCATTCATTCTGGGTCATAATTGAGAAAAAAATGCTTTTGCTGACTGTCTGTAGAAAAATAGGAAAAGTAGCTTGTTTAGAATATGAATATTCATTTACCACTGGAGGGCTCCTGGAATTAAAGACAATCATTTGCATGGACACAATAACAAGCAATTTTACATTTCCGCTTCTATCATTTATATTCAGAATTCATTATCATTGATATGTCTGCATTATACAGATTAGACTATTAATAACCATAACATACTGCATGCATTCAGTAATTTAGAGCAACCGTAAGTATGGGTTATCAAAAGAAAAATTAAAAACATGTGCATTTTTACGTCTATATTTGTACACATAAATAATCTATAAATGGGCATTCTCCATAATACATTTTGGAATGACTAAAATGGAACCATTCTAAATGATTGAATGGTATATCCAAAGCCAAGTAATATTCAGTGGAATATCACTTTATCTTTGCCTCAGAAGCCAATCTGAAAATTACAGAAGTGTTTTCTGCTTTTTGCTCATAGACATCATAAGGGGAGTCAAGGGAAGTATAAAATAAATTAGCAGCAAGCCAAAAAAAAGGATTCTCAACTTTTGAACTTTATGAAAAAAACATACTGAAACATAAAAAAGACATAAGAAAATATTTTAAGAAAGAAAACAACAATTTGCCTATACTAAGTTAAAGTTGCTAAAAGGTAATTAGTTCTCTGATGTATTTCTTTAAAATGATCACGCAAGCAATATTTGCGGGGTACATAGTGGAAGCTACGACAATATGTTGATTATGTGAAATTGAATAGATATTTCATAATATTAAATCCTTAAATCCTTTCATCCAAATTCTCATTTTTTTTAATGGAATCAGGTGACACCACTATCTATTGCTTGACTTCATTTCCCAATGCACATTCTTTAAACAAGCATAGTATGACAAGTTAGTTAAGAAAAAAAAAAAGACCTGTACAGAATAATTAAATGGCATAAAAAACTGTAATTTTTTAAAGGACTGTAACATTCATATTTGTATAAAATTTTGACTTAATTTCTTCTTTTGGATGATTAATCTCAGCGCCATATTTGTTTGACTTTTAAAGTAACTGACACTAGGTTCCGCAAAAAGTATTAGCGCTATATGGTTATATTAGACAAGAGAATAAGGCAATAGTAAAAAAATTTACATGCATTTCCTTTCATGTCATCACAAACATAATATTTTTAGGATTCTCAATGTACATGAGATTTTGGGCCAATAAAAACAATAAAAATTTTATCGACTCACGTTTTGGATGTGTAGTCATGAATCAATGCATGCAAGTACTCACAAACAATTACACAGTATGACTTTTTCATTTAACACTCAAAGTTATGGGGATACTTGTATAAAATTGCATCAACATTTGTTCAAGTACGAACAAGACAAGCCTAATAATAGACAAAATTAAGCTTATCTCTAAGAAACTGATTGGGAATACATACACAGGCACAGACACACATGTAATACTCATTTTTCAAAGCCAAGTTATTTACCTATGATATTTGTACTATGAGCAACAATCATAACAATTGCAAGCCAAAATCTACTTAATTATGGTAATTGTGCCAAATTCAGAACACCAAACTTATAAGGATGCAAACTAAAGTTTTACATGTCAAAATTTCATCATTCCTAGGTTTGAGAAGTCAATTGTTTTTCACTATATTTACATTTTATTTAGGAAAAGAATAGCTAGAGGCTTAAATTCCTATGTTGAAAGTCATGGTACAGGGTATTGACACTTGTATGTTGAAATTTCTAATTCAATCTTACAATGGAGAAATTTCGAATTCAATTTCTTGAGGTAATTATTTTAAATTTGTTTGACAGCTGAAATTATGCAGTATATATATATATATGCTAAGAAAGAAACAAAAGGTATGAGAAAAGAACCAAAAGGAGAATAGAAGAGCGGACTGACCTGATGTAGGCGGAGGCGGAGGCGGAGGCGCGAAAGAGAGAAAAAGAGATGAGAGAAACAACGGCGATAAAGAGAAAGAGAGAGAGAGAGAGAGAGAGAGAGAGAGAACTGAGTCGCAGGTAATAAATTAAACCCTAGCCCAATTCAGGTCCAACAGGCTGTCTTCCGGGCTTTAGTCCAAATCCAAGCCTCACCTCATCACTGATAAGCCCAGGTAGGTCTTACCTGGATCACCCGAGCTTTATTAATTATTAGTGCTTGGTTTGGGGATTGTTAATTACTTTGCTCGTTTTTCAGTGACCGTCTGGTATAGGGTGATGATACTAACACAATTAATGCTTTTATTAGCACAACAAATTCAAATATTTTACTTGTATGGACAAATTTGTTCTTGCTTAACACTCTCTAAATGTCATATTTTTTTAGGATGTACTTTCTTTATATTAATAATTATTACTTATTTATTTTATTTCCATATAACTAAACGCCTAATGAAATCTTCTTATTAGGAATGTTTTATTTTTATTTTCAAATTTGAAAAGTGTACTACTAGAATTAACCAAGCAATCATTTTATGGCAGAATGAATATTATTTTTTTAGAAGCTTTAGTCTTAATCATAATTATTTGTATGCGATTCTTATCTTTTTCTTATGTGATTCTTATTTTGGACTAAAATTAATCTTAATCATTTGTATATGATATTAACTAATAATTTTTCTTGAATTTTAGAAATAAGACTCAACAAATTATTAAATTACATAATAACATAATATATGACCATATTAAGAAAAACAATGGATAGTTTTCGGAAAATAATCTAAACATAAATGCTACAAGGTAATATAAAAATTACATCAAATCGACATAAATGTGTTATGCTAGAAATAATTAATCTTCCATCTAAACATAAGTAATAAATAAAAGAGTCCATCGACTACTCTCAACATTAGTTTGAAACAAAAAAAAACTTCATTGCAATAATAATCTTATGCTTCTATTGTAGTTTGTTATTCAATTGGTGTTATTTTGAATTTATCTATGCTTTAATAAGATAGTAAGAATAAACTAATCATGTTGAATTTGTTTTTGTTATTGATGTACATCCAAAGATACGATGGTTTATATTTTCTTTTGTTGATCTTTCAAATTAGATAAAAAAATTAACAATGAAGAATATATAGTAATTAATAAATGGTTTTTGTACTAGAAGATTGCATAATCTCTTGAAAACAAAAATGACAGTCGAAAACTATATGTATGGAATGGCAAAAGTGTCTATAAAATTTAGAAATTTGAAGTTGTTGTGTCAAAATAAAATATTATTGTGTTAATATCATCACCCTCTGCTATACAAGTGTGCCATACAGTACTTGCTATGCATAATTTGTAAATCGTATTTTAATAAAGAGGCAAATCTCGGAAAATTAAGACACAATTTTAATATGTAAGTGTCTACAATGTTTTAGTGTTCATTTCATTTCCATATATTTCTTGAAAAATAAAAAATAAACATTAATGCTACAAAATTTAAACAGTAAAACATTCGAGAAAAAGAGCCTGCCACATCGATCATTAGATATATACCTGATTTTTTCCTTGATATAAAATATAAATCATATATATAATGGTGAAAGTGGTAATTAATTTAGCAAATAGATAGAGAAGTTTGGAGAGTTGAGAAAGAAATTCGTTGACATGGTGCCTGAAGAGTGAAGAGTGAAGAGTGAAGAGAGGGCCGCTTCCATCATCTTCCAGCTCCTCGATTACTTACTTTATTTGTTGCTTCAACTTCCACCAATAAAAAGGTTCAAAATTAAATTTATTAATTTGGATCACAACAACTAGTCTCCTCTCCTTATATTGATCTTATAAAATTTTATAAATGAATGCTTAACATGTACTAGTAATTTTTTTCAGGTAACATCACGAATTGCCGGTGTTGGCAATTCATGGAATTGGCGGTCGGTCGGGAATGCATTCATAAATGGTGCCAGTTTCAACTTTCAAGCAATCAGAAAGATGGATGATGGATCCGGCCTCGTTACAGCAGAGAGCAGAGCTTCAGGGCAGAACAGCAGAACATTATATTGGATTGGATGATGAGATAGAGGATGATCAACGCATGGTTTCAAATTGGCCCCAATGAGATTCAGAGGAATCAGTCCCAGTCCATCCTCTAACCAAAAGATTTGACTTGGTCAAATTTTTATTTTTTTGAACCAGTCAGTCTCAGTCATATACAAACTTTAATTTTAGAATGTAATTTGAGTTTCCACCATAACAATTAATGTCTTATCTATCTATCTATTTGAAACCTTCTCAAATTCAGAAATTTATGACGGTAGTTAAAAAGGCCTTTGAAGTTTGAATCCCATCTCCAACTCATATTAATTATATTATGATCGAGAGCCATTGATCAATGATAGTGGAATTTCACCAAATTTTGCCACTTTGGATGTTGTGCACTTCATACTCATTGTTGCATACGCTGTGTGATGTCCTGATTTAAAGCTATTTTCAATAATCGCCTAAATTTGATATATTTGCTCTGTTTTTAGCCTAAATACGTAACTTTCTCCAAAACCTGCCAACATGACTCAAAAATACGCTTACGGTAAATATTTTGGAAAAATTGCTACTTTGCATTTGCTTTTCGTCATTTTCCATTATAAAAGATTAGTAATTTTCGCTATATGTTTTGGCATCATCAGTGGCCCACTGTACTAGAGATTGACTTGTGCTGAGATACTCTGCTTGTATTCTCAGTTTCTCCATTTGTTACACCAGACCTATTGTGGATGGATTATCTCTGTGGCGAGTTAGAATGGCCATTGGAGTGACCCGCCACATCAAAATTTCTATTGAATGGGTGATTAGAAATATTTCTCTGCTGTGATTTAGATCGATTGAACCAAAAAAGGAATGGTGTGATCTTGATTTTGATGATCTTGTGTGACCAACTCCTGTGTTTGTATCTGTGGGTACACAATGTCTATCTCCTCTATTGAAGCAAATTTTTGAAGCTCCGGTGAGAGAGAATCCACCGTTTTGCCCCGGCATAACTCTCTCAAAAGCTTGGAGCTCATTGGTATTAACTCCAGATTCTCATTATGTAGTTCATCATCATCAGAAGAGGATGAGTAGAGTGGTGGCTGTGGACGTGTGTATGTTTTCGGTTGCTTGGGCATATCATGTGCCTAATAGATTGGGCCCCTATGCCATGCCAATGTATAAACCATGATTGTATATACCATAGCACCGTCATGCATCGCCAACTGCGGAGGGACCAACGAAAGGTCATCCACTCCAACTCCCACCATCCAGGAAGCTATGGAAGCCGGGTTTTCTGGTGCTAGAGAACCCAGGTAAAGCGGCAAACTGCATTAATGACATGTTTCTCTCTCCAAAGATGGGCCGGTATTCCAACTAGCCTTAGCAGCTAGCCCTTGTATCTCAAGACACTGGTTTCAGCCCCCTCTAAAGGAGTCCATGGTTGAAAAGATAATCCTTCATCCCATGCTTCCTGCGGCGTTGCGTTGATAAAAGTGTCGGGGTCTAGACCCTCAGGTAGAACAATGAGAAATCATGAACCACTCAACTCAGACACTTGAATCTCCTCCTTATAAACCAACTTAGTGCGGCAAGCATATTCTACCACATTGGTAACACTCAGGTCCCATTGGAAGGATCCAATGTGCATGACCACGCCTTGCCTTAGTCGCTAAAGCTATCTGAAATATGCCTCGTCTCGTTCAATAAAACAGTGAAGCCTAATCGGCCTATCAGCAGGCATCTCCGGTTCTTGATAAGGGAAAGAGCCGGTGAGAAGTTCCTCAAAGCCGGGTTCACCTTGATGCTTATTTCTTTGGTTAGTCACCTAACGAACGGTACGCAGCGGAGGGGGTACCACCTCCTTATATTTCATTATACTGTAATGAGTGCATAAAATATTTTAAGGAATATGTAATTCAAACAATAATTTTTTTGTAGACACGCAACAAATTATTTAATTAGAAAAAATATATATGGAATGCATTTTTTTTTATTAAGTATTTATACTCATCTGCATCATGATGAAATTATTTACACGATTATAAAGTACGTTCTTAGAAAGATAAACTCTTAAATTTATATTTTACTTGTTTGACAGTGTTTCACTAAAACTTTCTTATAAATACTTTTGAGATGTAAATAAGAAGTACAAAAAATGAGATACAAAAATAATCTATCTCCATATTTTAACACACACAAATTTATATATGAGGAGGGATCAAGTTCCAACATTTTGAGTTACAACAAAGTTACAACAACGTTTTTTTTTTTCATTTTCAAAGTCCAAATCATCAATCAAAAACGTCCAACATGATTATCTAAATAAAATATGCTTTCAGATCAAATTTTATATTTTTGGGAATCTTTTTACTACTTAATTAAGATGAGTACAAAATTCAATGGTTTGAATTTGACAAGTTTTTGTAAAATACTTAATAAATAGTAAAAAAATTCAAAAAAAATGTAAAATTTGATCTGGAAACACATGTTATTTAGATAATCATGTTGAATGGTTTGGATTGACGATTTGAACTTTGAAAATGAAAAAAACCGTTGTTGTAACTTTATTGTAACTTGATCCCTCCTCTTTATATATTTATATATTGTCAATATATTTTCTTCTCTATTTGGTTATTATATAAGA
Source organism: Carex cristatella (assembly GCA_024447775.1). Taxonomy (NCBI): domain Eukaryota; kingdom Viridiplantae; phylum Streptophyta; class Magnoliopsida; order Poales; family Cyperaceae; genus Carex; species Carex cristatella. The sequence goes on along the minus strand of JAJHPF010000004.1, from coordinate 11,789,678 downwards.
CATTACTTAGATAAAATTGACAATTATCTCCGAGACTGATAGTGTCCAATTGGTAGATGGAAATGAAAATATATATTAGTGTTTGATTCTTCCATTTAAAGCATGTTCGTTTTTGTAAATTGGAATCGCAATACATCAAATTAATGCAGATATGATCATCAGTAATAAAAAAATTAATTTCTCTAAATATGATTATTATAATGACCCTTTTTACAAAAATAACAAACATTTGATCCTATTTGTAAAACTCTGACATAACTAGTTTCTATTTATAAATTTATTCTTTTGTAATTTTATCAATATGAGTTAGCCAGAGATACTAGTAGCAACCAGTATAATTGTATAAATAATTACATCATGGTGCAGATCAGATTAGTGTATAAATAATTACATGCATCACTCATGAAGTACATGGATTTCAACAATTTAGATTCGTTATTTGAAATCGATCCGATGCATTTTTGAAGTTGTGCTCATCAAACCCTTTTGGTGAGCACATCACACCCTAGATTTACTCATATATATATTATTTGACTAAAAATTTGTTGCACGTCAACCAAAAATTTGTTGTATGAATTACATGTTCTTTAAAAAAATTTATGCACTCATTAAAATCTAATGAAAAGTAAGGAGGTGTCAAGCTTAATGAGAGTAAATAGGAAGTAGGGATAGAGAGGGGAAAATGAGAATCCTACAAGGACATTTTGTTTTAAAATTTTGAAAGATAAGACAATTTGTAAAATTTCCCTGTTTGTTGCTTCTAGAGTCAACATTCGATTTAGTTGCCAAAGGCAATATTTTTTTTAAGAAAGTTGAATATGAAAAAATTGAAATACATTGTTATTTTTATGAACATTTGAAGTTGAGGAACTTAGCTCCTCATTTTTTTTTATCTTAAAAAATAATTAAATGTGTCATGCACATATTTCTCTCTTAATAACGGTCCAATATATGTTTCTAACGAAACTAATATCATAATCTGCAAAATTGACCCCGAACACGATTTAAATGTGTGACGTGGGATCGATGCTCGCGCATGGGCTATCGCACACGATTTGGGGGCGATTTGAGACAGATTCTGCACTTTATTTTGTATATATTTGAATTTATATATCCATCATACATTTGGCAAGAAAGAAAAAAAAGGTAGTCAGTCCATTTAGGAATTAAGAAAAGGATCGAACTGATCTGTGTATTAATCCATTGTATATATATAGATCATAGAAAATTAAAAACATCTGGTCCATGCATTGTGTATAGATCATAGAAATAGATGCATTTCCGACTTTCCGCCCAATTTTCATTCCCTTCCTTTTTTTATTTATTATTTTCCTCTTATTTTTCTCCTCTCCATTTCTTTATTTATGGATACCTCCATTTTTTTATGATTTGTTTTTCCTTTTTTTGCTATTTTTATCTTCCTTTCTTTTTTTAGGAATCAGTAGTAAAACTAGGAAATAATTACTATTTCCTAACATCTTCAATTTTTTTTAAAAATTAATGTTTTAACAAACTTTTTCTATTATTTTAGTGCAAAATAAGCTGATGACAAAAAAAAAAACCTGAGTTTCTAATTCACTTTGGCATTTGCAAACTAATTCATCCAATTTTGATTCCACAATCAAGTGACCAATTTTTATTTTGTGAATCATGAGTATACTTGCACATTCATACTTACACAATAAAGGGCAGTTAAATTTTAATTAGCTCATTCAAATAGTAGATATATACCATATAATATAATATATATTACGAACAAAATTATGTTATTCACTATTATAATTAGATAAATATTGAGAACTTTGATATTTTTAATAATAATTATTTAATTTTTTTTTAATAAATAATAGTATTGAAAAACGGATATCCGATATGGATTCGTTTAATATACAGTCCGTATCCATAAATGTCTATTATATGAACCGTTTCCGTATCCAAAAAATAAAAATATATACATATATAATTTTATCACTATCCGATATTCTGATATGTATCCGTTTGCACCTCTAGCTGGAGGACTACATTTGAGTGTTAATATATCGTACTGATCATCTATTGCTTACAGTGCACGGAATTGTGTATGCAACGAAGTTGAAATAAAGCTAATTCATCAATAGAGATCCAAAATTAAGACCATCGATCAAGAGACCAGTGAAGTGATCGCACTCTTCATATATATGATATATCTCTAATTAAATAACCAAGGCAATATATATATATATATATATATATATATATATATATATTTATACATATATATGTATCGTGCACCAGCAGGCACATTTGAATGTTAATATATCGTACGGATCATTATTGCTTACAGTGCACGGAATTGTTTATCTAAAGTTGAAATAAACTAATTTATCAATAGAGATTTTCAAAATTAAGACCAGTGAAGTGATCAAGCATAGATAAATAAATATTTCAAAAAATATAAAATATGGTCTCCAAGCACATTTCAATATGTAGAACACATCTAACTGTTTGGATCGATCCAAAGTTAGGATTTTGAAAATTCAAATTTTGAGCCGTTGTTATTTGAGATCTCTATTTTGCTACTTTGCGATAGCATATTAGCTAAAACATCTTATATTAAAGTACTTAATATATATATATAAATAAATATATAAAAAAATTAATACAACGGTGATATATATATATATATATATATATATATATAGTATATATATATATATATATATATATATATATATAAAACTAGGCTTGATCTAAAATTCCCTAATTAATTTTGGATTTCGCGGTATTTTAGTACTGACGGAACAGGAATAATTAAGATCCTCATTTTCAAAATAAAGTTCCATTTATATATATCAGTAAGCTAAATGAAATTTCAAAACGGAGAAACAAAATAGAGAGAGGTGAAAAATGGATGCTACTAACAATTTGAAGGAGAGGACATTTGTTTTCTATTTTTGCAAAAAAAAAAAAAAATCACTAAATTTTCCATTTTTTTTTATTATAGAGATGACAAGGTTCTTAATTATCACATAATCCGAGACAGTCCTGATAGACATCATATCAAATTTGATCTAATTGTCAGCCAGAGTTATCTAATCCGCATCAAGATTCACACAAATAATTTTAATTTGTATGAATCAAGTGCACATATATAATCGATCTAACACCAATCACACCGCGTGCCTTAGTAGTTTTTAACACCTAATTCCCAAACTTGGATCACAAGTTAAAACTTATTAAATTAAGATAAATAAACTTCACAAGTCACAACTTTGCTCGTTGGTTCTAGGAATTTTCTTGGCGCGTTAAAAAGACTCCAATAATGCGGTCTGAGTGCAAAATGATTCACAATTCGGGTCCCATGTCCCAACTTGCATATATAGTCATCACTTAGTCAGTCATCTCCAGCCCGGTCTTCACGGGTACATGACAATTGACAGCTTTACTAATTGGGCTCGCTCGGTTCTTCATTCTTCCTTTATCACATTTATATTCACACGCGCGTGTTAGTAATCAAAATGGAATAGCACAAAACACACACTACTAATTAAGATAGAAAGGCTTCAGGACTCAGGCGCGCGCTTCTATATAATATATATTATATTTTATTGATAAATTAGAAATATAATACAATCAAAAGTGATTGAGAGACGCGGTCCCATGCATGCATGTCCCAACTTGCATAGCCGCCAGTCATCTCCAACCCTCTCTTTTCAACAGGAAAATTAATTAATTAATTAATTCTTATAGTCCATCCAAGACAGAATAACAGCATCATTAGAACGACTCATTATGGAATCTATTGTGGACCGGTGAACTTCTTCTAACCATACATCTCCCTTCCTTTAACTATAAGAAGAGCATGCACTAGATATGTGAGAGAGAAACCCACTACCCTCATTACACAAATCATGGAACTTTGTTACAACTTGCTCACTATCTACCTCCTCTTATCCATATCCTCCTTTTCTAGCTCTCTCGCTGCCATAGTAACCACTAGTAAAACTGATGTATTAGCACTTCTCTCCCTCAAGTCTCAAATATACGATGACCCATTAGGAGTCTTCTCCTCATGGAATGAGTCACTACACCATTGTCAATGGCAAGGGATCTCGTGTGGCCGGCATCATCCTGATAGAGTGACTGCTCTCGTTCTTGAATCCAAACAATTGTCAGGTTATATATCACCATCCCTAGCAAACCTCACATTTCTCCAAAGGATGAGTCTCTCAGATAACAACCTGAGAGGAAGTATCCCGGTAGAGATCGGATTCTTGGGTAGGTTACGTTTTCTCAACTTGAGTATGAATTTTCTGAATGGTAGCATTCCATCTACTCTAAGTAATTGCTCAAATCTACAAGTTATTTATTTGAGAAATAATAATCTCCAAGGAACCATCCCATCTAACCTAGTGCAATGCAAAGAACTGAAAAATATCAGGTTAGAGAATAACTTACTCACAGGAGGCATACCATTGGAATTTGGCCTCATCCCACACCTCCAAATCTTATCACTATATGCCAATAATCTCACGGGATCAATTCCTTCCACCTTGGGCAACCTTAGTCACCTAATATATTTTTATCTTGACCAAAATAATTTTCATGGTGATATTCCACATGATTTAGGCAAATTTACTAACCTTTCAGGCCTTTCTCTTTATGATAATAATTTCACAGGTTCCCTCCCACCTAGCTTAGGTAACCTTACCAAACTATCAATTCTCTATCTTAACATAAATAGCATTAGTGGTCATATTCCGCTTAGCTTAGGCAACCTTACTAACTTGCGTCGACTTAATCTTTCTGAAAATAAATTATATGGTTCCATCCCACATACCTTGGGTAATCTTCAAAGTTTAACAGGTGTTGATCTTTCCCAAAATATGTTAAGTGGATTCATCTCGGATGAACTGGGGAAGCTACAAAATATCCAGATTTTTAGCATTTATCAAAACAACATTTTGGGCGAAATACCACACTCCCTTTACAACCTATCATCATTGTATGATTTGGCACTTAGTAGTAACCAGCTTGAGGGAACTCTACCTCCCGAAATGTGCAATGCTTTACTAAACTTGAATTATCTACGCTTGTATAATAATCAACTCAAAGGACGGATTCCACCATCCATATCCAATTGTTCTACTCTTATTGAGATTTCATTAGAAGATAACTACTTCAGTGGCGTGATACCATCTAGCTTTGGAGCCTTACAAAATCTCCAAAGAGTTTTTTTTTATTCTAATCAATTAGAAGCCAAGAGACCACATGACTGGAGTTTCATGGAGACTTTGACCAATTGTACTTTGTTAGAATATTTATTTCTTGAAAACAACCAACTACAAGGAGCATTACCTAGTTCTATAACAAACCTTTCTATTAGTCTCCTTGTTCTTTCACTATCTAATAACCCAATTTCAGGAAGCATACCAGCAGGGCTCGGAAAACTCAATAACTTGTACTCACTTGAACTAATCGGAATGAATCTCAGCGGCACCATTCCGATACAACTTGGTAATCTTTTCAAATTGGGACTATTAGATCTGAGTAGTAACATGATTTCAGGTCAAATCCCATCAACTTTTGCCAACCTCACCCAAATGACCAAGCTATATCTATATAATAATGTATTAGAAGGGAGTATACCACCAGAATTAAGCAGCATGAAATTCTTAGAAATCCTGAGTTTTTCAAATAATAAGTTGGTAGGTGAAATTCCCAAAGAAATCATGGGTCTTTCTTCACTTTCTATCAGTTTGGACTTGTCGCACAATTATCTAACAGGCATCTTGCCACCAGAAATTGGTAAGTTGAATAACCTACAATCAATTCGTCTATCAAATAACAAGTTACGTGGAGAGATTCCTAGCACAATTGATGGATGTCAGGAACTTGAAGCCCTTTATCTTGATAGCAATATGTTCCAAGGAACAATTCCTACCAGCTTGATCAATATCAGAGAGCTTCAAAACCTTGATGTCTCTAACAACTCGCTCTCTGGTCAAGTCCCTGAATTCCTGGGTACAATGAACTTGCAATATTTGAATATTTCTTTCAATAATTTCGAAGGGAAATTACCAGAAAAGGGCATTTTCAAGAATGCCAGTGGTCTAGATGTAAGAGGAAATCCAAAGCTTTGTGGTGGAGTGCCTCAAATTCATTTGCCACATTGCATCTCACAACCTTCAACACAAAAACATCACTTTCGAAGAAACATGATGCTCATAAGTTCTGTTGTTGGTTCGTTTATTTGCATAACCATAGTCATTTGCTTGTTAATAAAATGTTATACTAGAAACAACCCTCGAAACATTCCACAATCTGGTATAGCTTTGAAATATGGGTTAACGCATGTTTCATACAATGACCTTCTTAGAGCTACTGAAAATTTCTCTTCGAATAATCAAATTGGAAGAGGTGCATTTGGAGAAGTCTACAAAGCTGTTATGAGCTTTGAGAATGTGACAACCGTTGCAGTGAAGGTGCTAAACCTTGAGAAACACAGTGCTTCTCGAAGTTTCTTCTTTGAATGTGAGGCATTAAAAAATGTGAGACACCGGAATCTTATAAAAGTGCTGAGTTTGTGCTCTAGCATAGACCACCAAGGTAATGATTTCAAGGCTTTGATTTTTGAGTTCATGCCAAATGGAAGCTTGGCCACATGGTTGCATCCAAATGCATGTACAGATCGGCCATTCAAAAGCCTCAGCTTCATTCAGAGGTTGAACATCGCATGTGATGTCGCAGAAGCGCTAGATTATCTCCATTACCATGTACCTGCACCAATCGTGCATTGTGATCTCAAACCTAGAAATGTACTTTTGGATGATGACATGACTGCACATGTGAGTGATTTTGGATTAGCAAGGTTTTTGGTTCGACCTGATACCATGCCTTCTCAATCAATGTCGAGCACCGGTGGAATCAAAGGTTCTATTGGCTATATTCCTCCAGGTATTGCCGAGCTTATAATTTCAGAAGCACTTTTTTTTAGTATGCCCTTGCAATAAAATTATTCACCAACTTTGTTAAGTTTCAAGGAAACAATTACCTCATTTATACTTACATTTACATTTATACTATCTATGTATACTTCTCCAATTTACTGATTTTGGGCTATATAATTTGAAAACTTAAGCACAAATATAGGCACGACCATGTGAGCTAAAATTTGAAAAACTTGGTGAATACGTCGAATCACAGATCACAATGCTTTGGTACTAAATTTAGGACTGTAACTATTAATTTTGATTGTGTAGAGTATGGGATGGGTGGTCGACCATCAATAGAAGGAGATGTCTATAGCTACGGCGTTCTTCTGCTTGAGATGTTCACTGGAGTAAGTCCCACTGATGAGAGAATCAGAGATGGTTTGAGCCTTCAGAAGCATGTTGAGATGGCTTTCCCTAACCAAGTCATGGACATAGTCGACACCAAATTATTCTCTGAAACTGATGGAGAATACAATCTGTATGCACCTGAAAATGCCTATAGTTGTTTGGTTTCAGTGATTCAATGCGGGCTTTTGTGCTCCAAAGAGTCGCCAAAAGAGCGCATTTCTATCAAAGATGTTACCAAGGAGTTGAACTCAGCACGAACAAAGATCCTTAGGCCATAAAGAAAGATAAAAAGGATCAAAGAGATGAACAAAGGCTCCACTATATATGTATTATCTATAAAATGTGATAGTAGTTGTGGCTATTTATGTTGTTGAAGTATATATGTTGTAATAACGAATATTATATCTTTCTATTAACAAATTAGGGGGCCTAAGTATTTCAATTATATAGAAATACCTTTTATATGCACTCAATTAAGTAAGAATATTGTAATGAGTGAATTAAATTAATGCTGCATATTTATATGTTGAAGTATTCTCTTGTGTTTCTGAAGGAACGCATAGTAAACACCTAATATTAATGATCTCATCAGAGCTTGCATACAAATTTTATGTTAATATTAATTAAATATATGCAGAATAATGACAACACATTAAAAAAAAAAAAAGTAGGATTTAAACAGGTGTTGTACTCTAAAATATTGCTAATTAAAATTATGGGACATTAGCAATGTTTTATATATTTGGAAAATACCAAAATGCATATGAATTCTCTAAAATAGATTGAGAATAATGTTCCAAAATTCTTAATATGATTCCCTACATGAAACTATAAATTTTGATGTATGATGCACTTCATAATTCCAAACAATGAAAAAGTTATGAAATTATCACAGAATATGCTGACATAGCAGCCTGTGATTGGTGCCACGCAAGCACAGAGGTGTTACAAGTTACCTAAGACTCCTCTGGGTGCAATATGGGAGCCGCATGGAAATATCCTGACCTTGGACCCACTTGTCATGGACTCAGTGTTATTTTCGCTGGGTTCTCGATATGGATGGACATGTTTCACCCAATTTAAATCCTATACACCGATCGGTCAGTGTCGCAGCTCGATATGGATGGACAATACTGAAAATGACTGAAATCGCTGAGTTTTTAAACTCAGCGTTTTGACCCCTTCAACCCGCATAGTCCCGGTTCTTGATGCACCTCGTTATATCTTATGCATGGTCCACTATACACAGGACTCAAACAAAGAAAAGAGGAAATGATAAAATGTGATTGGCCCAAACCCAGAGAGGCTGACAATGGGACCATGCTTGTCAGCTCTCCCTCTCCTCTCTTTTTCTTCCTTTCTCTTTCGCCCGAGTGCAAAGTTTGGAGAATCGAAATTAGTTTGAATAACAGAGCAATTGACCGAATGGTCATCTAAAACTGGAAGGGGATGATGTTCCTCACCCTTCTTTGAGCACAACTTTCTTGGTACTTCTCCAATTTGACCCGAGAAATGAAGGGATGAGGAGATGCCGAGAAATCACTCTTTGAGGCAAATTGGGTTTCAAGGTTTGAAAGGAACACTCATGGGAATCCTACGATGCCATGAGGATTTCCAATTTGAGTCGAAATGAACTCATGTATGCGAATTGAAGGGATGGTGCTAAGTCCGGTTCATGACATAGCTCGGGCACATGCAATTCGGCACTCAAAGGGTAAATTGAACCCTTGAATGATATAAGTTATCTGGGGTGACACTATATGCCATGTTTCTTATATCGGAGAAGCTATAACCAAGACGGGCACATGTTTAAGCTCGGTATGCTGCCAATGCAACGAATGCAACCCGTTATAGCTGTTGTCAGCTCAATGGTCCCCTCGGACACGTGTCCTGTACCCTCTGCAAAATGCCAAATGAGGAAGGTTCCTCTCCAGAGGCGCAGAGTCACGCCTATTACACCTTACCTCATATAGGTTTATGAATGGCCATGATGTAGCCTTCTGATAATGGATGCAATTCAAGGGCTCAGATGAATACAACTCATGATTTTGGATGAATGTGGGTATATTCTCATGATCCTATGCCATATATGCTGATGGATATGCATGAAGCCTTGAAGACCATTGATCAAACAGTGAAGGTGCATGATGAAGCCACCTCACTCTGTGCCATGATGAAACCCTAGCCTATGCCTACATATAGGCTCATATACCTGATGCTAGATATACATAATACATATCAAAAAAATACACTCACACTGAGAGAGAGACATAGTGCATAGTTCATAGGCTAGATTAGCAAGTTCTTCTTCTTCTTCCTCTTTAGCAACAACTTACTAGATAATTAAGCTTTCAAAGATGTAGCCCTGAGGGGCTGTGAGATGTAGATCTAGTTTTAAAATCTGAATTTTGATGTTCTTTCTTGCATTTCCTTGATTCTTTTTCATTGCTACTGCCTTATGCTTGCATTCCTTCTTCTTTTCTTGTTTTAAAGCATCAAAAACTAAGAGGACACTATGATGTTTAGATCTAATCTCTGGATGAAGATCAAGCATAGTGTTTATGTTACACAAGTAAACCAGCCCCTAAAGGTTTACACAAGACGTAACAAAGATACAATTGCATTCAATCATGAACTGATGATGCTAAAATTGAAAAGTGCAATTAAGGTCTGATTTGAAATCAGCCAGCAAGAGGAAATCTGGACAGCTAAGCCTCAGGCAGGATTTAGGGAGGATTTAAGGATTTGCTTTACATTTCTATTTTTATTAGTGCTTTTGTTTAGGCAATAATCAAGGGCTGATAGCCTATAGTTGTATCAGCTGTGAGAGGAAATGATCAGACAATATTCAACAATCTTCTCTCTTTCTTCTCCCTCATTCTACAACGCTTCTGTCTTTTCTCTCTATTATATCTCTAATCTATCTCACTGCAGCTACCACATTAAATTTCCTCTAACAGTTTAATGATCAAAATCATGCATATGTACTGTTTCTTTATAAACATGTAGTAAAAGTCATAAAAATGCATTTCCTTTCATCTTATAGCATGTCTACTATTATTTCAAATCATTTTCAACATAAAAATATAGCATATGCACATAGGATAGCTTTTCTTTCCTTTTCTTTCTTTTCTTGTTGCTGTGATGCCTTCTTCTTTTCTGTTTCCCATGAATCCTTTGCCAAAATGAATATTAGAAATGATGTATCGAGTTGAGCCAATTGGTATCCTCTTTGCATCTGATCCACTTGAAGTTTTGATCAAATGACTCATCATAAGGGATTAAAGTGACTTAAATAAAAAAAAAATTAACACACAAGGGGTCATGGAGTTGAGCCAGCTGGTATCCTCCATTGATCTCTCAACCTAAGTTCCCAAGGGCCTGTTTGCAAATGTTCAAAGTCAATAAAAGGGCTGTTATGCTGCCAAAATGATAAATAACAATTATTTTAGGGACTTGTTTGCAAATAGTGAGAGATATAGGTCTAAAATGCATATAGACACTAGCTGATGCTATGTTCCTATCATATGTACTTATAGATCTATGATATCCCAATGATATACCCTTGGAAATGTCAAATATGCAAGAATCAGGGGCCTTAGTGCAAAATTACTACTGCTCCTGATACTGACATGCATATCCAATATAGAAATCATGGTTTTGAAACTTGATGCATGTTTTTGATCTTTTTTATATCCAACTGATACAAGGCAGTGGCTTTTGAGCCCTTGAAAACCTGTCATGAATCAAACCAGCCCCTTAATTATGTGTAAAATATATTCAATTGACCACTGGTACAGCACCAAGTCCAAACACAGCCTTTAAGCCATGTTCAATGTCCACTGTCACAGTGATGTGCACCAAAATGCACTGATTTGACCTCTGCTGACAAAACAGCAAGTCTGGACAATTACAGGGACTAAATTGCAAATCTAAGATCACAATCAAATAAAGGACTCAAAAACACATAAAATGCACACAAATGTTATATTTTTCTGATTTTATTTTAATTTTCTATGAATTTCTAAAGTTGGACAAATGAAAAATAAAACTGCTGCACTGTGCTTTTAACGGCGCTAAAATGAAAAGTTTAAACTTACAAAGATCTTGATGCGCATAATCCTTCCGAAGCCCTATATCACTCTCATGAATCAATGACCTTCTGACCAATGGGGCCCATATGTTGGGTTTAATGAAAACCCTGTTGAACCGGATCTCAAAGCCCCATGTCAATCTCAAAGGCCCATAAGCCTAATCCGACATCTACACCATTATTAATACATGAATGACCAAATCTCAGAGGCCCAAATACGATCCAAAGGCCCATGTCAATTCTGAAATTAAATTAATTTAATTAATAAAAGACCTTTTACAAATTAGTCCTTCTGACAAATAATGTTCACAGCACAGTCCCTATAAAATTACAAATAAGTCCCTGTCAGATAAAAATATCTTCAAAATAGCCCTTCCAAGCCCAATATTGAAATTAAACCCAATGTAATGCCATATTACATGTCCAAGCCCTCTGAATGTTTATGAACAAGTCCCTGAAACATCAAAATATTGACAAAAAGGTCTTTTTTATTATAACTTCTTCATTTCAAGTCCAAATTGACTCAAATCAAAACCAAATGAACCCAAATCAAATTCTCTATAATTTTAAATCAAATCCAAATTTGTTCAAAGTTTAGCCATAACCTGAAATGCCCTTCTCATAATCAAACGTCATATCTTTATAATAAAAATCATTATTGAAAGATGTCACATATCTCATAACACAATTAAATGACAAACATATACATAAATCTTCATGATATTCTAAAATAACCAAAATACCCCTCTCTGTATAAACATCATGATTTCTCAAATATGAACATAGATGCACATATACATATGATCATACACATGCATATACATACATATGAATATGACAACATAAATGTCCAAAGCAAACGAGAACCGACTACATGACCATATATAAACATACATGAGCCCTCTTTAGCCCCATTACTTAGTTCACAACCAATAGGCACAAATTCTGGAATGAACGAGGTGTTCAGTTAGACTCGAAAGGTCTTTCTTGATGTAATTAACGGCGGGGGCTTGCGCCCGTCGGGAGTTAAACGTCCCCACAATCAAATAATAAAACCTTGGCTGACTAATCATGGACGTAGGTCTGGCTAAGGGTGAACCGGAAGATATGCAGGAAGATATCCAGCAATGCCCCGACTTCGGTGCTCTACTCGTGTTCGTTTGGAAACTAGAGCACTGAACCCATGCGAAAGCATTCCCCCACACAATATGCATGCATCGTTAGCTAACCTAACCATGCAACTTTCTGCGCCCTACAACAGGCTAATGCAAGCCGACGATTTTTTTAATCGATCATCAAACCAATTGATTTTTTTAACTGACGTCTAATTGAATTCGTTTTTTATGGATCGCCAAAGAAATTTCAATTCAAGTTGGAAAAAAAATGAGATAAGATTTGTGGTGTTTAATTAGTTACACATATCAATATATCAATATATCAATACACACACACACACACACACAGTAGAACTAGGGTGCTCCTAAGTTCACCCAACCTCTTGTGAACTTGACTCTAAAATATATCGAATCGACTTTAAACGATGAATCTAAACCATTGAAATCCTTCTACCTAATGATTGATGCGTCTACATGTGAAAATTTTAAAGTTTCGAATTAATTTAATATAGAGTCAAGTGGTCAAAAGTTTAAGGTTTATAAATTAATTATAATGCATTCATTTTTTGGACTCCTTTGACCACTTGACTCTATATTAAATTAATTCGAAACTTTAAAATTTTCACATGTAGACGCATCACTCATTAGGTAGAAAGGTTTCAACGGTTTGGATTCATCATTTAAAGTCGATTCGATATATTTTAGAATCAAGATCACAAGAGGTTTGGTGAACTTAGGAGCACCCTAGTTCTACTCTATATATATATATATATATATATATATATATATATATAGGACTTGGCTACGGTGCTACGCGTTGCATAGAGGACCTCCATGGAACGGCTCAAAATTTGAGTTTTCAAAATTCTAACGGTCGATTCGAATAGTTCAACATGTAATATGTACTAAAATGTACTTGTAAATCAAATTTTATATTTTTTAGAATTTTTTTTACTATTTATTAAGTGTTTTACAGAACTGCTGTTTTTCAGTGATCCAAAATTATTCTAAAACAACAATTTTGTAAAATACTTAATAAATAGTAAAAAAATTCTAAAAAATGGAAAATTTGGTTTCAAGTACATATTCATATGGAGATCATGTTGAACGGTTCGGATCGACCGTTAAGATTTTAAAAATTCAAATTTTGAACCATTGTACGGAGGTCCTCTATGCTACGCATAGCATATTAGCCAGAACATATATATATAATCGCAAGTTAGGCCCCCCCTAGTTTTCATTACTAGTTCCGCCACTGCTCGCATTTGTGCTGGTGAGGAATTGTCTAACACAGATTGACCATCAAAACTTTAAGATATTATATATGTATGTCTTGTAAAGTATTTGAGATAATTCATTTAATATGTTTTAATTAAGATTAACAAATCTTTCACAGTTTTTATCAAGATGTGTTTTAATAATGTATAAATACTCAATGGATAATAGAAACAATTTTAGAAATGTATCAGGGATCCTTATCTCCCTGTTTCGCCCTTTCATTATCTCATTATCTAACATTGTTTTAAATACTGGAGAACGTCATACTTGGCTATGATAAAGAATTTTATTAATTTCAAGTATCTTAATTAAATGAACAAATGGGAAACATAATTCTAACTATATATTTAATTTCCTCCAATATTTAATTAAATAAGCCAATATTTATTTTTATTTTTTATAAAACAAATATTGCAATGTATCAAGTGTAAAGCATATGCAAATTTATGTTGGAAATAAACGCAGTAGATTAACAGGACACCATATTATTGTTGTTTAGTCACAAAAATAGTTTCTCCCAAAATCAATTTAGCATTGAGTGGAAGACTTTAACTATACCGAACAAAATAAAAAATTACCTGAGAAGTGTTGTTAAAACGGATTTTTTTTTTATTTACCACCCTGAAAAATCATTTTAAATTAAATATCACCGAGACTAATTTTGTATCAAAAACGATACTTTCGCGGACTAAATCCACGCACCCAAAAAGGCCAGGTGCGCGAACTGAGGGCGCAGATCCGGATCCGCGGATTCAATGGGCGGACCCGCAGAAACACGGATTGAGGCCCCGCACCCGGCTGGTACACGTATTGAGGCCGCGCACCAGAATTATGGTGATAAAAGCAGCCCGCACACTCGAATTTCACTCTCACAGCAGCCCAGCAGCGGACCCCCAGCGGTAAAAAGGTAATTTTTTTTAATTTATTTATTTACTTTTTTTAGTTGTAGTTAGATAGGTTAGATAGGTTATATAGTATAGGTGTCCAATATAGATAAATACTCTAAATAATTTGAATGGTGCTTGAATATAAAATGATTTACTATAGTTGTAGTAAATTGTACCAAATAGCTCGAATGGTATCCAACATTAGTTATTTTCTATGAAATTAGGATTGTGTTGCACTATTATTGTACCGATAGTATCCAAAAAAAAAAAAAAAATTAAATTATCACTGTTGTAACTGTAGACCACAATTGATTGAAAATGCACTCAATTGGACAAAAAATCATGAAATGAGCAATTGTTTATTTTATCATGGTTTTGATATTGTATACCAAAATTGATTAGAAATGCATCTAATTGGTCTTGAATGGTTTGCAAATGACAAAAAAAACAACCTTTATTTACGTTGTTGTCCGAAAATGACCAAATTTTAAATTAGCAAGATTGTCTTGAGCTTCATTATCTGAAAATACCGATTCTGTGAATATCTAACAAAATTTATCAAATTTCTTTTAGTATGGCTTCAACCAGCCGTACCCAAAGCACACCATTTGATGATTGTGATTGGGGTAAGGAATTGAGGTCTACTATCTTTCTGCACTTGACAAAGGAGTGCATTAGCGAGGTCTGCTGGTTCCCGATTAAGGGCCACAAGATCTCAAAAGCATATGTAAGTTCAGATTCAAAAACTAAACTTACATTAAAATTATTTTTTCATTTGAATAAATATTTAGGTTATATTTTTTTATTTCATTTGAAATTTAATGATGTAGACTCATGACATCACGAATACACGCAATAATCAAATGTCCATCAAATACGATCTGAGATTTGCCCCAGCATTACAGAGGATGGGTCTGTGGCATGTGTCACAGCTTACCTCGATCACTGCAGATGACGCCCTCGTCTCTGCGCTGGTCGAGAGGTGGCGGCCGGAGACCCACACATTCCCCTTGCCTGTTGGAGAGATTATGGTTTCTCTCCAAGATGTTAGCTGTCTATGGGACCTGCCGATTACTGGAGATGTTGTGATGGGGGTAGAGTATGGAGACTTCTCATAGCTCGTGACCGGTCTCCTGAGTTCCGGGTTGATCAAGGGAAGGGCGACAAAGAAGGGCATGATCACCTTCAAGAACGACATTAGTATATCATACCTGCGGACGTCAACTGCGCATGATCTGACCTGGATGCATCAGCGTGGCATGTGTGAGGTCCCTTAAATTTCGTGACCTCCCAGTCATTACCAAAACCTGTAGCTCTCGCAGCCAACCCCCACTGGCAACAGTCACTCTTGCACTTATACCTCAATCTTTTTGTGTCAATGTGTGCCTGATTCACCTCGATATTTTTCTTTATATGTCAATGGTGAATTTTTTCTTGCATTTGCTCTTTGCTGGGTACGTCATCCCCTCAGACAATTCATGTTGTTTTCCATCCTATATCAAAAATTTAAAAATTAACGAATATAAAAATTTAACAATTCATAAATGATTTCACTTAAATTAATTAAAAATGAAACACACCTTCGAAGTTGCAAAACAAGAACTGTCAGTTTCTTCAAACCCCAATGTGTCATGAAATTGTTCGAACAGGTGTCGATGTACACCACCCGATACCCGCCACTGTCGTCTACCAAGCACAGGAAAATTTGTATCCACAACACTAAAATCAGTTGCCCCACCGCCATCACTGGCATCCCAATTTTCCTCTGCCTCCCGCTCTTCGGGATCTTCATCTGTATTTTCAGCATAATAAAGCGATTCTGGGGTTGGAGATCGATTCCGGTCAGTTTGGGCCCGTCTAGAGCTAGTGGATGGAACCCGAGGACATCCCCGGTCAGGTTGGGAGCGACTAGGTCCAGCTCCTACAGATGAGGACCGACTAATACTCTCCAAAGTTAGGGTCCGGACAAGACCCGTCACAGATTGTTCACGAATCCTACCCTGGGTCAATTGCGGCATAGGTCTGGTGTTCTGTCTGGGGTTATTTCCGGTGTTCTGGTTTGGGTTACGTTTGAGATTCTGTCTGGGGTTAGCTACAATATATAACTCTAGGAACTTGAAAGGAGTGGTCAAATTCATTGTCATTTGGGTATACAACCCCCAGCTATTATCGTTTTGTACTGGGAGCTGTTAGAACCAGGTTTAGTTGCCTTGACAAATATTGATCCTTGCGGAAATTACCAGTTCATAATAATTCGGATCAATACCAACTTGCTAGTACACTTCTCTAGTTATACCTCTAAAATCTAAATCTGAACTGATATTGAACATTTTTGAAGGTTGAGTACTATAATAAGCACCATTTGGCCCGTGTAAAAGTTCACCACCAAAATAACAAGCAATTCCAATCATAATTGGTTGATTGAAGGAATAGACCTAACAATTAATAAATTTACAGTAAATTAAAAATAAATTTTAAAAAAATAATAAATTTACAATAAATGTAAAATAATATAAAATAAAAGAATTAAAACTTACGATACTCTTTTTTGTTTTTAGGTGTTTTGCTTTCTTGACTGTGGAATGAAAACAGTGTAAAAAACACTTAAATAGACCATAACTCGGGTGCGCGGCCTCAATACGCGTACCAGCTGGGTGCGCGGCCTCAATCAGCGTTTCCGTGGGTCCACCCATTGAATCCGCGAATCCGGATCCGCGCACCATTTGGTGCACCTTCTCAGTCCGTGCACCAGCTCTTTTGGATGCGCGGATTGAGTCCGCGAAAGTATCGATTTTGATTAAAAAAAAAAAAAAAGTATCCCTGTGGTATTTAATTTAAAACGATTTTTTATGGTGATAATAAATAAAAAAAAAAAAATCCGATGTTAAAAGAGTCCAATGGTATATATAAAAGAAAATTGACATGCGGTTCAGCCCAGTATAAATATCTGGGGCCTAATGAAAGCCCAGAAGAATCCAATAAAAGCTGATTGGATAAGAATAACTGTCACGGTCTAACTTGAAAGAAAGGCATTAGACTGTGGGGCCCACTCCCACAGGGAGTCAGGGGGTGAGTGGAATTCGGATTCGTATCCTCTGTATCACCACAGAAGATGGGCCTCACTTTACGGTTTGAGATTAAATCTCAGCCAGTTTGAGATTCGGAGGAAAATGTGGGGCAGTATTACTGGGCTTTGAGATTTGTTCCAAGTTAAAATGAATGGTCCAGATTTAGTAACTGTAAAATATTTCCGTGTGCAGTAGGAGAGAGGATGTGAATTCGTGGAATTCGTGACTGCTCCAGACGAATTCGCCTCGTCTGAGATATCTCAAACTTTGCTTGACTTTTTGGAATAAATGAATCGTTCAAATACGTTCTGCACGAATCTTAATGCTCAAATAAAACTGGCCCCCTAAGCTGCCCCGAATAGGCACCGGACACGTCGGTCACGCAAAAATTGAGATATCTCAGAGGATACGGACTCGCGTCAGACTCACTCAGACCGTAGGGCGTAGGTGGAGGATGTTATTCTTATCCGTTTGCAAATGAGTTAAAAAATGGTAAAGGCTAGAACCACTGACTGACAGCTGTCAGCCAATTCCAATGGTAAACGTGAACCTCTTGGATCCTCTGCCTCTGCCCTCTGCGCCAATTTCTAGGGGTTCATTCACTTTTGTTCTTGTTTGTTGTTTCTGAATTCTGAATTTCTGATCATGGAACTTAATGGTGGCTGTATTTGGAAAGCCATAGAAGATCTGTCTAGTATTATTCAACGGTAATGTTACGTAGGTTCTCTTATCTTCTCTCTGCTTTGTCTCTCCCATCCCAATCCCCAATCCCCAATCCCCATTCCCCAATCCCAATCGAATTCGCATCCTCTGAGATATCTCAAACTTTGCCTGACTTTTTGGAATATCTCAATCGTTCAAATACTTTCTCCACAAATCTCAAAGCTCAAATAATACTGCTTCGTACGTTCCCCCGAATAGGAACCTGAAACGTCGGTCACGTAAAAATTGAGATAACTCAGAGAATACGCACCCATCCCAATCGGTAGGAGCAAAATAGCAAACAATAACTTGATCTCATCCATCTTGAGTTAAAATTAAAATTAAATGAGAATGGATAATCTTTATGTTTTCCCGGCTTTTGGGGTAGTTAGAGAACTGAGATTTCAGAGTATTTTATTGGGTCGTTCGGCAACAAAGAATTAAGAATGCAGAATTAAGAGTTTAAAGAGCGTTAAGGAACCGATATTCGGTTGTCTTAATTCGTGGGTGAAGGATTAAGCGCTTAAAGAAGGGAGAGGTGTGCCTTAAAGTTCGGATAGAGGATTAAGATCCGGACAAAAGGAGGCTAAAGGAGATAATCTTAATCCGCACTAAGGAATCAGTGTTCGGCATGATTAAGTTACTAAGGAAACTAAAGAAAGCGGATTAAGCTTTAAGGAGGCTTAATCCTCTCCAGCTGAACAGCACCATTGACTTCGCTTCAAATAGAAATACCCCTTAATTTGTCTTTTCTAACCATTTTTCTCCACCGTTAATAACCAAGATCGCTACTTTAGTTATAGTCAAGGAGTTAACATGTTATGCACAGTACCATTAGAGTGTTTTTAAGCCCATTCAAAATTTAGTTTTAAATTTTGTAGATTGTTTTAAAATAACGAATTCAAATTACTGAAGTAGGTCTGCTTCATAAACTGTGCATTTATATACAACATTTATACATTTTCAAATTAATCTTTTATAAAATCAAGGGATAAAAAAATAAAAATAAAAGTAATTAACTTATAAAATTTCTTTTTTTCTTTGCATGACTTTATACTAAATTGACTCGAAAATTTATAAATTTCAAATGTAAACAAATAATTAGTGAAATATATCAGTTTCAGCAGTTTGAATTTGTTGTTTGAAATCATTTGATAGGCTTGAGTTCTTTTTTTTTTTAAAACTGTTAGAGGCTATCAGTAGGTGCAGGAAACGTAAATGTAAACATCTACAGCTACAACATAAAGCAAACTACCAAATCAAAAATATTGCAACCATAATATAGCTTCCCTCATTGTCCATTCTGCTGCCCAACTTGGATCCGCAATGACGTCCTGGAAAGTTTTCGATTACACTCCTTCCATAGTACCCAACATGCTGAGAAAAAGAACACTCCCCATATTTGCCTTGACACTCGCCTCCTGCATTTTTGCCATGATCTTATAACCGTGGCTTGCACAGATTGCCCCGTGTAGAATTTCATATTCTAACAGAATGTGCAGCCTCCTTCAAAATACTTCGGCATAACAACACTCAAAGAAAATGCGAACATCTGTCTGAAGGAGGCAATTATAACATACTTCACACCTCAAAACACAATGAAAGCCTCTCATTTGCAAAACGTCACGTGTTAGAATCTTCCCCTTGAAGCAAAGCAAAACGAAAATTTTAACATTTGGCGGAATCTTGAGTTGCCAAGTAAAATGAAATCTCCAAATTATTTTACCGCCACTTGACAGGACTTCATAAATCGATCGCGTTGTGTATTCATGATTGGAATTCCACCACCATATCAATTGATCAGTACCAATCCGGAAATAGATGTTGTTTGGGAGTCCTTCCTGAACTGCTTTCTCAAGCGGCCAGTTTCGATTTGAAGCTAACGGGACAAATAACCTGATAAAAAAACTTGATAAACTTAAAAGTTTACTTTTTACTTCTTTAGGCTCGATTATTTAAACGTGCAAAAATTTTACGTACATGACTAATATTTATTTGTCATTTCCGATATATGTAGATTCTATGTTATATTTTGTCTTACTGATATAATTGATCGCGCAATGATACGCAAGTTTTGTTACTAATTTTATTAGTAATGCCAACATTTCCTGACTGTAAAAATATAATAGCTTTAAAATAGTTTCATTAATTAATATATTGGTTCATCAAAATACTTAAAAAGAAAATTTGTCACCGGTGTAAAGCAATAAAACTCTTTGAAAATTTCTTCTAAGATAAATTGTCGAAATCTTTTATTTATCGTGTTATATATTTATTTATTTTACTGGTGTAAAGCAAGAGAACTCTTTGAAAATTTCTTCTAAGATAAGTCGTCGAATAAAGCTTTATTTAATTTATGGTGTTATATATAAATTTGAGGAGATATCTAATGTCAATGATCACTGGTTAGTGTTAACTTTTTCATTCATATCTAAATTTACAAATGTAAATTGTCAGATATATTTTAAATCATTTAATTTACACGTATATAAAATATTATGAAATTTTGACTTTATTTGGATAGTTATCCAGAGGGAGGGTTAAATCATGATTTTGATTTGTTTGATTTTGTTAACTCTTGATGCATATCATATGGAAAATACAAGCTTTTCTTGATTTTAAGATTTCAATAGTAATTTCATCCAACCTGAAAGCAAGTAATTAAGATATTATATTATAAAATCCAGACAATCATAGTCAAACACGGACATTCTTATAGTGAATTAGAATAAGAAGAATAAAGAAAGGATAAAGGGAAGCGAAACTCCAACAATATCACTTAAAAAAAAATTACCAAAATCATCTGATATCTGAGAATTATCAAAAGTCAAATTTCAAAACCACCTCCGCTAAATTCGGACCTGAACTCTGTAAAATTCTATGAATGCATGAAGTTATAATGTAATATTTTTTGTTAAGCAACACCAATGACATATTGTCACAGTTAACACTTAACATGAATGCCCGATTCTGTGATTCAGAATTTTAGACAAGGAAAAAAGAATAACACTTGATTGTAGGGAAACAAAAAAGTAGAGGATGTTGAGGTAACGCAATAAATCCCTATAAATTGGCGTTTTCAATCAATCAAATCAATCTCTTTCGATTCTATTAAACAACCACCCCTTGGCCCTTGCCCTTTCCTTCCCTTTTGTTTAATTCAATTCGAAGAAAAGAACCCCAAAACAAAAACCTTCTCAGTTCTCACACCCCAACCCCAACAAATAGGAAGGGAAAAAGGAAAGGGGGGAGAAATCAGAAATCAGAAATCAGGAAATCATATACTATCATAGACGAAAGGAAAGGGAAAGGAAAGGACAGGAAAGGAAAGGAAAGGAAAGGCAATGGGTCTGTTAGATCATCTGTGGGATGAGACAGTGGCGGGACCACAGCCGGATTCAGGCCTCGGCAAGCTCCGAAAGCACTCCAGTTTCAACCAAACTGTAGGAGGCAGTGCTCCGGCCTTGACCCGCAGTTTAACCTTCTTGCGCACTGCCACCTCACCCTATGCTGATTCAGGTACCGGCTCTGGACCCACTTCACCGGCTAGTGTGCCCGGTTCGCCATCTCCTCTATCACGTGAGACACATCTTCTTTTCTTTTCTTTTCTTTCACTTCCCTTTTTAATTTTCTTTTCTTTGGATCTGAAACGAATGACAAGAGGAAACCAATAAGCTATTTCAAGGCGCTTATTATTGAGTAGGATCACAACTACACTAGACTAGTTACCCACAAAATTAATTAACTTCCTTTCTATGAACAAATCTTTACCATTTGTTCACTATGAACAGGAAAGATGAACCCCGTAATATAAATATAATGGGGTTTGGGGACATAAATCTTCTTTTCTTCTCATCTGTTTTATCATTTATATTTTGTACCAGATAGTAAATTAATTTGTTTGTCAATATTTTTTTTTTTTTAAATTTGTTTATGTGTGTGTAGCATCTACACCTACAAGTGATTGGAGGAGTGCAAGGAGAAAACAGAGAGCAATGGCAGAGAGTACTGATGCTGTCATACAACCTAGAAACCCCACTGTCTATGACTGGTAATTAATTAATGCTCTTTTCTTTCCTCTTTTTAGTTAAAATATTGTACTATTCTCTCTGCAAGATTTTATTCTCATATCAATTTAAGTCCTGTTTGTTATAAGGCAACCAGTGAGTCTGCCATTTCAGTCATTAGCAGCTTCTCTTATCCTTTTTCCCTATTTATAGCATTTATCAGTTAATTAGGATAAGATGGTTGATTATAATAACTTGCAGATAAGAGTTCTAAAATTGAGCTAAAATCAACTCTTATATTATTGCAAAACTATATACTATTATTAGTGTTCAATTGTAAACTCAGCGATCAATAGAGATAAAATCACAAAATTGAGGTTAATTGTGGCATAAATAGGTTCAATCGAGGCTTATCTACTTGTACATCCAAGGGCATATTCTTAATTGGATAAATTGATATTTATAATTAAGTTTTACACAAGAAAGGTTATTTACTCATTGGCGAGACCTGGTATGTGTTGCCAAAAACAGTTTTACACCATTTCCATTTCTCCGAAACAGTGTCACTTAACCTCCACCACCCTCTTTAATTGGAATTTAATTTATTTAAACTACACTTGTCTAAATGTCTTTTAAACATGGTCATTAATGGGTGTTTTTTAGTTCCAAGAGTTAACCAGCTTGGCAGATTTATCTTTAATTCTCTCTACAAAAAGCAATGATACATGTATTCATTTTACTTTTGTTTGCTCATTATCATGATATATTGATATGTATCTATAACCAATTAATAACCATTATGGCAGTTTTCACTGATACTTTTGCTTTGAATGTATGTCTACAAGTGGAATATATTGTACTTGTCTCTATAGGATGGAAATTGAGAGATAGTTCTTACTGTTGGAGAAATATGCTAATCTGTATTTTTAATAAAATACCCTCTCAAATATTTAATCTTATTGATAACAAAATGGGTATCATAGATGGCAATAATATTAAGGTCAAGTATTTTATTGACTGATGTAATTAATGCATATTTATTAGAAGCTAATTGAAATAAATGTTATTTTGTAAATGATTAACAGTGCTATTCAAGAGATTCACATGTATTTGAATAAGTGCTTTATGTACTACACATACTTGAATGACCAAATGAAGAAGAGATTTCTTTATATGTGCCCCTTTAAAATTTCAGCATATTAACTATGCTCTCGCAAAATATTGTTGTCACCTTTTTGAACGTTTTTATATTTGAAATATTGAGGTGTTGTATTTGGATTATTGAGGAAATGGAAATAGTTTGTTTTCGTCATGTTCAAAACAATTTGCTTGGTATTGTCTTTGTTGTCTACATGTCATGACAAATTGGCAAGATATGTTCTTTTTTATTGTTGTTTGCAATCATCTTTTCATCTAAGAAATTTTCAATGTTTGTTCATTTTTTTCAGGGTGGTGATTAGCTCCTTAGATCGTTAAAAGTGACTAACAGTGCCGAAGAAAAGAAAAGCATGAGGAACTGTTAGGACACTGCTATGTTAATTGTGTTTTTGTAAACTAGTTATCTGTATCTAAGGTAAAATGTTTTTTTTGTAATTATTGTATAATAAGAACTCTGTAATGCAAAAATAAAATTTTCAGGCTTCAGTACCGTCTTATGAGGGTTCACTAAGGATATTGTGTAATAGTTTGAAAGGTTTGCTTATGCTTGTTGTGTAATTGCTCAGCTGTGGCTTCATAAAGGCTATATTATCCCAAATAGGCAAAAGCTAATACAAATTCAAACATCTATAATAATTTCTACAAAAAAATAAAATGAAAGGTCGACATGATCTATTGTTGGTGATTGGCACTGTATTTAACAATTGTTTGGTTTCTCCTACTTATGTGATGTTCCTTTCTAATTATATCAAATACCTACTTGTATTTCATCACCAATACTGTCCACAAAAGGAAAAAAATGGTTCCTACTTTATTTTCTGGTTGTTCTTCTCAAACTGGTCTTTATCATATCCTGGAAAAAGTCATGCAATGGATCATTCTTTTATCTGAAAAGATTGACAAGGAAGATACATATAAAATTGTTGCAATATTTCACTATGTGTATGTGTGTGGAAGGAAGCAATGATTCTAATAAAATTTGCCCTGGACAAACAATATTATTATGTTAGAAGTTGATTAAAAGGGCTTAAACTTGATTCGAGAAAGTAAAGTCAACACAAAAGCTGGGAAACAATTATATGTCTCTTACTTTTAGTTGTCATAGTTTGTTCTATCTCCTTGGATCAGTAAGAGCTTACTGTGTAACAGTGCTCAGGAAATGGAAAGCATGTAACTGCTCTTTTATTTTGATTTAGCAATCTCTGTCTAATATGAAAAATGTAACTATCATGTAAGAAATAAGAACTAAGAACTATGTAATGCAAGAATTTTATTTTTTGTAAAAACACAACAATAGTTCTGGTTTGGGTACCGTTTTGATCCTGTCTGATTTCCAGTTGACATTCTATTCTTTTCACAGTGGTACAATAAATTACTCAAGGCTTACTGTTTGGTTGACCTCTTATTGCTCAGCCAAGAGCTTCATAAGGTCAATTTAGTAAGCCTAATTAGGAGTACACAAGCAAATATAAAATATGAAGTATTACAATTGGTTGTATGAAATATATACAATGAACAGAAGAGAGGTCCAACCAGAACCAGGTCATCCCTAGGTGAGTTGCTATTTCTTTATATCATTAATAATTATTAACTCGTACTTTAAATGTGAAGGTCCCTTTCAAATAAATTTAAATATTTGGTTGGATGGCACATTCACCAATTCCATCCACCAAAGGAAAGTCCATATTGTGCTTTCTTTTTCAGTTGTGCTTGTCAATTTGGACTGCTAATTTATTGGGAAAAAAAATGAGAAAGGGATGCTGGAAAAGAATCGTTATTTTTATTTTCTTGAAAGAACAAAAAAAAAGGCTAACGAAAATGAAAAATGTAAAGGCAACACGCTGAATTTGTTTTCTTTATTTAAATGCATAGTGATTATGTATGTATGATAGAAGGAGAGGGGATTGAAGTTGTCTTTTGGCAAATTTATGGTAAGAGCTCCTTGTTATCTATTTATTTTGATAATTTTCAAAAATAAAGTTTTGAGTTTGAAATGTAATACTGTAGATATGATTTACATGAAGAACATATTGTGTCTATAAAAGTAATGAAATTTGAGATATATTTATTCATTCATTAAGTGATTTAAATTTTTAACGGTACTAGATTTAATGCATCACCAAATTTTACACTAATTGCATGAAATTTGACTGTTAAATTGTCTATATGCTCAATCCTATACCTATATATTTACTCTTTTTTTTTCTGACCTTATTTGAATTGATTTAAAAAAATTATTGTAAAGACAGTTATTGTCAAGTAATTCATCATAGTTTTTTTTTAAAGAGCCCTTACAATCCTCATCACTTTAATATATCTACCCTTTGTAAAAAGAAATGAATATATCTGTAACTTGGCCATTTTTGTTGAAGCGAACACACCTTTCAAAAGTTACAAATATATTTATTTTATTATATTATTGCATTTATAATAACCTCCTCCTAACATCAACTCATCCGAAATGCTAACCAAACATATTACATATAGAAATAAGCATCTTCCAGGAGGATGTGTTTGGGGATTTGATTTGTGCGTGGTGGATGGTTTAATTAATTATTAATATCGATCGCTACATGCAAATATGCAATTCCAAAATTTAGTAGACGGTATGGGGTCTGGTCTTCCTTGGAGGCTTGCTATTTCTTTTCCCTGACATATATATATATATATAGGCCAATACCCCCACCTACCTTTTATTTTTTATTTTTTTGCATATGGGATTATTTAAAAATATAAATCATTATATCACTGTTTTTTTTTTAATGTGTAAATAATATGAATGTTGACAATCAAATCAATAGCTATATCAGAGTACATACATTTAGTTCATCACAAAAGAAAAACAAAACAATCTAACAACTTCGAGCTGAGAAGAGCCAACCTGAATTCATGTCTTCTTCTTCTTCTTCTTCTTTTTTTTTTTTTTTTGAGAAAGTGGGATTTTTCACCAACCTATTCTATTTCTACCTATTGTTACATTTAGACCCCCGATCAATGATAATTATAATCTAGATATTAATAAAATTGTTACCAGCTTCAAAACACGAAAACAGGAACAGTTACATAAAGTAGTACAAACCAGTATCATGAAACATAGAAAAAGCCAAACCAAATATAGGCTAATACGTACATCTCCAAAAGACACTAAGGCACCAGCCATGCTAAAAACACTAAAAAAGATTAGAAAGTTATTTCTCAATCCAACAAACTATCTAGGTAATCATATTCCAAGCATAGGGGTTGAATCTCCTAGATCCTGAATTAATTGCTGGTATAACCTCGGCCATATTCCCCTCTGCCTCTAAAGAAATTAGAACCTGACATGGCATATTATTAATTAGTGCTCCAGGACAAAATTACTGTTTAGACATTCAACATAAATTTCTGAAATCTGAACGTACCAAATCATATGTTCAAGCATGTGTTTAGATGTTTATAGATACTCTTTAATGAATTCACAAGTTCATCATCTTGAATATATATTCATGTGGTTAAATGGTTCTGGATATAGGAGTTGGGACGGTCCGATAAACATCAAATTAAATTTGGTTGAATGTTTTATTGGAAGCATCTAATTAATCTGCATCAAGATTATTGCGCACTTAATTAACACACAGGTCTTAATGTTGTCTTTGCAAATTTAATTTGATACAGATCAGACAGCTCCTACGTACTAGCCATCTGAATTAAACCGCCCCGATTCCCTGGATATATATATATATATATATATTTCAACGTACAGTCTCTCCTCAGTTTAGACTTATAAATTTTGTTTGACCAAACTGTACACACACACACATATTTTGTTATAGATCTTCATAGTCCTTGTTCAATAATCAGCTATACTGTTGTAACTTTTAAAGATCCAAAGGGTAGAGAAAATATATATATACTATCAGAATAAAATCGATCTGGTACGTGTTAGCGCGGCCTTTGTTTAACTTCTTCTTTGTGCTTGTATGCAATCTCTGTATGTATTGATTTTATGGCACACAAAGAAATTGAAAATGCATAGGTAACAGTAACACAACACGAGCCTATTGTATATGGGAATGGGGTGCCTACAAATAAACAAAAATAAGTTAGTTGGTTAGAAATTTGTAATGCAAGGAAATGAGATCCAGGCAGATAATTAAAGGAAGTTAAGATATTGAGAAAATAATATAATTGAAGAATATATAAGTGGGGACGTAGCTCATATGGTAGAGCGCTCCATTTTTCATTCAAATATTTATTTCTCAACGACCATGCATGCATCATATCTACGAATTAGTTTTGTGCATTTTAAATAAATATTGTTTGCTTTATCAGCAATGTTGGCAAAATAATTTTAAATAGAAGACAATTCCATTGACCAAAATAATAATTATACAATGGACACGAATATAATTTTAAATAGAAGACAATTCCACTGACCAAAATAATAATTATACAATGGACACGAATATAATTTAGATACAAATTACATAGTAATTTTACTAACTATTAGTAAAATAGATATCAATCCAAAGATAACGAAAAATATTACTTTCTACTAAATTAATTCATTCTAAAAATGTGTAATAATGTAAAACGGGGGTTGTTGCAAATTTAGTTTTGTGAGTTCAATACCTGATTGAGAATTAATTGTAACAAAAACAAATTAAACAAACAAATAAAATGAGTTTTGTAATTCTAGGGGCTTTTGGCATACAATCACTTGGTCAAATCTACACTTACTCGGTTTCTAAATTCATGTTTGTTTTGATAGGATTTCTAAGCCTAAAGTGTCAATAAGAGTCACTTTCGTTAATTAATGATGTGCCTAACATGTGCGGATCTTAGTACATTGAAAAGGTGGCTAAGCGACCTTTATGATTTTAAAATTTTAGTTATTTATATTGAAATTTAATTAAATTTATTTTTTTAGAACTTTCTATATAATCCAGCCTCCTTCAATAATAATCAAATCTTTACTTGTAGTATAGTGGATAGAACTCTATTTTCTAATTGAGAGGTATTGAGTTCAAATCCCACTCACCACATTGTGCATTTTACTTTTCAACTCCCTTTATAAAAAGTTTCTAGTTTCGTTCCTAGTGCCTAAATAATTCGGGTTTCACGATTAAATTCTTCACCCTAGCGGTCTAGATCATAAGCATAGGTTATCTCTAAATACCAATACTTCACGATTAAGTTCTTCATACGATATTTGGTTTAATTCTAAGGGTCCCAATTAAATATGAGGCTTCACGATAAAGTCCTTCACCTCAATCCATACTTTGCTTCTTGTGGTTCCGGACTAAGAACTAGATTTGGTCATTTCTAATCTTAATCCTTAGGTTATTCATGTACATAATTTGGTACCGTCAATTATTGCTTCTAATCAATTCAAGTTGTTTAGACTTAAACAAGATAGTAATTAACAAGCACACAAGTCACGCAATCACGTGAATAATAAAATTAAGAGCAAATATGCAAGCAAACAATAATAATAAAGAAAACTATCCAAGTAAGATAGATTTTAACACAAGTTCATGCTTAAAGCCTAAGCCTCTAGAGAGAAAATCTAGTCTCTCATGAGTGTGCTAACATTCAAAAGAAATACAAGAGTAGACATGATAAAAATTAAGAAAAAAAGTAAGGGTAGACTACACCAATCTCCTTGCTTGCTGCCCCTTGTCTTCACTTTGATTCGCTTGAGCAACTTTCAATCCTTCCTTCAATCTCTTTGAATCGCGTGAGAAGAGTAGAGAGATGTAGAAAATTAGGTTAAGTAGAAGATGGAATAAAAGATGATCTTTTCTTGCTGCCTCCCTACTAATAAATAGCCATTTTCATGCCTTGGGAAACAGTCCAACAAAATCAGGCGTCAAAATTTTGTGCGGCCTGTGCAAATTTCGTGCGGCCTATGGCAATTATGAAGGAAATGTGGTTTTGTGTGGGCTGTTGTGCGACTGAAGGAACCCACACAAGAAGGACCGTGACCACACAAAATATTTGAACAATCTGCGATTTTATTGCTTGATGCCTGCAATTTAAACAAGGAAAAAAAAAACAATAACTTGGTTCTTGAATGTATTATATTTTAAATGAAACTAAAATACAAGGAATTTGACACAATTTAAGAGGTAAAAGTCTGACAAAAAATATATATTGTTGAGGCCTGTCAATTTGGCTCCACAATATTGAAATTGAAGACAATATAAAATGTGCCAATCTTTTGAACTTGGAAATGAAATATTAAATATTTATAGGTTGAAAGAAATCGCTCATGATACTTTGATAGTTTCAGTTTCGTGATTATCATGAAATTAAATGGAAGCATACATATATATATTACGTGAGCTGAGCTTAAAAGTGAAAACAATTAAATAAAGCCTAAATAGCACCACGGATCACGGCCCATCAGCCCAATCAGCAGGTAAGACCGTAAGAATAAGAATACCATCTTCTTTTCACAATACCTTTTTATTTATTGTTGTGTTCCAGCACCAGCCGTCCTCGCGAAGTCGAAGGTTCTTT
Source organism: Carex cristatella (assembly GCA_024447775.1). Lineage (NCBI taxonomy): Eukaryota > Viridiplantae > Streptophyta > Magnoliopsida > Poales > Cyperaceae > Carex > Carex cristatella. The sequence goes on along the minus strand of JAJHPF010000004.1, from coordinate 11,759,544 downwards.
GCTTATTATTTTGTTTCCCTTTCCCCCAACCCCCTACCTTATTATTTTCTTCTCCGTAGTCCGTAGTCCGTAGTCCGTACTCGTTCTAAACGGAGAGCTAGGCAGAGTCAGAGTGAGTGAGGCTCTTTGCTTTGCTTTGCTTTGTTTCTATCTGCTCATTTGACTTCTCCAATTACAACCATGTTTTCTACAATCTCTCGCCTCGGGTTTCTTCGCATCTTCCACAAGACCACACTCGGTTACTTCTCTCTTCTTTTCTTTTTCTTGTGCTTTCACTTTACATTCACTTTACAATACTAAATACGTACTATCCACGATTCCTCATTTTCTCCGCCATTTCTGTGGGATTTTAGGCAATTTTTAATACTTGGTTGGATATTTTAGGGTTTTGTTTTCATTACTAACCTTACTTGCTTAATTGAGGGAGGCTCATTTATGCTGTAACACCAAATATTTCTACAAAACCTTACTTACACCCGTAAAGTGTCAAATTGCTAAAGCCTGATAATGTTTATATGTTTAACCATTTGATTTCTACTAGTTTGCCAACATTCACATTGTAATTTTTTTGGTTAAAGACTAATGCGTAACTTCCAAATTTGTGTCACAGCTGAAAAAATTGTTACTAAGACAAGCATCTCAAGATGTCGTGATCAAAATCGTTGTTTCAACCCTTTGGTTTATTCATTCACCTTTTCTAATCTATTATAGATACATTTATAATTTAATTCATCACAAATATGAAGCTCATTTGGGCACTTGACTCAGGCAATAGTTCCTTGAATATTGCATTAATTCTAAAATTGATAATATTTGCAATATCAACAACAAGATCCATTTGGTTATTATATACGTATATGAAACTGCTAAATCTTCTTCCTTAACACATTGAAGTAATGATGATTTTCAGACAAGATTTTTCTTCTCTACTGGCACAACCACTAGTGATAAAGTTCAATCAGATGACAACCAATCGAATGAAACGTAAGATCTCCTACTTCTAATATTTGTTAGCTTCATAGAATAACATTGATTTTTGGCCATTATTTGAAGTAATGTTATTTCTTGGGGTTGATTGAAAAATCTGAAGGATATCTGTGACATTTGTGGATAAGGAAGGGGAGGAGAAGCATATAAAAGTTCCAATTGGAATGTCCATGTTAGAGGCGGCTCATGAAAATGACATAGAACTAGAAGGTTCTTTTTTTCCCCTTTTGTTTCTACATCTATTTAATGGAGTGTAAATGGACACACTAAGAGACACTGATTTTGTACTTTTATTCTTCTTTTACAACCTTTTTGTTTCCTCTTTTTGAAAACAGAAATTGGAAGAGTGATATCCAGTTCGCATAACAGAATTTAGTTATTAGTACATTTTAATAAACAACCAGACTGAACAAGTAACTAAAATGAGCTAATGATAAAGTTCTACCTCTGATGAGGGGACCAACCAAAAATAATGAGCAGGCCCCATAATAACAAATGACACTGAATAGTGCATATTATAGGCCTTATTGAGCTGATATATGTTAATGATTTATTATTTTGTTTTATATTTTGGGATAAAGCAGGGGCATGTGAAGGCTCCCTTGCATGTTCCACATGCCATGTGATTGTGACGGTACGTTTTTAGTTGATTATATACATTTTAAGGGCCTCTTTTAATGGGAGCTTAATTTTCGAACAAAAGTTTTGTCCTTGCCCGTAAAGAACCTCGAATTATATATGATTAATAACTGTGTGAGACAAGAAATGTTTCACTTGCTCCGTTATCAATACTAAAATCACATAGAACACTCTCAATTTCTATAAAAAAGGTATTCAACTATTCGTAGGTGCACCTCTTTTGTCTCTCACTAATGTACCTTAATTATGAGATGATATTTTTCATGTGTTATGTTGGGGTATGACTGATATTCCCTTTATTTCATGAGGGTATGAATGTTTTCATTCTTCAAGTGGATATATAATATTTTGAGGTTTCTAGGGGTGCCTAAAATTGTTCAGTATTAGAACTTTTATTAGATTGTAATTAATTTATTTTTGTAGGATGTGGATTACTATAACAAACTAGAAGATCCAACTGATGAAGAAAATGACATGCTTGATCTCGCCTTTGGCCTAACTGAAACGTATGTACTTTTTGATGTCTAATGTTATTTACTCCTAATGTGCCTTAACAAAAAAAAGGTAAAAAAACACCATTTTGGACCATGGCAAGCCAAGTCACAATGCTAATATCCAAGGTCTCAATTTTACCTGCCTAATGAGATTGATAGCATTGGTCGGTTTCTCTGTTGAACTTTCTACATAGAGTTTCAGAGTTTTCATAGAAGTTTTAAATCAGATGTAAACAAACCAAAGTTACACACAGAGGGAACATTACAATAACAAAAGTGATAATTAAACAAAGAGTTTGATTATGGATATCAACTGTTTTGGGTTTTGCAGTTCATGTTTACCCTTGCAAAAGAGGTAAGCAGGAGAGGTACTATTGTTTCTTTAGAAAATATGACATGCATATCTCAAATAAATGGAAAATATGACATGAGGTAAGCAGGAGAGGTACTATTGTTTCTTTAGAACAAATTAGGAAGGGAATTGTATGGATAGTTCAAAACATTAAAATATGAGTTATCATTATTAGACATGTAAGATAATTGGATTCTTGTTGGGTGCAGATAATGTCATTTCACCCCCTCCCTGCAAATTGAAGTAACATCAATGATCTAGTATTTTTTTTTTTGTAAGATGGTCCTTGCCCTTTAAATTTGATATTTACTACCCTAAATGATTGTAGGTCCCGCCTTGGTTGTCAAGTAATTGCTATACCTGAGCTTGATGGTCTCCGATTAGCTTTACCGGCTGCAACATGACATTTTGCTGTGGATGGATACGTTCCAAAACCACATTTAGTACATAAAAGATGATCTTAAAACATTTTTGCAGTGTTTAGAACATTTTGCTTTGGATTTTAGTGTTTTTTTTCCCTTGCTAGTTTTAGCTCAATAAATTGGTGCCTGAGCTCCCATGACTCATTTTTGTACCCCAATTTTTTGTCATCGCCTAAAATAAATGTCATGTAAGACACTATAGAAATATTTACGGAATTGGCATTTGATATTTTTGAAATGAGTGCCATATTGTCAGTTGTGTGATGCTCAATATATCTACAGTACCTGTTTTTTACTGGGCTAAGTTTTATCGTATAGATATTTTTTATTGGAAAAAAATCAGAGGAAATTGGAGACAGTAGAGAAGGTAGGTAGCTTCTTGCTGGTAAGCAGAATACATAGCAGCTTTGATTACAACGCTTCTATTAAAAATTCTTCGTATTTTTTGTTTTGTTTCTTTTATCTTTTGCTGTGTAAGCTGTAGGGAAACGGAGCGGATATTTCAACAAGCGGATACGGATAGTAAACGGATATTAAAATTGAAAACCATATCCGTCTTAAACGGATACAGATACGGAACGGATAATCCACGGATACGGATTCGAATACGAATATGGAGCGGATAATTGTTGGATATTGAGTAATTCTACTAAATTTCATTATTTTAAATTACATAATTTGATTATCTAAATTGACAACACAATTGACAGGCGAGTTATCCAATTGCAACCATGTTTTCTAGAATCTCTTGCCTGGGATTTCGCATCTTGAACGAGACCACACTCGGTTAGTTCTCTCTTCTTTTGTTTCTATTCCCGATTTTGTCTGTTTTCTGTGGGAATTTAGGAAATTTTTGGTACTTGATAGGAGATTTTAGCCGTTTGATTCATGCTGGATGGTGAGTAGTGTAGCTGTACCATTCCTCGTTTACCTAAATAGTACCAGTATAGTGTGAAAATTCTTAAGACTTTATTAGGGTTTAGTTTTGCTTACTAACCTTAGTTGCTTAAGTGAGGCTCAAATTAAGCTGAAACACCAAATATTCTTACAGTACCCTACACCAGTAAATGTCAAATTGCTGAAGGCTAATAATGTTTGTATTTTTAAACATTGATTTCTTCTAGTTTGTGAAGAACCCACGTTGTAATTTTTTTGGGTATATACTGATGTGTAATTTGAAATTTTGTGACACAGCTCAAAATTCTGTTGCTAAGAGAAGCATCTCCAGAAGTAGTGATCAAAATCGTTTTTTGAACCCTATGGTTTGTTCATTTACCTTTTCAGTTCTATTATAGCTACATGTTTAATTGAATTTGATCACAAATTTGAAGCTCATTTTGGGGCTTGACTGAGGCAATATCTTCTTCAGTCGAGGCTTAACTCTACAGTTGGAACTAAATTGAGGCTTTATTGGGCTTCATTTTAGCAAATGATAATGATTTGACATAGCCAAAAAGTACCATTGGGTTATATATGCATAGGAGACTGTTCATTCTTCTTCCTTAAGACATTGAATTAATGGTGATTTCAGACAAGATTTTTCTTCTCTACTGATACAACCACTAGTGATAAAGCTCAATCAGATGGCAACCAATCAAATGAAACGTAAGATCTCCTACTTTAATTTGTTAAACTTCACAGAGATATATTGATTTTTGGCCATTATTTGAAATAATGTTATACTTTGGGGTTGATTGAAAATCTGAAGGATTTCTGTGACATTTGTGGATAAGCATGGGGAGGAGAAGCATATAAAAGTTCCAATTGGAATGTCTATGTTAGAGGCGGCTCATGAAAATGACATAGAACTAGAAGGTTAATTTTTTTCCCCATTTGTATCCACATATATATAATAGAGTGTAATTGGACACACTGAGAAATTGGAAGAGTGATATCCTGTTCGCATGATAGAAACTTAGTTATCAGTACATTTTTTAAAACAACCAGATTGTGAACAATTAACTAAATATGAACTAATAATGTTCTGCCTTTGACGAGAGGACTAACGAAAAATAATGATCAGGTCCCATCAAAACAGATGACAGTAAATAATGCACACTATAGGCCTTATTGAGGTGACACAAGCTAATGACTTATTATTTTGTTTTATATTTTTGGAAAAAGCAGGGGCATGCGAAGGCTCCCTTGCATGTTCTACATGCCATGTGATTGTGATGGTACATTTTTAGTTTACTATGTACCTTTTTAAGAGAACCTTATAATGATAGATATTTTCGAACGAAAGTTTTGTCCTTTCCCGTTAAAAACCTCGAATTTTGATGAATACCTGTGAGACTAGAAATGTTTCAAAGTCGATAAACAGTACTAAAATCACATATAACACTCTCAATTTCTATAAGAGAAGTTCTACGGTGTGCCTATAATTGTTCAGTGTTAGAACTTCTGTTAGATTGTAATTAAATTTATTTATTGTAGGATGTGGATCACTATAACAAACTGGGAGATCCAACTGATGAAGAAAATGACATGCTTGATCTCGCCTTTGGCCTAACTGAAACGTATGCACTTTCTTTTGTCTAATGTTAATTACTCCTAACATGCCTTTATCCTCTCTCTCTCCCCCCTCCCCCCAAAAAATATAAATAAATAAAATAAGATAAAAAAATAAACCATTTTGTAACATGGAAACACAAATCACCATGCTAATATCCAAGGATCTCACTTTTACATGCTTAAATCACCTTTTTTTTGTGGTACTGGATGTTCATAGTGGTACCTTGTGCACGCACTTACCTGATGAACATGATAGCATTGGTTGGTTTCTTTATTGAACTTCTACATTAGTGTATCAGAGTTTTCATTGAAGTTCTAAATCAGATGTAAACAAACCGAAGCTACATTTGTGGCCTGGGGGTGACATTGTCATAAAAATATACTCAAAGATTCAATATAATTACAAAATTTTGCCCCACCCTAATAAAAATTTTGGCCCTGCCCCTGACTACAGTGATAATTTAACAAAGAATATGATTATGGATATCAACTATTTTGTGGGTTTTGCAGTCCGTGTACACCCTTCCAAAAGAGTATCAGTTTCTCTGCAAAATGAGTGATCTCATGCATGTCTCAAATAAATAGAAAATATGACATTAGGCAGGCAGGAAAGTACAACTTTCCCTGAAAAATGGAAGTAACATCAGTGATCTAGTATATTTTTGTAAGATGGTCCCTCCCCCTTTAAACTTGATATTTACTACTCTAAATGATTGTAGGTCCCGCCTTGGTTGTCAAGTAATTGCGAAACCTGAGCTTGATGGCCTCCGATTGGCTCTGCCAGCTGCAACACGAAATTTTGCCGTGGATGGATTTGTTCCCAAACCACATTGAGCACTTGAAAGATCTTCTCAGAACATTTTTGTAGCCCCTCACTTTTTTGTACCTTTTACACCTTGTTTGGATGGAGAGTAGAGGAAGGGAGGGAATGGAAAGAAAATAAAACTTTCCGTCGAATCGTGTTTGGTTGACAAAATTATGTCGGAGGTGAAGGGTACAGGAGGTGAAAGTGAAAGGTTTAACCTTGTATCATTAAAATTAATAGAATCAGTTTTCCTCCCGATTTGGGGTGTAACGGATGGAAAGAAATTTTGTTACAAATATTGTTAGAAAAAATAACACAAATGTCCATCTCTATATTTTACCTATATAATTCTTATACAAGTTTTAACATACAACAGCTACCGAATTTCTCATTAACCTTCTAAATTTTAATCAGCCAAACAAGAAATAAGACGAAAATGAAAGTTAAATTTATTTTCCCTCAGTAATCATTCAAACATAAAAAAATTAAATATATTAATCTTTCTTTCTATTCCGTTCCATTCCTTTTTATTCTTTACATTCCCCTTTCTTCGTCTACTCTCCGTCCAAACAAGGTGTTAGTTTTTTTTTTGTCCTTTTTCTTCCTTTTGCTTTTTTTTTTTTTTTTTCCTGCGAGTTCGAGCTCGATAAATTGGTGCCTTAGCTACTATGACCACTTTTTGTTATTTATTTAGTTATTCCAATTTCTGATCTTCCCGTAAAATAAATGTTATGTAGGACACTATACAAATATATACAGAATTTGGATTTGATATTCTTGAAATAAGTTGATATATTGTCTGTTGTGTGATGCTCGATCTGCAATAGTTGTTTTCTACTGGACTAGGTTTTATTGTGCTTTTCAAAATCTTGGGCCTAGGTCAGTTTGGTTGGGTCTTAGATTAGGATTATCTCTTGATTAATTATAATGAAATTGGAAAGTTTTTTTTTTTTTTCTCATACTTTGGGTCTTGCTTGTTTGTAGTTTCTGGTTGTTTTGTTTTGGGTCGCTCAAGTTTTGGTTCGTTATGGTTCAAGTCTAATCAAGTGACACCCATTTTACTCTTAAAAATACACGTGTCTGGCCAGGATTGGTTTTGGTGATTTGTGGGGAGTTACAACTGCAAACCCATTAACCCAGTAAGAAGGTTATTTTACATTTTTGTTTTTGTTTTAAGTGAAAGATGTTGCTGGTTGGTACCAAATAACAGGTTAATTTGTGGGCGGTTAGAACTGCAAACTCTCTAACAAATTACTTTACATGATCCTTTTTTTTTTTTTTGTTTTAACTGAAAGATGTTGCTGGTTGGTAAACCATGTTATCAGATAGATATTAGCCATCAATTTTTGTACATGTAATGGGAAATAATACCATACATAATATAACACAAATTTTTGAGTTAAGAAGTAGTCTGATTCAGGTGTACTTCACTTGAATGGGAGTAGTGTCTAGTTAGGTCTGGAGTCGATAATCAGATGAAAAAAGAAATTGATTGTATCGAATAAAGCAACTATTCAGAGCAATTCATTTGTTGCATATGTGGTGTCACTTGATAGATATGATTATTAAAGACATCATAACTTTGGATTGAGATGCCCCACCTGCTTCTAGAAAGGTTCTGATCGAAGAAGTGTAAATTACACTGAAGGATTGCCATTACTTGATAATATGCTCAATCACTTGTTTGCTATCTTTCTTTACTTCCTAATTTCATTTTGAAGATATAAAATATACACAAATTTCAATTATATTTTTTGTTAATCTATCCGTTCTTATCAATGTTAAAAATAAAACAGAAAAATATATATATATATATATACATTTTTTTATAAATAACAGCAGTTTTATAAAATATGTATAAGCAGCTCAGCTCGCACCAAGTTAATAAAACTAGATACAAAGATTCGGAGGATAAAAGCTCAAACAAACAAACAAAGGTGCAGGAAATTAATAAATTGGAGAGCACTACTGTAGTGCAGTGCAGTGTACCAACTTAATTTGTAGCTTTCATGCAGGGTGCATTTGCTTGAACATAAAGAAAAAAAAGGTTTATATCTTCTATCTATTCAAATTAGCTAGTCGCTTCTTTGGTTGAGCTAGATTGTCAAAATTCCACTAAAATAAATGATTGAAATGGCCACTATTATTAGTTCATGTCATGGTTACACAACTTTCGTAAAATTCAAGAATGGTTGTCAAAAACTCCAGCTACTGCGGATCCTCTTTTGTCACTAGTTTTGCGGTTGAATTTGCTTAATTAATTTCTACATACCTTCTGTTAATGAACAAATGAAGTCATCTAGTATTAGTAACTGAAATATAATTCTTCTTATTGAACATTTCCAATACTGCAATTTTCGAGATATATATATATATAGGACGTATAGTGCTATGCCGGATGACCTCGGCAACGGCTCAAAATTTGATTCAAAAAGGACGAACTTCAACATGTAACTAACTAAAAAAAAACCAAATTACATTTGATTTTTACTATATATATAAGTATTTTACTTTTTTTTTTTTTTTTTTTTTTTTTTTATAAATTAAAAAAAAAAAAAAAAAAAAAAAAAATTTTTTTTTTAAAAAATTTTTTTTTTTTTAAAAAAATTTTTTTTTTTTTTTTGTTTTTTTTTAATTTTTTTTATTTTTTTTTTTTTTTTTGGCCCCCTTTTTTTCGGGTAGAATTTTTAAAATTTTTTATATATATATATATATATATATATGGGTCTCAAATTGGATTTTACATTCAATAGATGCTTCACTTTACTGGAATGGACAACATCTGAATTCACCTGTGTTCAATCAGACGGTCAAATCCTTTTTCTTTTTTTTCAGAGTCTTGGGAGTTCTAGACCTTTGAGTAATAATAATCTTAGAATTTTTATTCCTAACCAACTGCGCCACCTCCTCATCTCGATGATAAAATATTTTCACCTGCCCAATCTACACCCCAGTTTTTTTTTTTAAATAACTCATTAGAAAAGTAATTGATTGTTTTTTTTTTCTTTAAAAAATAGATAGAATTCAACAGCTAGTTCGATTCTATAGAGGTGGAACTGAATTAATAGTTCAGTCCCACTTATTTCCACAATAATCACACTAATAGTCACAAAATTTGAAAACTACTAAGATCAAACCATTGGTTTGATACAAGTACCAGTCAACCATGCACCATGCATAACTTCAGCATTTAATTTAATAAAATCAACAATAATTATACTAATGATTCCGTCCCAGTAGTTTTTAGGATATCTGTGACCGAGACACGCTGCAAATTTCGAAAACTACGAACTGGAATTGAACTAATAGTTTGGTTATATCTATTTTCAAAAAAGAAAAAAAAGAAAAAAGACAATCAATATCTTAATTTCTCCTAAGGTATTCAGCCATTTATTTTCCAAATGATTAGAATTACTATTTATTTTCATGAACCAACTACTTGAATGCAAGCTAGTGTTAATTTTTGAAAGTAGTAGCACTAAGTACACTTGCTACCAGCAACCAGTCATTTTCAGGAAGTTAGTTTTTGGCTTCATGTGTTGCATGTCTTCCTTTTCTATTGCAAATTTGTTTTTTCATATCTTTTCATGAGATATAATTAAGCTTTAAATGTACGAAGGTATGATGTGTTCCATTTTACCTCTCCTGAAAAAGGTTATTCTAATTAATAATCGTCTAATCATCATTTATTGTTGATTGGAAATGAAGGGTGGATTTTTCACCTTGTTTTGTACTAATTAAGTTCTCTCCTTCTCTATATTTCAATTTTGAAATGATTCATTCATACCATCCATGTAAAATTTTGTAATCTCTGGAGTCGTTTATGGTAAATTAATTAAGAGTAAAAAACCTAACAAATCTAGTGGACTATGGTTGAAATTTTAGAAGATCCATTTCTTGACCTCTTAATCTCATACAAAATAAGTTCCAAAAATTATAAGATCTTATATATATAGACCCCTCCCTCGTGAAAAATAAACATGATCTACAATTTGAATTTGATATTTGGCATTTCGAATTTTAAAATAATACAAAAGAGAGCATGTGATCTTTTATGGCTAAAAAAACTTGGGACATTGGAACCTCTTTCTTTTCCAAATAAGGAGAAAGAAGATTCTGATGGCACGGTTGCATATTCTTTTTCTATTTTATTATTTTCTTAATAGAAAATTAATTTTAAATGATAAATCTAACCTTATGATATTGCTCAACTTCAACATGGATGCACACATGCAAAGTTTTATAATTTTGTTTATCACTTTAAGCAAGATAAATACTCATATATATCAAAGTTCACTACAATAGATTAATTAAATTGTAAGAACTAGTCTTTAATCTAGTGGCAAAATACAACATTATCCGTGTGGAAGATCGTGAGTTCAAAATCCGAATGGTAGTCCTTTATGAACAATTAAATAGAAGTTGGTGGACTAGACCTAAAAAAAAATTAATTCAACTTGTGCCATTGAAATTTTAATCAAAGTTTACTATAATTTTTTGACCAATTAATTTAGGATGAATTTAATTGTATAAATTATGAAATTTTATATAGATAAATTGTTTTTAGAAACTAACAAATCAACCGTTTGAATTTCTTACTTCAGGAAAACAAAATAGAAAATAGACAAATTCTATTAAAGTTTGTGGTATTGAAATTCTCTTCTAAAATGAGTATAAAATGAAGTAAGAGTGACTTGGTTTTTGAGTTTGGTGAAACCTACTCCTATGTGACAAAATATAGGTACTTAAAAAATTGTGTCATTGTGTGTGTATTTTTTAAGGGGGCTAATTAATTTAGGATGGATTTAATTGTATAAATTATGAAATATTATATATATATAGATAAGTTTTTTTGTAGAAACTAACAAAATCAACCGTTTGAATTTTTTACTTCATAAATATAAATAGAAAATAGACGTCAGCTTCTATATATTAAAGTTTGTGATATTGAAATTCTCTTCTAAAATAAGTAAAAAAAAATGAAGCAGAAGGACTGGGCTTGCGAGTTTGGTGAATTCACCTACTCCTATGTGACCAAATAAAGCTACTTAAAAATATTTGTGTGTACTTTTTAAGGGGGAAAATTTTAACAACTTACGTACGTACGTGATTTTGAAAGCATGTATATGCATGCATGATCAAGGATTCTCATTTTTTAAGAATTTGGAAGCTTGTTTGACCACGATTCCATCTTAATTTATCCAGGAGATAAAATTAATAAGTATATATGATAAATGTAATGGAATAAACAAACAATACGAATGTAAATTGCAACCTTTGATTTAGTATCCTGTCTTAATTTGTATCTAACAATTAAAAAAAAATATCCTAGTGTAAAATAATTCATAACAAATCTATACCTAATATGCCACGGTTACATCCAGGGACGGATCTCTATGTATATATCTCTACAGTGGCTTTGTCACTTCTATAATTAATTTTTTTTTTAATTATGTATATTGAAATTTAATTAAATTTTATGTCACATAAAATATCGCATATCTACTTGTAACCAAGTTGTTAAGTGGAAAACTTGTGTTCGATTCTCATCAACCACATAGTGTGCATTTTAAGATTTAAGTGGATTCTATCAATATTTTTTAGTTCCGCATTTGATTACACACTGATTGTTTGCAATCCTCTTTTCTTTTCTTCATGGGTAGTGTTTGTGTTTATTTTTTTTAGTTTTAGAATTTTTTTTATTTTAGATTTTGTTTTCATTACTTTGCTTTTTAAAGAAATCAAATGAAAAATGAAATATTTGAGTGTATTTTTTTTAAAAAAAAAAAAGATCAGGTTTGGACTAATTATAAATTCTAATAAATTGTTTGTGACAATTTTACACTGGTGCTCGGTTCTGAACCTGGCCACATTTCTAACAATTAATAGCAATTTTTAAGCTACATTTATAAGAACAGGAACTCCACAAAAGCACATATAAACATATTTTATATTTTACTTTACAAAAAAAAATATGCGTTAAAAATAATTTAACAAATAGTCCAAATTGTTTTGACAGGATATATGTGGAGTATTTTTTTTTAAAATAAAAATTCTTTTTAATTTCGACATTTATTTTCTTAATGTCTATATTCATTGTCATATGTGCTGTGCTGTATTCTTACAGTTCATGTGAAATTAAGAGTATTGTGTCACAATCGTGTTGTGTTATCAATGAAGAGTTCGTCTAGAATTTTATTATCTTTTTTCTTAAGAGTGAAATTGATATTTAATTTGTTTTTTTTTTGAAAACGATATTTTCTGTATTCACATTGTAGAATATTTTTTTCTCAAAATACTAACACTATTACTTAGTTTTCTATGTACAATCATACAATACTTGTTTTGATTATATATGAAGGTGTAATGGTATTTTTTTTTTTTTTTTGAGAAGAGGTTGGTATCAAGCCATCCAATTATCTAACACTTATAATGATTTCTCCGTCCAAATTATAAGATCAAAAGCTAATCCTCCAGATTTTTTTTTTGACGGAACTTCAAGTTTAATTATTTGCAAAACAACTATCAGATGGATTATTTAAAAAAAAAAAACAAATTAGAATGTGTAAAATTTTGAAATTGCAATAAATAAATTACCAAGCTTCGGTATTGTTGATGAACTTGATTAGAGACTTAGAGTACTTCAGTTTCCATTGCAAATAACCAAATAGAATTACTCAAGTTGTGAGAAAACAGGTTGTCAAATTTTGATGGTACAAGTTGTCATAATGCTTGTACTATTTAAAAATTCAAAATTTAAATAATTAATTAATACAATATTTTATGTTATTGTTGCGTCTGCTTTCTACAAAATCAAGAGACCAAAATTAAGATGAACGAACAAAAAACGTTTATAAAGCTTTATGTGAATACATCGCTCATGATGAAAATAAGATGAACAATTTAAATTTTTATTTGGAGTTAAAATTAAAAATAGTACTACAATTTGAGGTTGTGGCAAAAATCAGAATATTTGTAAATGGGTCAATTACCAAATAAAATATTGATATTTAATGTAGTACTCACACAAAAAAAATATAATTTAAATTTTTACGAAATCATTTTTTATTGGAAAGGTGGTATATATGGTCCTTATTTTTAATAGAAAAGTTTCCATATATATATAGAGAGAGATTGTCTAATATGCTTCTGTCAAAGTGCTACCGATTCAAATTTCATAATTTTGTATTCGAAACTTTGAACTAAGTAGCTCAGTAAATTGGTTATATATTGAACTTATAGAATACCAATTTTTACGATTTTTGAATTTTTTTTACTATTTGTTATGATTTATGAAAGATGGCAAAAAAACTTAAAAATAAAAGAAAATTGTCAATATTTTAGGTCATTTTTTGCCATCTTTCATAAAACATAAAAAATAGTAAAAAAAAAAAATTTGAAAATCATAAAAATTGATATTTTACAAGTTCAATATATAAATAATTTACTGAGCCACTTAGTTTGAAGTTTCAAGTATAAAATTTTGAAATTTGAATTAGTAATACTTGGACCGAAGTGCTACCGAAATTGTATTAGTGAATCTCTCTCTATATATCTCTATATGTAAAAATGATCTGATATGGGTAACGGGCGGCATTAAAAATATAGGACAATGAGCCCCATGTTTTGTACCTAAACCCTAGATTTGCATTTGCGTGACGTGAAACCTTTTCTAACTGGTAGCGCGGCTCATGCAATTTAAATACTAGTCCCTATAGATTAGATTAGTGATGTATTAATTTTTCATGCTATTAAAATATTATTTAACATTTTACAAATTCTGTTAAATATGGAGGGTAATAACTTTAACTTGTATGTCCTTTAATGAATGGTAAAACTTACACAAACTTTTATTCCTTATTCCTTTTTCTGTCAAAATTCTGAATTATATATATATTATTTTTGACGATTGTCAAATTAAATAATTATCTAGAGATCCGCGTATTTTTATGAATATCACAATTTGTACTATATGTACATGTATGGCATGAAACTATTATCTAATTCATAGATGTTTCTAATTTGCATACAATCTTGGGCATTGTTGCTCTGATTTTCATGTACATAATTAACAAAATGAACAGCTAGCACCAAGTAGAAATGGGTGTAAATGCTAATGAATTAGTATGTCAGTCATCATTTATCCAATTTTCAAACTTATCGTGCATACTAATATAATGAAGGCTATCTATCAGCTTAATTAATTGTTTTTAAATTACTAGGAAGACTATATTATAATTATATGTCTATATATACATCAACAACTACTACAGCCTACAAATTAATAAAGGTCAATTAATTTTGACATTGTTGTAACAACCCTGTTTGCTTATATCACGACTAGGAAATAATTAAATAATGATCAAACTCTAGGAGGCGTGCATATGCAGCACCCTGCTTCAAGGGATTAGGTTTGCATTAATCTGAATCAGTTCATGGTTATTATTTTTTTTTATTATAATCATGAAATTAAGAAGAGCAATGTATTTATTTCTTTCTTGTTCTTGCTTTTTATTTATTTATTAGTGTAGGGGAAACATATTCAACTTTATAATACAAAACTTGAGAATTACTCGATTGATTTTGGAAAAAAATCCATGCGTGCATAACCCTGTGAAATTTCAAATGTGATTATATATTATAATTTCAGAAGAGAAATATATACACGCTCATCAGGAAGTAATAAAACGGGCTTCTTAATTAATTGATTGTCCTATTTTGCAATTTAATTTTGTTAAGAGAAATATAATTTGGTAAAATTATTGTAATTGTGAAATTTATACCGAATAAACTAGATAAAATGCATATGTTAAAATTATTATATGTTGTAAAAGACTTTATAAAATAAAATAAGTTAATACCATGTCTTGTAATAATTTTTAAAAAGACCAATATGTTAGAAATATTCTATATATACACTAATACTATACTTTTTTTTTCATATGAGAACTAATAATATACTTTCTTATTTTAGCAAATAAAATTTCACGCTTAAAATTTTTATTCTAAATCATTTATATACATAAAAAATAAAAACAATCAAAATATAAATGAGAGATCATAATTGTATATTTTATTTAAGCAAAAAATAAATGGGAGTAAATAGGGAGGAGTGAGAGGGAGAGAAATAGAGGGAATAAGTGGGGTCCACAAGAGCATTTTGTTAAGAATTTTGAAAGGAGGGTATTTTGTTCTATGTTTTGAAAAAGAAGGGTATTTTGTAAAATTTCCTCTTATTAATTTCTTTTTATTTTCCTCACTCGTATGACCCAATTAATATATATAAACTATATATAAACAAAGAAAATTCCATTTAGCCTCAATTAAGTACAACCAATAAATTAATTAATACTCAGTTATTATATATCACATTATGTCAACAAATGCCTCAATTGATGCTAGCTAGAAGCTCAAAAGACTTTATTTAACGTTGGTATTCAATTGCATTATTAGATGAAAATTCTTTTTTTTTTTTTCCTAGCTAGTTATCATTTGTTTTTCTTTTACTTTATTTTTTGTCAATAACTTGAGAAGTTTGGGCAGGCCATGCAAGTCATACAACAGACATAGATCTTGACCTTTTTCCAATTAGTTAGGTATCACATCAATCAATCAAGGTGCTAATGAATAAAACCAGGAGCGGCTTACTTCATGTGATGCTCCAACTACAAAAAGAGGAAAAATAAAACCTAGCCAGTTTTATTTCCCTAATTTACAACTAATTCCATTTATAATACTTTTTATATGCATACCAAACATAACAAGTTAGGATCATTTAACAAGAAATTGGAAAATGCTAAGATAAATATTTGAGTATATTTCAACTGATAATTTACTTAAAAAAGGTTTCAGTTGTCATAGGTAGTAGTAGTAGTAGTAACATGCTAAAGATTCTTAAAGTCTATCTTACTAATAAAATGGTATTAATTGATTGGGCTCTTTTTCAGATACCGGAAATATAGATGTTTCATAAATTCTTGGAGTCACATTTTCTTCTTCTTTTTATATCTGCCTCAAAATGAAATTGCAATGGTATGGGTTTTTTTTTTGTGTCAAAAAAAAACGATTAAAAAAATGTGTTGCTAGTCACCAGTCATGAGGAGAAACCAAAGAAAAATTTCATTTTATAATAAAATGTGTCAATACCTTGAAATTCTAAATTGTGCAAGGTTTAAAATTTCAGTCTCATTATATATTTTTATATAAGAATCAACAGAGAAAAATATTGTACATACAAACTTTGTTTGAAGGATCAGTATTTAATTTATTTAATAGTAAATTAAGAGAACATCTTCCTCCGTGTGAATGATCACAGATTTAAAATTCAAATAAAAATTTCTTGTGCCAAATTAAAAAATTAGATGACCTCTAACTTTTACTCAAATATATATATATATTGCGCATGAAATTTAAACCTGTCCTGTCATCAACATGCCACTTTTGATAAAGTTCTTAAACAAGAAAGCTAATGTATTTTTAAATTTTGCATGATTCAAAACTAAATGGCATCACCAATATGGAAATGCAATGATTTTAGTTGAAAAATTGGACGGACAAAAAGAATCAGTTCCCTGCTTTTCAAATCCCCTGTCAATATTTTTTGTACTTTGATCCAAAATCAGACAATTTCTAGCTGGAAAGTCCTGTTATTGCCTTATTATATAATTACAAACGTCAAACCAGTTGTGAATTTGGTAGGGTTCCTATTATATATATATATATATATAGAGGTTGGCTAATATCAAATCAGTTGTTCCTGAGATCCCGTACAACCAAGTCGTTTTTCAATTTTCGAAGTCCAAATCGTCGATCTAAACCGTTAGATGTGTTCTCTATATTAAAATGTACTTGAAGACCAAATTTTACATTTTTTTGAATTTTTTTACTATTTATTAAGCCACTTTGAAAATCGCTGATCCAACGGTGGCTTCTAATTTTACTGTTTTGTTAAGCCACCGTTGGATCAGCGTTTTTTAAAGTGGCTTAATAAATAGTAAACAAATTCCAAAAAATGTAAAATTTGGTCTCCAAGTACATTTTAATATAAAGAACACATCTAACGGCTTGGATCGACGATATGGACTTTGAAATTTAAAAAACGACTTGGTTGCACAGGACTTCAGAAACAACTGATTTGAAATTAGCCAACCTATATATATATATAAATATATTTTAGTGTGGATCGTTTCAAATTTCTAAGGTGGATAACAAATGGGAAAGCAATAGTAATTAATTTTCCACTGTTGATACTACTTTTGTACTTTGACAATTGATGGAGGCTGTGGTAATATGCATACCAAATATTGGTCTGTACTTTGAGGAGGGTTCAAATGCATTATTTTTTAGGTGCTTCAATATATTTCATATTGTTTATTTCTGTTTTTAAAGTCTAAATGGTCGATCCGAACCGCTCAACATGATCTTCATAATAAAATATACTTGGATACCAAATTTATATTTTTTAGAATTTTTTTACTATTTTTTTCATAGGTACAGAATCATTGTCTTAAGGAAATTCTAGACCATCCGATAATGTGATATTATACCTATAAAAAAAATAGTAAAAAATTTCTTAAAAAAAAATATAAAATTAGGTCTCCAAACATATTTTATTATGAAGAACATGTTTAGCGGTTCGGATCGATTGTACAAACTTTGAAAATAGAGATAAATAATGTGGAGTACATTGGAGCACTAAAAAAATAGTGCATTTGAACCCTCCTCTTGAATTAATATCTCTGTTAATACTGTTGAAACAATCAATCTTAACCATTCAATATGATTGTCATATAAAAATATACTTGTTGATCAAATTTTTATATTTTTATATTTTTTCAAGTTTTTATTATTTTTTAAATAAGTAGAAAATCATTTGACCTAAAAATTCTAGACCATTCAAAAAACAATCTTTTTTACTTATCTAAAAAATAGTAAAAAACATTATCAAAAATGTAAATTTAGTTTGCAAGTACATATACCTACAGAGATCAAGTTGAAGGGTTCAAATCAACTGTTTGAATTTGAAAGTGAAGATATTGATCCCAAGTATGCACTAATGTGTACTTTGCATAGTACTATAGCCTCACTCTTGACAATTATGACAATAAATTAAAAAAATTAAATAAAATTAAAAATAACTTTATTAATATTTCATCGGCCATATAGATAGTACAACAATTAAATTTCAAATAATTTAAATATTTTTCATCGTTGATGAAAAATATCACAGTTCAAAATAAATATATTATTTCTAAGGACCGTTGAAATGATCAAAATAAACAATTATCAAATAATCCCTCTTCTTTTGTATGAGAGTCCCAATTTTCTAAATGCGACTTAAAATCTCATCATATTTTATAAACATGATATGTGAAGATCATGCCTATAATATTAGATTTCAAATTTAAATTTTATTACTAAGAATTGTTGAAATCATCAACATAAATAATTATCATATAATCCCTCGTCATATTTTATAAAGTCCCAATTTCCTAAATGTGAGTGCGGTGGAAGTTAAATTTTTTTAATTGAAATTGAATAAAAACATGTTCCAAATTAGGGTTAATTAGACGGAAGTTAATTCGTCTGTCTCTGCAATGCCTTTTTCTGCATTTTCTCAAATAATTCAATATTTTTTTTTTAAAGAAATAGATAAACCATTCCTACCTTCAGGTTTATTTTATGTTAAGTTTATAATTTAATGCAAAGGCATATTTAAATTCATGATCTTCTTTAAGAATAATTAAGAGTGTTAGTAATTTAATCTTTTAAAATAGTAAAACCTTATTTTAGAGAGTCTCATTTAATTCCCTTTTGACGTCTCTTACACTCTTCTGATGTGTAATGCAATGACAAGAGAGCTTGTATTGTGAATTTGTGATTAACAAACCACAAATATAATTCCAAGACACTTCTTTTGATTGCCTAAACTTTTCTAATTTTCAATTTAGTCCATCATTAATATCAATATTACTCTTTAATTAAACTATACACAACAAGTTTCATATCTTTCATTATATCGCACACATGTCCAAAATAACTGAACCATCATTTGGTCTAGTGACGAAAACACATATTTTGAACGAGAAAAATCATTTGATGTAATTGAAAAAAGGTATTAGATGGCGTGACCACCAACCCTCTCAATCAAAAAAAAAAAAAAAAAAAACATTTACTTTTGAATACTCATGAATCTCTTTGGAACGAAATTTAATATGTTGCATCCAGTAGTAATTTAACTGTTCATTTAAAACAAACAGATCAGAGGGTTTTTTTTTTTTAATACTAATATTAGAATTTAGAGGTGTCTGTTATATGATTCCGGTCCGTTCGTTTATATTGTACAGTCCAATTTAAAAAAATAGAGTGCTGATTTTTCAAAATTTTGAAAAAGGCAATTTGTTTTTATTATTCCTGTTCCTTGTTCTCTTTATATATATATGTTTTCCCATTCACCATTCACCATTCACCCGTCATTTTTATTCATGCCCAAAATTTCCTGAATTCCGCCAACTCTGCCCACGAAACTAAAATTCTGTCAAAAATGCCCAAACCGACCATTTAATAGCCGGTTTCTAATTTTTATTAGAAACCGGCCACTATACCGCCGGTTCCTAATAAAAATTAGGAACCGGCTATTAAATAGCTGGTTTTTGTAAACAATTAGTTTTTTTTTTATATTTTTAAAAATCTGGACAGTCGATGTATAGTTTTTGAGTAATTTATATCAAATTCGCTTTGAATATTTCAAATATAATTTTGATGTATATGTTACAAATCGTTTGAAATTCTCGTTTTTAAGACGATTAATTAACAAAATCGCAATCGCAATCGCAATAAATAAACAGAGATAATACAAATAAGATCATCACAATCGCAATAAAATTATTACATCATAATTGCAAAAAGTACTGTATAAATTGTTGGTAATAAAAGGTACATCCCAATCGCAAAATAATTATTACAGACATTGAAATAATACTACTTCTCAGAACCAGTACGGAAGGGACAAGGAATAAAATCATCGTCTGAGTCTGGTTCAGTCGCAGCAGACGAAGAGACAGTCTTACTAGCATCAGCATTTTTCTTTCTTTTGACATCACCGGTACGAGTCGCACTAGACGAAGAGATAGTCTTACTAGTATTTTTCTTTGAATTAATCGGGTTTGGTTTTTTGTAAAGGCTTTCCTCAAAATCATCATCGTCATTGACTGGGATTTCTTTTTTCCAAGGCTGAGATTTCTTTTTTCCACCACCGAATGATTGATTTGGTGTGTTTTTGCTCATTGTTCTCGCCTAAAAAAACCAATATCATAAACCAAAGATAATATAAATGAAGTCATACAAAGTATATAAGTAAATAACAAATAAATAAAATGAAGTTCACACAAATTACAAGTTCATATAATAAGTTCTCAAAACATACAAAACAATATTTCACAGTTACTATTATGTTCAATTATTTTTCTTGAAACGAAAAATCCTTGAACAATTTAGACCCAAATGATGGCTTATTTGATGCCTTTGGTTGCATATCAGATGGCGCTGCTTGGCTACTAGATGCCCTTGGCTGCCTAAAAGACGAGCTCCTTGTTTGTTGTACAGGAGTACTACTTGGCTCTACTTGCGCTCCAGATGGTGCTGCTTGGCTAACAGATGCCCTTTCTATCCTGAAAGATGATCGCCTTGGTTGCTCTACATGCACACCAAATGGATCTGCTGCAGTCCCAGACGACCCTGGCTGGCTAAAAGATGCTCTTGGTAGCCTGAGAGATGACCTCCTTGGTTGGGTAATGGACGGCTCTGCATGGCTACCAATGGCCTCTCCTGGCACTGAGAAGACCTCTCCCATTGCCTCGGCATACATAATAGATGCATCCAAGAAACTTGTGGCCGTGCTACGCCTTGACCCAGATGAACCTGTAAGAATTCGCTCATTTTGTTCCGCAGCTGCTGCATTTATTGCATCTGTATTTCATATATGTGTCAGTTAAATCATGAAATTGTAATGATATATAAGATTTTGTAAGTGATACATACCTCTCTTACGTCGTTCGGTAGTTGAACGGCGAGCAGTATGCCCCTTTGGGCGACCACTCAACTCATCCATGGTCATTTTGAGTCGGGTGTGTTTTCTTCTGTCCTTTCTAATCCATTTCTTGTTAGGTATTATTCTAGGTCCATCATAAAATGGCCATTCATCTACATTTCTATAAGGGTGAAACATATCATTCCAAGTACTGAGAAGATAGTTGACACTATACCAATCAGCAATAAACTGGTTCTCGTCCCAATTTCGTTTTCGACAAACTGCTAACACATGAACACACGTAATAGATGTTAATTGGATACCTCTGCATGTGCACTCCATATTTCTACTGGGCCCACGAGTCACAGTGTACTGGAACTCCCTATGAATAATGTCCATGGTGCCATCAGGGCGCTTACATACCGGAACATACTCATTAGGAGAGGAGACTTGGTAAACTCCTTCACCCTGCGCATACGGGACCAAAGTCATCTTTGTAGCTTTCTCCCATCTTTTTCTGAGCTTTTTTTCCACCCGTTCAGACCATTGCTGTTTCGCATCGGCTAGTGCCATGGCTCGGGACCGCCTCTGTACGAACCAGGCATTGCATTTGTAAAATGTTTCCTCAACAATTGTAGCTACGGCTCTTCTGGAATACATGGTTCAATGACTCCGACCCGTTTGTTGTCATGATTCCGAAACGGAAACCTCCATCACATGTCTGGAAGATCTTCTCATAATTGGACGACTCCATCGGGTCATTAGGATCTTTCTTGCCATACTTTTTCAAATAAATATTGCACTTTGGATTTAGCTGCACAACATTAGGTAAATTATTAAAGAAAAACACGATAAATTATTAAATAATTATGTAAGAAAATTTATAAAATGTACTTACCATAGCGAATTCTTCGAATATCTCCTTCAACCTCCTCGGCTTCTTCTTCTTGGCTCCTCGTCTGAACCTCTAGCCGTACCACTTGTCTCCTCCACAATTCTGGACCAGGTTGGCTGGATTATGCTTTTGAACAGAATCTGTGTTTGTTCTTCCGACCATCCGTATTCTGGGGTAAGCGCAACTCTAAATCCTAAGTGTTGATCCGATAGAACACATACAAACGTGTTAACTCCAATCACTTCCTTCTGTAGCCACTGCAAAAAAAAAAAAACCCCATGTTGGGCCAGACTCATAAATTTGAGACTTCAAGCCCGAAAGTGAGGTACTCTCTTGGACCATAAAAGAATGTGATGGCGGTTTGGAGTAATAAACTCCTTCTGGACCTTGCAGAAACTTTATATTATAATGTAATGTAACAAACAGTGCCATGACCAACAAACTATATTGTGGTAATTACAAAAATAAAACACTGTAGGTTATTACTGTATAAAACTATAGAATAATGTATAAAAATACTGTAGAACAATGTACAAAAATACTGTGGAGTACTGTACAAAGGTACTGTAGAAAACTGTAAAAAAATACTGCATATCACTGTAGAAAAACACTGTACGAACTGTACAAAATACTGTAGAACACTGTAGCAAAAATAATGTTGAAAAATACTGTATAAAAATACTGTAGACCACTATAGCTTCGCTTCCTCACGCCGTCTCTCCTCTTTTCTCTCTTCTCTTCTCTTCTCTCTTTCTCTTCTCTTCTGTCTTTCTCTTCTCTTCCTCTTTTCTCTTTTCTCTCCTCTCTTTCTCGAGATATAAGGTCTGCCTGAATAAAACGTTAAAACCGGCGGCTTAATAGTCAGTTTCTAATAAAAATTAGGAACCGACTATTAAATAGCCGGTTTGGACATTTTTGACAGAATTTGAGTTTCGTGGGCAGAGTTGGCGAAATGTAAGTTTTAATGGGTATTGATAAAAATGACGGCCATTCTCTAGTAGTAGTAGTTACTTGATATTTGGGCGAACAATAAGTACATGCTTTAATTAGCCGACTGGTTTCTGGTTATTTAATTAAGTAGCAGCATGAAAATATCTACAAAGTTGACTCCAGTCATTTCAGGATATTTACTTTTGAACATTGACAATAATGAGTAACCTTTGTCTCTATTGTTCTTGCATATTAATTAATTAATTAATTAATTAATATATTATGGATGTTGGATACCCACTTTTTGGATCTTATGCTCCATCTCCTCAGTCCTCTCCTTTTGACAAATTTGGCAAATCCATTAAAGGCTTTAATGTGCTTTCCATTCAGGGGATAACTTTAATCACCTCAACTTAGATTAAAACCGGGGTTCAAATACCTTTTTTTTTTTCTCCATTATATCTCTATGTTTTTTAATAACAAAAATTCGACAATTTATATGTGAAAAAAAAAAACCATTAAATGTGATCTATATTATTTATTATGTATGTATATAAATAATCATAACTTTTTATTTTGATTTTATATAAATCAATAAGTTAAAAAATTAAAGAACTTGCGTTTGGCCTAGTGGCAAAGACTCCTAACTCACAAAGTGATATAAAAAAGTTAGATAGTTTGATTCCTAACTCATGATTAAAAAAAAAAGTTAAAAAATCAACATTCAGAATTTATCTATATTGATATATTTTCACAAACTCTTATTACTGAATGAATTATTTAATAAAAAAAAGATATCATAATCTTTAAGAAGTGTATTATAAAAAGATAATAAAATTATAGTTAACCTGGCTCCACAATAGAAAATTGTCTTCACTCAAATGGAGAATCAGTGGGGCTTAATTTTAATCACTATCTAGTTATTCTATGAATATGAAACATTTTTCTGTATAATAATTTGTGGTTATTCTTTCTAACTCTGAATTTCATTAAAACGTACTCTTAGTTACTAGATCAAAATCTAATTATTCATATAGTATAATAATTAAATATATTGTTCAGTTTTAAATAATATTAGTCTAGAGTAAAGAATGATAATTGATCATCTATTTAGCCTAAAAGGAAAATAGTAAAAAATTCTGAAAAATGTAAAAATTGGTTTCCAAATATATTTTAATATGAGGAATATATTGAACACTTGAGATTAACTATTTGAACTTTAAAATTACAAAACTGACTTGATAGAATTATGAGCTTAGCCACTCTCTTTGTAGTCTGTGTGTGTGGGTAGATGGTATTGTGAGTTGTCATTAATTTCCCTATCTTTTCACTTCATCAAATTTTGATGGATTTTCTCTTGTCTGTGGTTGTGCAATTGAATTGCAAATAAGGTGTTTAAATTCGATACTGTTCGTATGATTCCGCCATGTCTCATCTCTCATAGTTTAATGCATTATAAGTAGTTGCTAATGGGGCCCAGAAATTCCTCTTTTTTATTTTTTTATTAATTACTATTATTTGAGAATATTAGGCTCAAAAGTAGAATGTCTTTTTCCAATGGACAATGGACAATGGTAGAGTGCAAGTCATAGCATAGCAATATAGCATGTACACTTGTTGTCTCTCCACGCCTTCACCTTTGTGCACTTGTTGAATTGTGCTTTGTGCCCTTCCAATTCCACAACTCTTATTATTTAATGTTATCTACTACCTCTTAATGGGATCTGTTTTCTTCAAAGTAGTTTAGATTACATTTATTATTATTATTGTTTTTGTTTATTTTTTATTATTTTTTTTATAAAAGTGGGACTACTCTCACAAATTTTCATTGAAGAAACCATAGAACAAGAAACTGGTGCCAAACAACTAGTACCTATTCTTAATGTTTGTACAATAATAATAACTTGCAAATGAAAAAAATAGAACCTTACAGCCAAGTAATCTAAATCAATTCTGAACATCTAAGTATAGAAGCACTAAAAAACCTACATAAAACTCAAAACAGAAACACATACCTACATTTATTATTATTATTATTATTATTATTATTATTATTATTATTATTATTATTATTATTATTATTATTATTATTATTATTATTATTATTATTATTATTATTATTATTATTATTATTATTATTATTATTATTATTATTATTATTATTATTATTATTATTATTATTATTATTATTATTATTATTATTATTATTATTATTATTATTATTATTATTATTATTATTATTATTATTATTATTATTATTATTATTATTATTATTATTATTATTATTATTATTATTATTATTATTATTATTATTATTATTATTATTATTATTATTATTATTATTATTATTATTATTATTATTATTATTATTATTATTATTATTATTATTATTATTATTATTATTATTATTATTATTATTATTATTATTATTATTATTATTATTATTATTATTATTATTATTATTATTATTATTATTATTATTATTATTATTATTATTATTATTATTATTATTATTATTATTATTATTATTATTATTATTATTATTATTATTATTATTATTATTATTATTATTATTATTATTATTATTATTATTATTATTATTATTATTATTATTATTATTATTATTATTATTATTATTATTATTATTATTATTATTATTATTATTATTATTATTATTATTATTATTATTATTATTATTATTATTATTATTATTATTATTATTATTATTATTATTATTATCATTCGATTATTATTATTATTGCATTATTATTTATATGTTTTACTAATACCTTTTTACACTTCTATTTAAAAGTAGAGTTAGACTTTTGAACTATGAAAATCAAATACATATGGAGGTTAATCATATAAATTTTTTTTGCAGAGAATGAAATTCAATTTGTTATTACCATAACATTTTATTGTAAATTATATAAATATATATATATATATAGAGGTTGGCTAATATCAAATCAGTTGTTCCTGAGATCCCGTACAACCAAGTCGTTTTTCAATTTTTGAAGTTCAAATCGTCGATCCAAACCGTTAGATGTGTTCTCTATATTAAAATGTATTTGGAGACCAAATTTTACATTTTTTGGAATTTTTTTACTATTTATTAAGCCACTTTGAAAATCGGTAGATCTAAACCGTTAGATGCGATCTCTATATTAAAATATACTTGGAGACCAAATTTTACATTTTTTGGAATTTTTTTACTATTTATTAAGCCACTTTGAAAATTGCTGATCCAACGATGACTTATGTTTTTACTGGACCATTGGATCAATGATTTTCAAAGTGGCTTAATAAATAGTAAAAAAATTCCAAAAAATGTAAAATTTGGTCTCCAAGCACATTTTAATATAGAGATCACATCTAACACTTTAGATCGACCGTTTGGACTTTGAAAATCAGAAAACTACTTGGTTGCACGGGAGCTCAAGAACAATCGATTGTATATTAGCCATTCTCTCTCTCTCTCTCTCTCTCTCTATATATATATAGAGGAGGGATCCAATTACACCTTTTTTTTGACACATCTTGACACTATTTTTTTTATAGGTCAATTTTGCGATTTCAAAATCCAAACAGTCGATCCGAACCGTTCAACATGATTGGTATATTAAAATGTGCTTGGAGATCAAATTTTACATTTATTTTGAATTTTTTTACTATTTATTAAGATGGTTACAAAATCGTTGTTTTTCAATGGTCTGAAAACAACGATTTTGTAACCATCTTAATAAATAGTAAAAAAATTAAAAAAAATGTAAAATTTGATCTCCAAGCACATTTTAATATACCAATCATGTTGAACGGTTTGGATCGACTATTTGGACTTTAAAAATGATAGGTGTCAAAATATGTCAAAAAAAAGGGTGTAATTCGATCCCTCCTCATATATATATATATATATATATATATATATATATATATATATATATATATATATATATATATATATATATATATGAGTAGAACTAGGGTGCTCCTAAGTTCACCAAACCTCTTGTGAACTTGACTCTAAAATATATCGAATCGACTTTAAATGATGAATCAAAACCGTTGAAATCCTTCTACCTAATGAGTGATGCGTCACATGTGAAAATTTTAAAGTTTCGAATTAATTTAATATATAGTCAAGTGGTCAAAAGTTTAAGATTTATAAATTAATTTTAATGCATTCATTTTTTGAACTCCTTTGACCACTTGACTCTATATTAAATTAATTCGAAACTTTAAAATTTTCCCATGTAGACGCATCAATCATTAGGTAGAAGGATTTCAACGGTTTGGATTCATCGTTTAAAGTCGATTCGATATATTTTAGAGTCAAGTTCACTGATGTCTCTTTATTTTGCCTAGTTTGCGACCGAAATTTACATCAGAACTTGTGCCTTAAAGCCTAAAAATGTGGACTTTTCGTTTAAATATCATTATAATATGGTACTGCTATGTTTTGTTTCTTGTTTTGCAGGAAACGGGCGAAATTCTGGATCTGACAACTCTCCATACGGTCCGTATAGGTTTATATACGGTTCGTACAAGATCAGCCCAACCACACAGAAGGTTCCACAACAAGAGGCAAGAATTCTCCAAGGCAAGGACAAGTATACGGTCCGTATAGAATTTCATACGGACCGTACAAGCTATTTCGGAAACCCAGGCTGGAATTGGAAACAGAGACAGCTGGGGAGGCCAAAAAGGAAGGCTTTCAATACATGATTTCGGGCATTAAGGCAGGGATTTTCCCAGATCAGAAGGCATCTTTCATTCATTCTTAGTGCTTGGGGGGAGAGAAGAAACAACTTTGGGAAGAAGAAGAAGAAGTTTTGCAACGGATCTTCGGATTTTCTACTGTTTTTCTATGAACTCTTTCATAATTTTTGATTTGTGTTATTTTGAGAACATGAGTAGCTAAATTTACTGTTTCTAGGGTTAAGATGTAGTTGACGTTTGGTTTTACTTGTATGCTACTTGATTATGTGTTGAATGCTTAGTTTTCATCTTGTTGTGTAGTATTTTAATTGCTTGGTTTTTGCTTACTTGAGTTTGATTAGTCATCCCGTTAGATGAATGCGCACGTCTAATTGTTAGGAGCCAAGTCTATGATACTTAATCCAACCGAACCAAGTATATGAGGTAGATCTACGGATCAAGGAGTACTGAAAGGGAAACTTTCCTCGAGGCGAAAGTCCTTGGATACCTTTAGTAAACCAACAAGTGACTTAGATAACTTAGTCCAAAATTACGAAAGTTGAGGGTTAACGCATCTAAGAGGGGAGTAGTTGAGTCCGGTAAATCGGGGTCTAAGCCAAAATTGCGGCAGCTGAGGTGAGGAACTTAGAGCCGGTCGATGGAAACCCTAGGCAAAAGCACCAACACAGAAACAGTAGCTGCAATATTCACCTGGGGGCCCATACGGACCGTATAGATTATGTACGGGCCGTATGCCCTGGGGCCAGACAGATACGAAGTCTGAAACCCTGGAAACCCTTTTTATAATCTGAAAAACAACTTTTAATCTTCTCTTAATTGCTTTAATATTTTTATTGACCAGTAGTTTAATATAAACAACCAACAATTCAAATTCTCTTCACTTCTAGAGTTTTAGTAAATTTAGGTTGAGTCCGGTCATTTTATTCCGTCTCTGTGGATTCGATACCCGACTATACCAACGGTAGGATTGTGCACTTGCAATCTGAACCAAAGGTAGACTCGAGTTAAAAGGTACAGCTTGATGTACTGGAAACTTGGGAGTGCACACCTGTGGGCGAACATTCACAAGAGGTTGGGTGAACTTAGGAGCACCCTAGTTCTACTATATATATATATATATATATATATATATAATATATATATAGATGGGCTATGGTGAGTTGCGAAGTAAGAGGTCATTTTTACTTCACGCTCAAATTTTTATTTTGAAAATCCAAACAACTGATCCGAACCGCTCAACATGTTCTCCATATTGAAATGTGCTTGGAGACCAAATTTTACATTTTTTGGAATTTTTTTACTATTTATTAAACCACTTTGAAAATCGCTGATCCAATGGTCCAGAAAATTTTACTTTTTTTTTACTGTTCACTCGGATCTGCCATTTTCAAAGTGGCTTAATAAATGGTAAATAAATTCCAAAAAATATAAAATTTGGTCTCCAAGTACATTTCAATATGGAGAAAATATTGAGCGGTTCGGATCGGTTGTTTGGATTTTCAAATTAGAATACGAGCGTGAAGTAAAATGTTGTTTTACTTCACAACTCACCATAGCCCATCCCTATAGATGTGTGTGTGTGTGTGTAAATTGACCGCATTACTTGTTTTTTAATCCGCTCCCTCCTTCTATTCAATGCAATTTTTTTAATGTTTTTGACCCATGTGTATATGGGATCCGGATCTCCTAATGTAACCCAATTTTTGGGTTTTGGATCGAGATCGTTCGATTAGAATCCGACGTTTCATCTTGGACAATCCATCTCGGGATGTGTGCTCCATCTCGAATTGGACGGTCTCAATTTAAAACCTAAAAATTGGGTTACATTAGTGGATCTGGATTCGTGTATATTATAGATCTCTTTTAGAATGGATTGGAATTTACAAAGTGCCATACTTTTCAAAACATAGAACAAAATACCCTCCATCCAAAATTCTTAACAAAATGCCCTTGTGGACCGCACTTGTTCCCTCTCTTTTCATCCCTCTCACTCATTTTTATTTACTCTCATTTATTCTTTACTTAATTAAAATATACAATTGTGATTTCATTCCTGTTTTGAATAATTTTTTACTTTTTGTGTGTATAAATGATTTAGAACACAAAAATTAAAGTGTTAAATTTTATTTGTTTGAATCAGAAAGTATAAGATTAACATAAATGTAGAATATTTTCAACATATGAGTCTTTAAAAAATTATTATATTATAAGACATGGTATTAACTTATTTCATAAAACAAAATCTAACATGTAAAAGTTTTTAACATGCACATTTTATATAGTTTATTCTATATAAATTTCGCATTCTTAGTTTTCACAACAATAAGGAATTTTATCACATCACATGTTAAGAACAATTTAGTGACGTACTTATACTTCAATAAAAATATACTAATTATATATTTGATAAAATCTTAAGAAATTAAGAAATAAATAACAAGTGCAAGAAATATTGAGTTCAAATACTATAGCAATGAGTGATGTAGATGGTTTGAGATATGTTTTTTACATCTTCGAAGTGCATATATATATGGTCCGATTAATTACTGGATTCAACAAAGTTTAATTTTTAATTTTTCACCATAATATATTCACTGGCGAGTCGTATTACTTGCATTGTAACTGATTGAAAGTTGATGACATTATTTATTTCTTAATTTCTTAAATTATATCTTATACATAATTATAATATTTTTTTTTATTGAAGCATAAATATCTCACTAAATTGTTCTTAACATATGATGTGGTAAAATTATTATAATTGTAAAATTTATACCAAATAAACTAGATAAAATGCATATGTTAAAATTATTATATGTTAGTTAAAAAAAGTTTATAGAATAAGTTAATACCATGTCTTATAATAATTTTTAAAAAAACCAATATGTTGAAAATATTACACACACACACGCACGCGCGCGCACACACACACACACTAATACTATACTTTCTAATTCAAACAAATAAAATTTCACACTTAAATTTCCTATTCTAAATCATTTATATACATAAAATATAAAAATAATCAAAATATAGATGAGAGAGAACAATCATATATTTTACTTAAACAAATAATACATGGGAGTAAATAGGGAGGAGTGAGAGGTAGGAGAAATAGAGGGAACAAGTGGGGTCCACAAGAGCATTTTGTTAAAAAATTTAAAATGAGAATATTTTGTTCTATGTTTTGAAAAAAAAGAGCATTTTGTAAAAATCTCCCATTGAGAATTACTAAAACAATATTGACAGCATCGAGCAATAGCTGCAATATCAGTTTTATATTAAAAATATAACTTCAGTAGATAATGTATATCTTATGTGCGCGTGGATGAACGTGTGTATATATAATAAAAATTTGATATGTATTTAATAATTCTACTAAATATTTAAATTTTCCACAGTTTAATTAATAAAATTTGGACCAATAGGAATTCTTCAGGTACTTCAAAATAAAATTTAAACGAAAACAAAAAATCAAAATATTATAGTGGTATAGTTTTTTTTTTATTTTTTTAATAGTGAAGTTGAAAGATTAAATTAAATTGATGACATGGTGGGATGGAGTTTCAATGCGAGGATACGACTTACGAGAGTGTACGTGCGCATATAAAAGAAATAGCGAGACGAGATCTATTGACAACGAATTAATTTAATAATCTTAAGAACCGTAAAAAATGAATTATATTTTTAAAATCTGAAAAATTTATACATGAATTTTGTTTTTAACTTACTTTATGCAAGATTTACGGGTCAACAAATGACATAAATTTGAGCGGTAGGTCCATATTTAATGGTATTTGATGAAAGATAAAATGATAATTAAATTGGATGAAAATTGATGCACAACCAATCTATAAAAGCCAACAATGTGGGTATAAGTTTTTTAAAATTAATTTAAGAAGATCATGCAATAGTTGTCAAAATAATTAGGATTTAATGAATCTGCATCTAATCCATTATCCATTATCCATCCACAGAAAAATAGACGTTTTAGCTGGCAGGCAGGCAGATAGGATTTTAGAATTAATTCTAGCTCCAGAAAGAAATTTCATTGTTTTTAGGTGTCATATATAAATAAATGTGTATCAGCTAGGCGTAGGCGTAGGCGTACATTCATTCCCCAACTGGACATATATATACTTTGAGAATTGAGAGAGAGTACAGCGAGCACTACAGCTTGCTGATTTTATTTTATCTACTTTGGAATTTGGAAACTGTCTCCTTTGCTTTGCTTCCATCTAATTCTATTCTATCCTTTGAGACTAGGAGTACAATCTGCCGCTTGCTGATTTTTTTTTTTTTTAAACAATGGAGAAAGTGGAGTCTGTATCGTCTGCCTTCTGCAACATTTTTTTAGTCATTTTAATATTTATGTCAATACGGATCGGATTACTTGAGTTTTTATTTGCATGAACTTTAAGGGCCTGTTCAGTGGCTCTCCAAAAGTTACTGTTCTGTTCACGTAGGAAAAAAATTCACTCAGAGTGAATTTTTTTTTTCCCATATGACAGTAAAAATCAGTTAAAAAAAATAGTTCCTGTGTCTATTTTTCTGTCCACTGTGCAGCCAAACACGGTCTAAATTTGAGTTATTGCAGATAATACAATTTTATGAAAAATAATGTCAGGACAAATCTACAGCTAATTCAGAGATGCTTAGGCATCTCTTTAATTTTAAAATTTTAATTATGTATATTGATTTTTTTTCAAAGTATTTCATGATTCAATCCTCATAAAATATATAATGTGTATTTGTAGTTTTGTAATTAGAATTTTACTTTGTAATAGTCAAGTTAATTACATTTCGGTCCCTCAATTTAAAATTTTTTAGCTCCAGTCCTAAATGGTGATAATTGTTATCATGAGAATGCCATAACTGTTCTTATTTAGGCACCGACATTTCATTTTCAACTATTTTTTATGTATGTATTAGCTACTACAGTCCGGATCTCACAACTGCATGTTTCACATTTTTCTGCTCTCTCTATATATTCAAGTCTTGTTATTTTAGATCCTGTTCGGGCGCTCTACTGTTTTCGCGGGAAAAAAAATTCAGTTCAATTCTGCTCAACTGAATTTTTTTCCCACGTGAACAGTGAATTTTAGTTCAATTTCCGTGTCCATGCCTATTTTTAATAGCCCGCCAAACAGACCCTTATTGTTTCTGTCCAAGTCAATACATATATATTTGGGATTACAAAAAATGCTCAAACACAAGCACACAAAATTTGTTTTTTTATTTTATTTTCCATGTAAGATAAGTTATTGATGCATGTTAAATTTTAGTATATACCCGGCTTATAGAAATATCATTTAGCAAATGTGCTTTCCTCTTTGATATTTTGGAATTTGAATTTTTAAGTTTATTTTTTCAAAACTATTTTTTTATGGCTTTTGTGGTACGGCGAAATAGTAAATTCGTTCAAAATATTTCAGCAACAAGTTTGTTTTTATATTGCATCAAACATGGATGCAACAAAATATTTGATGAACAAATTTGTTTTTTTTTCAAAAGGTCTTGCAAAATCAATAGAATTACTAATTTATAAAACTTTGCTCTTATGGAGCTTCTAGAAGCTTCTAGCACCTCACATATATGCTTGATCATTTTTTGGAATATATTCCTATGCATTGTGTGACTTAACTAATCAACCAGTTACAATCACCACAATTACATGAACCTGTAAATTGATTATTTTCACTGCTGTCCTCCATTTCATTTTTATATCTCTTTGACCAAGTTTGGCAAAAAGAACCCAGGGGCAATTCGGTCAAAGATGTTTGTTGCTACCGCTTTCAGTAGTAGGTATTGAATCAATTTGACATTTACTAAAAGCTCCTCTTTATTGTCACGAGTAATTAACTGTCTGTCTCGTATAAATAGACACCATATGTCATATGATCATGATCATAATTAGTTAACCTAAGACACTGCCATTGCCATGAAATTAATGCATGCATCATCAATATTATTTCTGTATCCACATCACATATGGCTATATATATATATATATATATGTAACCAATTAATAATCAGAAACGCTCTGACAAGCTTATAAAAACATATACATTAGTTCAACAAATTAAGCAATAATAATTGTATTAATTGATTTCATGGCATATACATAATGCATTAGCTCAATCTGACAATCTCCATACAAAAAAATGAATTAATGACACGTTTGCTCATTTAATTGTGGGGGTTGGTGGTACCCATGTTACTAGTTCTATACTTGTACTAGGCTAGAAGGCATCATAACGCAATTACCGGAGTAACCGGTAATCCCCGGTAATTAATAATTCAAAAAGAGAAGCACCGCTTAGGCTTAATACCCAATTTAGTCTCTAATTACCGGTTGACCTACAGTTTTATATAGGCTTATTATCCCTACAGCCGTGGATTCAAAGCCACGTGTCCAATATCACACCGTCGATATTTAGACCGGACGCACCAGATTTGAGGAGAGAGGGTGAGCTAAGTGGCGCTCTACTTTACCAGCACCTTTTAAATTTTGGCTGACAATAATTGCAGTGCTCTGCTCACCCAACTTATAAATATTGCTATTGCATTTGCATCTCGTTAAATTACTCACCGTATTGTATTACGTACTACATTATTATTAGTTACAACTACAAGACATCTATCTATGGTTTAATTAATAAACAAAAGAAAGAAGCCCTGTGCCCTGCCCTGCCCTGCCCAGGTTTATTTCTTTCTCTCTCTCATCTAGTCCTCTTTCTTTCTTTCTTAATTTCTCTCATCTTCAGATTTTCTACAACGAATCCCAACCACCAACCACCCTGTTGGGTGCCACCTCCGTTGAATTCTTGCCATTGGAGTTTGTTTGAAGAAGGTGAGAAAACCAAGCAATTGGATTTAATCCCTTAACAAAAAAAAAAAAAAAAAAAAAAAAAAGGACAAGTGCACAAACTCCAATTAAACTTGAGAGAGAAGGCAAGTAATAAAAGAAAAAGGAGGTGGCCACTTCAAAAAATGCGAACTCCTTCAAGAGGAAGCAGCAGTCGAAGAAGTAGTGGCCACCGCCGCATCGCCGATTTCTTAGCCGAAGACATGGAATCCGACAACGAATCCTTCACCACTGCGTACGATGGCTCTGACGGGATGCTGCCCATGTTTTTAAACGACCAGAGCGAATTGGTGGAGGTGATGCTGGAATTAGATGAAGAATCAATGGTGGTACGAAGCGTGACGCCCACCAGTGCCGCATTGTACGGCGGAATGGGAATGGGTGGGGGTGGGGCCACTCCGGAAGTGCAACCGGGGCGCAGTCTGAGCAGGTGCTCGTCGACGTCATCTAGAATAAGGAAGAAATTTGCGTGGTTGCGGTCACCTTCTCCGTGCCGTTCAAGCTCGGTAGAGAGGGAAGCGGCAGCGGCAGCAACGACAGCAGCATTGACGGCGAGAGAGAAGAGGAGAGTTCAGGCCAAGTTAAACAGGAGTCGATCAGGGCCACAAAGAGCACTCAAGGGATTGCGGTTTATTAGCAGGACGACCTGTTCAGTTGAGGCGGCTGAGCTGTGGCGACGGGTGGAGGAGCGGTTTTACAAGCTAGCGAAAGACGGAATGCTTTCAAGAGATGATTTTGGAGAATGTATAGGTGTTTATAATTTTTTCTTTACCTGGCTCTATAGTCTATACTCTGTCTGATCATTTTGCCCTGTTTTTGAATTGTGATGTGTGAGTTAAATATTTTCAATTTTGTTGTTAAATATTTTAGGAATGATTGATTCGAAGGATTTTGCCGTGGGGATTTTCGACGCTTTGGCTCGGCGGCGGAGGCAAAACATAGAGAGGATAACAAAGGAGGAGTTGTATGATTTCTGGCTTCAGATCTCAGATCAGAGCTTTGATGCCAGGCTGCAGATCTTCTTTGACATGTATGAGCAGATGAGCTAGCTAGCTGCATGCCATGCTCTATTGCTCTCTATTGCTCTCTAAGTCTCAATTCAATTTTGTTTTTTTTCTTCTTAATTAATTAAATTAAACTGATCGATGGAGGTACGTTGACATTGGATTAATTAGTTTGGTGGTTAATTTCTGGTGTGATTTTAATGCAGGGTAGATACCAACGTGGATGGGAGGATTACAAGGGAGGAAGTACAAGAGGTTAGTATTAACATTTGTTAATTATGGGAATTTAATTAAGTAATGGAAATATTTGACTAGGACACTTGACTTATCCTTAAATTTATGAAAGAGCCCTGCACTGCATTTGGTTGCATCGATCATGTCCTTCCTCTTTCTTTAAATAATTAAGGATTCCTTAACACTAATTCATTTTATTTTTAATTATTATTTTGAAAGTTAATTATTTGTGATTTGCAATTTCGTAAAAGGTGAGGGCATTTTTTAGTATTATATGGGAGTTGATTCTTTTGTTTTTTCTTTTTAAATTTTTTATCAATTAATGTTTTACGTAATCAAGCGATTGATGATCGATCAACTGCATTGTGGTATGGGGACAGTTGTCGGTCTGAATTGAGAAATAACATATCTATTCTTTTTTTTTGCTGGGTGATTGCTTGATTGTACAATTTATTAATTAAATCCTACTAGCTTGTAGTGGCATGAAATCATAATAATTAAGCAGAGTAAATTTAATTTGTTTTGAAAATGACAGTTAATTGTACTTAGCGCGTCGGCAAATAAGTTGGCGAAACTGAAGGAGCAAGCAGAGGAATATGCTTCCCTTATAATGGAAGAACTTGATCCAGAGAATCTAGGCTACATTGAGGTACCATTCCCTAGCTACATTATAAAATATTATACCAATTTCACGTGTTGAATAATTGGCAACTTTAATTTCTCATTAATTTCTCATTTTGTTGTTCAATTAACGCACACACACATATATATATATGCAGCTATGGCAGTTAGAGGCACTATTGCTCCAAAGAGACACATACATGAACTACAGTCGGCCATTGAGCACGGCGAGCGGTGCAAATTGGAGCCGAAATTTGGGCAACACTGGCAACATAGATGGCACCGGCACATGTGCCAATGAGAACGGTTTCAACTCCCAAATCATACCAAGATTCAAATTCCGGTGCGGCATTCCAATTCGACGTGCATTTTCCAAAGTCCGGTACGCAGCGCAGGAGAATTGGCGCCGTACCTGGGTCATTTTTCTGTGGATGGTGATGATGGTGGCATTGTTCGTTTGGAAGTTCATGCAGTATCGACGAATGGCGGCATTTCGGGTGATGGGATATTGCTTGCCGACGGCAAAGGGTGCGGCGGAGACACTGAAGCTGAACATGGCGTTGGTGCTCCTGCCTGTGTGCCGCAACACACTAACCTGGCTCCGCTCCACCTGGGCCCGCTATTTTGTTCCCTTCGACGATAGTATCACCTTTCACAAGGTACGCGCGAAATTAAATTTCCAATTTCCTTTTTGCAACGAACTCATATTTCCATCCAGTATTTTTATATCCGGAAACGTCCAGTTAATTATTCATTATGGGGAGATTTAATGACTTGAGGCGGTTGGAGTTGTTTGAAAACGGAGAGGACGGACATCTACAGGAGACCTAGTTCTGGAACCCATAGTCGTTCAGCTGTCACTTTAGAATGCATGTGGCCCGCGTCTTTTTATTAATTGTCCACGTGGCTAACATATCTGCAACGACCTTTGAGTAAAATATTGTGTACCGATCGAGTGACTGTTAATTGGGGATTAGAACACTTATTAATACTTATTCCGGGTTCGGGTTGGATTGCAGAAGTCGACACAGAGAATCATAATTTGCCAGATAATTTTTCTATGGATTTTCTATAACTAACAAGCTATGTCCATGTCCTATCTCGTCGCCGCAAAATCTCTCTCGGTCCCATGGTCCCATGGTCCCATGAGGGAATAAGGCGGTCCAATGAGGGAGCGTTTGGTTTGGTTTGGTGCTCGGTGCTCGGTGCTCCCATTCCCATGATCCCATCCCATTAGAAAATAGAAATAGACTGAATGAATCGACCGACTAGACTACTAGAACTTTAGGTCAAGTTTTCAGTGCACGTCTGTCTGTAACTGTTAATAACGTAAAGGCACATTATAATAATATAACTTGCTTGACACTTTGAACAATACAGTATGCTACAGTGAAAGTGCGGTTACCACTTACCAGCTGTTAACTTGGCTTGGCAGTTCCGCAGTTCCGCAGTTGGCAATTTGGCATGGCATCCCCCAATTTTGCCCAGATACGACGACACGTGGTCCAATGATTGGTGGGACCCACAAAGAGGAGGAATTCGAAGAGGAAGAGGAAGTGCCTGACTGCCTGTGCTGCTCTGCAGGCTCAGGCTGTCGCCTTCGATTCGATAATCGATAGTTGGAATCCGATTCTGTTTTCATTTGCTTCTGTCCGTCCGTATCCCGGATCATTTATTCATTTTCATTAATTATTACCGTACGCAGTGAGTCGCTACACGTTTGACTTTTGAGTTGCCGTAATAGAAAGGGAATTATATTTTAGTTAGTGCGGTCGGGTTGGTTCGATGGCAACTCTGAAGGCGAAGAGTGTGACAGCGGCGTTACCGTCATCACTCATCATCGTCGTCTCGTCGCCTTCAGAGTTCACAACTTCAGATCCGGTGGGTGGTGCTGCTGCGTCACACCGTCGCTACGATCGAGATTGACCGTGACTCTATTTAATTTAATTACCTTACCACTTTACCACTTACCGCCTTCTTTTCTTTTCATTCATACCCCTTCAAACATCTCATATTAATTACAAACTCCATCATATGCATCCTTTCCTTTTCCTTTTTCTTCTATTATCCATATATTAATATTCCATTCCTTCTACTTCTACTTCTACTTCTCATAACGAAGCCAATTAAGTAATATAAAACAAATACCAAATTAAACGGAGCGTAGGGGGTGGGTGATTCCGTGATTGTGCAAAACAAAAGTGTCATGTAAAGTCTGGAGATGGTATATATGGGTCCCCAAAATGAGTCCCTGTGAATTAATAATGACAAGAAAAAAAAAAATACCATTACCTTTTATATATCGCCTTCACATTGACCATTTTTCTTTGCCTTTTCTTTTCAGATGATTGCAACGGCCATTGTGGTCGGCATCACACTCCATGCCGGTAACCATCTTGCCTGTGATTTCCCCCGTCTCATCAATTCCACTCCGGATCAGTATAAGTGGGTCGAGCGAGATTTCGGTCCCGTCAAACCAACCTACACAACTCTCCTCGTTGGCATTGAAGGTATATAATATTTCTAATTACAAGAAAATTATTTGTATCCAAATTTAATATTATGAGAAGATATATAATTACAAGAAAATTATTTAGTTCAATATTAATTGCACATAGTTAGATAGATTGTGTATCAATATATATACAACTTATATCATTTTTAATTTTAAAAAAAATATACCGTTATTTAATTTGTTGCTAAATAATTTACTTTTTTTTGACAGGTATAACGGGAGTTATTATGGTGGTTTTGATGACTATATCATTCACTTTGGCAACACACCCGTTTAGGAAAAATGGTATGAAGCTACCATTCCCATTGAACCGGCTTAGCGGCTTCAACGCCTTTTGGTACTCTCACCACCTCCTAGGGGTTGTTTATGCCTTGCTTCTCGTTCATGGATACTTCATGTTTCTGGTTCACAAGTGGTACCAACGAACGGTACGCAATTTTCTCACCCTAATATATAGTTTTGTTACTTAGATATTTTGCCAAATTAATGGTCCTTGCGAGTAATTAATTGTGAAAATGCTTATCAATAATTGGGATCACTTTAATTTCTTTGCTTGTGTATACATCAGTCTATTACATAAGATAGGGATCCTTTACTTTTTAAATGATAGATGACGAAAATGTCATCATGGCTATATAGTATAGTGTATATATGACCTCGGTTATCTTTTAGTACCTTCATTAAAATATGCTCATACTTTTTTATGATCAAAATCAACTTTTGAAATACATCCACAATTAAGTTATTTATAAGGTTGATCAGAAATGTAGATATTTCCATCATATATGTATATATATGATACATCCATAGTTCACAAAAAAATATATCAAAATTTATATGGGTAAACATGATTTATGAGAAGTACCTAGCTAGGGTTTGGTAACTTTGGTTTGTGGGGTAATTATACTGTAACAGTGAGGGAGGGGGTCAACGAAGTATGTTATGTTATGT
This sequence comes from Carex cristatella, assembly GCA_024447775.1. Taxonomy (NCBI): domain Eukaryota; kingdom Viridiplantae; phylum Streptophyta; class Magnoliopsida; order Poales; family Cyperaceae; genus Carex; species Carex cristatella. The sequence goes on along the minus strand of JAJHPF010000004.1, from coordinate 11,719,566 downwards.
TAATGTTATGCATGGTGACAGCTATGCAAATATTGGAGAGAGAGAGAGAGAGAGAGAGAGAGAGAAATATATGCTACCAATAGTAATTTTTAACTAAATATGAGAAAAAGATGGAACTACTAGTTCTCACACATAAACATAGGTGAATATAGTAATGTGAAGATTGATGCGTGAAAGGAGCGTCTCAATCAACTCCCAATATAAATAAAAACTAAACAAACAAGGAAAAATATTAATAAAAATATGCTCTCTTCTTTCCACCACGGCACTCCTTTTCCTTATTTTACAAAATGGTCCCTCTATAATAGTGCATTTGCTTAGGGCTTCGCAAAATATATTCATTTTTCCTTCAAATAGAGATATATGTAAGGGATAAATATTTCTTTCTCAGAAAAAAAAATGAACTAGCCCTCAAAATCTAGACGTCAAATAAAATAACAAAAATTTGTTTTGGTTTCAAACTTTCAACCAGTAATTGATTTTTGCAAGGAGTCCCTTCGAACTGAAATTTTTGCATTTACAAGTTGAAAAACAAACAAGTTAGTTGTCTAATATCTTATCATCTTTTGTTTTGCTAGAATTTCCAATAGAATCATATAAAATTATGAATTAAAAAATTACATATGCCAGTCTTATATCAAAATTTCGTAACTTTTTATTGATCGGAAGAATTATTTATTAAAATCTTACAATGTAAGTATGTAAACTTGTCATCTAAAAGGTGATCGGTGAGATTAAAGGAATAATAAACATAATTCTACAATGCCATAATTCAAATCTTCTATCCATCCATTATGGAAAATATATATGTTGAATTCTTATGAGAATATAAGACATAATATATCACAAATTATAGATTCTTTGTTTGTTTGTTTTTTTGTATGTGTTATATTGGGTTGATATGGCGACAACCATAATTGAAGGATGTTCTTTGTTGTTTTTCGTATGTGTTATATTATATGTTGATATGGCGACAACCATAATTGAAGGATGCCCTTTGTTTTTATTTTTTCGTATGTGTTATATTGAGTTTATATGTTTATATCATTATATGACGACAACCATAATTGAAGGATGTCTTTATTCTTTGTGTACAAATCAGTAATAGTGGGATTGGTACTTGAACAAAAGAGAGTTTGTAGAAGGTTATAAAGAGTACCTATATTTCTAGACACATATGACTCTAATAGGCCTTTATGGTTGATTCTAAATTTTGATAGGAGAACAATTTTTTGCTAATTTTATATAAGCATATATATTATCTCTATGAAATTCATCTTTCAAAGAATTATGTTTTCATATTATGCCTGGATTATGTATAGTACCTTGATGAGTATCAAATCAGATAAATATTATTTCCTGAAAAACTCTATTTAATTTGATACCAATTTGAAAAAAAAAATAAAAATAAAAATCCACATTTCGTTGTCAAATTGGTTGGACAATAGACAGATGTATCAACGACATTTTCACAAATAAAGAAAAGTCACAAACTTTGTACCAAAAAGTCAACATTCAATTGAAGTCACAATTATAAGGATAAAAATGGACAAGATATCTGACTAAAACAAACGTGTAGACTATGAGGAAATTTGGATGGTATTTACTTTTGACCTAAATTTTGTCACTTTTCAAGCACCGAGTCACCGACACTGACACCATTACATTTATTCCATGCATGACTTCTATTTTGTTTCCAACAAGTTTATTTGATTAGTTTTTCCAATCAATTTTTGTTTTTTGTCATAGAATTACTAATTTAGACATGATTCCAAGGTAACTCACCTAACTTTTTTGTTCATTGAATTTTCTTACAAGTAACCAAAGAATATGTGGACCAAATTGTAAATGCTTTAAATCTTGGCCTTTTTTGCAAGAAACATGTAGGGAAAAAAATATACTTTATTTAGTGAAAGTTGATCTACCATAGAAAAAAAAAATCAACAAATATGAATGTGCCAGTTAATTTGAAGATAATGTTCTGGTCCCAAAATTATTATATTTTTATGGTTTTGAAGAATCCAATGAAAGAGACAGTGCTTTCAATAAATAACTTATTCTAGACCATTGATTTTGGAGACTAACATTCAAAATTTTATTCCTTTTTTTCTTATATTGTGCGCTGTCAAGACAGCAATTAATTCCAATCTAGAATAAGCTTTGACCCCATCACATGGTTAGAATAGTTTATTCCTTCTTGGAACCTTTAATTGCTTCTTAGTTTGGTGCATGTGGTTAAGACTTTTTCTTAGTTTCAAACTTATTATAATAAAAGCAAGTACTAATTAATAAGGGTCTCACCAATTTGCAAATTTTTCTTTTCATTTTTTCACATTTTTTTTTTGTTGTCAATCAAATTTTCATTTGTGCCTAAAAACCAGCAATTTGCACAAGTTTGCTTTCAAGAAGATCTCAAATTGTAGTCCAAAAAAAATGTCTTTTATTCTTCATCTGGAACAGTGTTACAAGTTTAATTATATGATTACAAGTTTGATACATGAAAAATTCTATCTTGATTTTTTTTTTCCAAAAAATATAGAGAAGAGAAATTCAAATTTCTGTGGGTATCACTATATATCAACAGAAATTTTGAGCAATCTGTAGTTTGTATCATGTAATTCAAAAGGGTCTTCATTTGAAATTTGAACATAGGCTTTGTAACCAATAACTATACCTAATGTTTAGTTAGCTTATATAATCACATTTGGTGATTTGCTTACCAAACCTAGATAATCTTTAGTATATTGATATTTTTAGGAATAAGCCCCACACCTAGAAAGAGGTTTGGTTGTCTCTTCTCACATGTTTTGTTGGGTTGAGTTATTTTGGCCTACTGTTCAAACTTAAATTCACGTTTTGTAATATATCTAATGCAATCTAGAGGTTGATCTCCACACTATATTCCTTGGTTCTTTCGAAAATTTTAATTTAGTAGTAGTGCAGTAATACAAATTATACATAATTACAGTTTATACAGAAAAAATGATTTTCTCTTCATCTAGGTTTAATATTACAAGTACTAAGCAAATGGTACTTTAATTTATGCATGAATTTTACATGGGTCAAGGTCATAGAAGAACTAGATAGTGACTAAAATTCAGCCCCCTAGTCTGGCAAGTGGGCCCTTGTCTAAGCACAAATCATTGTGTGGACAGATAAATGTGAGCCCCACTGATTCTCCATAAGTGAAGACAATTTCTTATTGTGGGGCCAGGTTTCTCTGTGACCTTTATACCCTTTCCAGTTCATAACTTAATGGTTAGGATTAGAAACAGTAACTACTCTAATTAATATCATATATTATAACTTTGAGCAGCTATCATTAATTTGGAATTGGCTAAGATTCCACTGGTATGGTGAAATCAGGGGTCTATTAGTGTTGAAAAAGTGATATACAAATTAGACACAGCTTGACTAATTGAGTAATTAGGTGTGATATATGATTAAGTAGCAAGTTGGGACCATATGTTGACAAAAGAAACTGTATCCAATCAAACATATAATGCATTGTACATTTTTGAGTTGAATCATTTTAGTTACATGGGTCAGATTAAAGTGGTTGGGTCCATTTGAGTGGGTTTAATTAGGTTGCATTAAGTCTCTTTCATGTCCAAATCCAGTACTTGTCAGGAATTGTACTAAACAGAGATATTTATTCTTGTAATTTTATGATATAACACAAGAAAAAAACGACTAGGTGCAGTTTGCCGATATTAGCAAAGTACAGGGTGCAATTTGCAAAAAACTAAACAGAGACAGAGTGGATAGGAATCAAGTGGAATGAGGGTTTGGGGGGGGGATATCATGATATTTTGTTGCTTGTGAAAGAAGTTAAATCAGTGAAAGACATCAGCTAAAAGCAAAAAAAAAAAAAAAATCAAGGATCAAACAGGGAAAGTTCAAAGTTCATCATCCTCCTCCTCACCTCTCTGATCAGATTAGTTTTCTAAATGATGTACCCTTGTCTTGTCTGTTCTGAGGCAAAATTATGCAATTGCAAAACTTTTGGTTGGGTTATATTTTGCTGATGAAAATGACACAACCAATGTGGACCACTTAGAGAAAATGAAATCAAATCAAATTAAAAAATTAAAATTAGTTATGAAACTTTAGGAGAAATTTAGTGCTTAATTAATTGTTATGGTTTGGCTGATTAACATGGATTTGGGTTTTAATTAACCCGAGGAAATTGCATTGATCTTAGCTAGGCTAGAACAAGAGTGGTCTTATTCATAAAACACGCAAATCACTCTTCAATTTTTTTAGAAACCCCTAATTTTATTGATTTTTAAATGGTTGTGCATGTTTTTTTTTTCTGTTGCAGACATGGATGTACATCTCAATCCCATTGCTAATATATGTCGGTGAACGCACATTACGAGCCCTCCGCTCCAAGGCATACGCAGTTAAGATTTTAAAGGTAATACAATTTTAAAATAATTTTCCCGGTGGATTATTATTTCAAATAAATAATGTATTTCTACTGATCTGCCAATAATTTGATCATGAATATATTCTTTTAGTAATCAATATAAACTAATTGTCCATTTCTTACACTTGGATGATAAAGGTGTCTTTGCTTCCTGGTAGCGTGCTAACTATAACAATGTCAAAACCATATGGATTTCGGTACCGGAGTGGACAGTACATATTCCTTCAGTGCCCCACCATCTCTCCATTTGAATGGTTTGATTTCTCATCTCTCTCCTCCTACATCATGTAATATATGAATATTAGGGCTAATGCAAATTATGTTATTTGGCAAATAATACCCAAATATTGGTTTAGTTACAACAATTGCCCAACTTATGTTACGAGTTCAAGTGAAAATTAAAACAGACCACGATAGTAATCCAGTGATTGAAATTCATGCCTTCTGAAAATCGGAACCGGAATCAGTAACTTACCGTGGAATCGGTAGGAATCATCTAAATCGGATCGAAAACTTAGATTTGTTTTTTGGTAGAAGCTTGTTTTGTACTAAAAAACAAATAGGAAAATATTAGTTAAAAAGTAATCCTTCAAAATTTTATGTTAAGACAAAAGATGACACTCAAATAATCTACTAATATAATATAATACATGGGTGTGAACTATGAATATTATATTACATGACTTGGGAACTAATTATGTCTGTTGTTCTTATATATAGGCACCCTTTCTCCATTACCTCAGCACCGGGAGACGATTATATAAGTGTTCACATAAGAACCAATGGAGACTGGACACACGAGCTCAAATGCATTTTTATAGAGAACTACTTCTCTCCTTGTTCGATTGGACGTGCCTCATTCAATGAATTTGGGGCAGTAGAACAAAGAAGGTTAGAAATCCCTTGTCAATGCTGTTTAATCAGGTTTCTATTTTTATACAATAAGCATACATTTGTTGTTGATGCTTTTGACCAAGAAAATTATGTCTGTTTACCAGAACATTTTGTTTCCAGGTATGCCCATCCAAAATAAGTTAATTTTAATATTAATTCATTAAAAGTTAAGGGATCAGTAGTCAATAATCTTTCTTTTACTAAAAAAAAAAATAATCTTTCTTTTACTAAACAAATGTACCTTTCTTCGGTATATATAGTGTTTTTTCTGGTATCGTACTTGTTTCATCACGATTCTTGTTAATTTTGAAATCAGAAAATAATTAACTTTAACCAATTAGCCATCTCTTCATCTTAAATCATTAATTCATTTTTATTTACGCATGCAGTTTGCCAAGATTGCTTGTAGATGGTCCATACGGTGCGCCAGCACAAGATTTTAGGAACTATGATGTGCTACTACTTGTTGGTCTTGGCATTGGTGCGACGCCTTTCATTAGCATCCTCAGAGACCTTCTAAACAATATCAAAATAGCCGATGAATTGATGGTAACATTTTTAACTCTCAACCCTTCGAGCTCTTTATTATTTTGATTTCAGCCAAGGCGTGTTAGTCAATATAGTTGTGTAGTTGTAATATATATGTATTGTATTTTCTTTTTGCATTTTTTTTGTCAGCGTACGTAATTGCCGATAATCATTGCTGGTAATAGTATGTACCAGTACTTGCCTATTAGTTACCCTTGTCTGAAATCAACCATAGCAATTTTGGCAGGTATAACCATTTTGAAAGGCATTAAACTGTACTAGTCCTAATACCAAAGGTACGGGATCAGTGTATCATTGTACCTCAAGAAACCAATCAATGTCAACCAAATTAATTAAGTTCTGCAATTTAGGTAGATGTAACCAATATTGCCTTGATTCCTCACTTGAGCCAATGCAGCATCAACTTAAAATACTACCCTAGCTAGCATGTGTGAATTAAGCCTAATTTTATCCCAATTCAACCTCATTTAACATAAATTGCACAATGGATGGAAGAAAATAGTTACTAATTTTATCCCAATTCAAATCTCTCTCTCTCTCTCTCTCTCTCTCTCCCCTTTTCTCTCTGTTTACAGTTACATAAGATAATGAACTCAAATTGTAAGAGTTTGTAGAAATACACCACAAATGAGAAGGAACCACTAAAACTTGGACATAATTTTTTTTTTTTACACAAAAGGATTTGGCAATGGAAACAAGTAGGTCAGAGGACAGTGTGAACAGTAGTTTGTCAACTTCAAGTAGCAAGAAGCGCATATATAGAACAAGCTGTGCTCATTTCTACTGGGTCACCCGCGAACCCGGCTCATTTGAGTGGTTCAAAGGAGTTATGAATGAGGTTGCCGAAATGGACAAAAAGGTACTATTTCCTTTATTTCAATTGGCCTTATTGTCTTCTTGACCTAATTTGACAGAATTACGCCTCATTCCTTGCACCAATTTTGGAAATATTCTGTGATGTCTAAAATTTCAATGCTGATATATGAAAGTGTAAATGGTTTTGAACAGGGAGTAATTGAGTTGCATAATTACTTGACAAGCGTGTACGAGGAGCGGGATGCGAGAACAACGCTCTTGACAATGGTTCAAGCTCTCAACCATGCTAAAAATGGTGTCGACATTGTCTCTGGCACCAGAGTATGTATCTAGTTTTCTCGTGTTGCCTCCAAAATTAGGATAGTGAATTATGCAAGAAAACTTGCTTGCCTAACTTGCAAATTTTATATAAACTTGCATTATATAAATTTCATAATTGGCCAATATTAGTGCACCATTTTCCAATATTTTAGGGTCTTCTTTTCAGGATCCAACCATATATGCCTGTAGTAGTAATTTAATAGGATTGCACATACAGCAAATATTGGGTATAATTTAAAAACAAAGCTTGGGTGGGCTTAATTATTCATAAACGGGACAATAATTTGGCGATTTTGCGCAAATAATTGAAGAAATATTTTCACCTACAGGTAAGGACGCACTTTGCGAGACCGAACTGGACAGAAGTCTTTACCAGACTAGCATCGAAGCATCCCAATGCCACCGTAGGTTGTATATTTTTCCCCAAATTTATTAATTTTCTTATTTATTTGTTTTAATCTTTAGCTCAGTTAGGTATAATGTTGCTGATCTTTATGCAAAAAACATATATATAATTTAAATATTTCAAATTTAGTATTTCATGCCTTAAATTCATCCAATATAATAGCTCTAAAATTTATTAATATTCTGCATTTTATTACTATTATGGTATTTGCATTACTGCATTAAAAATACTGTATTTATATATTTAGAAAGAATTATGAACTCATTCAAGTAAATTTTGTGGATGCAGGGGTATTTTATTGCGGAGTACCAACACTAGCCAAAGAATTAAGAAAATTGTCACATGAAATGAGCCACAAGACAACGACACGATTTCATTTCCACAAAGAATATTTCTAATCAAGAAGCAAAAACCATAAAAATAGGGGAAGAACAGCAGTTATAGTTTTGTGTACTTTTGAAAAAGAAATAGAGGGTAAAAGCTCTTTAATATTTGTCATTTTTAAATGTAAATAGTATAAAGGAAAAGTTGGTAGCAAGCAGTTCATTTTGACAGGGAGGGTATAGGCAATATATATATTTGTGAGGTTAAAAAGGTTACGAAATCTTCATAGTTAGTGATGTAAACAGTACTATAGTTAATATGACAAAATAATTAAAAGAGGAAAAAGCCACAATGGTTTTGAAAAGCAAGTACAGGCACTCTTTTTCTTTTTTTTATCAATATTATGTCATTATTTTTGTTTCTTCCTTTTTTCTCAATTTGTACCAAAATTTTAAAATAATTCTTGAAGAAAGATACTGGTAAATTAATTCACAGAATGATTAATTTTATACATAACAATAGGTAAAAATTAATCAAAGAATATATTTCATGGTCAAGTTTAATGTTAACTTGAAGAATATTAATCAGCAAGGACTTGGAAAGAAAAAAATAGTCATTAAATATTTTAAGAGGTACAGTTAAAAATTTCCAAAAAATCATGAACTGAATGATCGTATAGAAAGAAATGAGTGTAACATGAGTGAAAAGGAGGGAGGGAGAGAGTAAAAAAAAAGTTAAAATATTAGAAAGTTAAGATAAAAGAAAGTGAACGAGGAGAATCCTTATATTCATATTTTTTAAATTTATTCTAGTCTATTTTGAAGGGTAAGAAATTTAATATTCTTTTTTATTTTCTTTTCGTTCTTTTTCTTTCTAATCCAGGAGCTATGTCTTAAGATCTTAATTCAGAAATGAAATAAAGAAGAGAAAAATATGTTTTCATGCTTGTAATGATCGTGATTCATGACCAGTTATGGATCTCTGTTTGTTGGATTGTTTAGATTTTGCAATTATAGTCATCATTTTCTTATTTTGACTTTGTCAGATTAAAATCAGACATAATTTTTTATTTTTAGAAATTCTGTAAAAATAAATACAGGGAAATGGATAACGAGATTTAATTATTCAATTTCATATAATGAACCGAATCAATAATTCAATTCCTTTAGACATAATTAAAAAAAAATTGTGTCCAAAATACACACCTGCATACATTTTTAAATGAACCAAATTAATTATTCGATTTTTTCATAAATCACTAAATCAAAATCATAAATGACTAAATGAACTATAAAAGAAAATAAGCAATGTCGTTACCAATCACGTCACGTGTGTTAGTTACGTGATGTGACTTACATGTCACGTGACGTGATCGTATTTGACCGACGCGGTAACCCACATGTTTTCTCACTTTTCTCTCGATCCCCATCTCCTTTCCAACGCCTTACACTTTCTTCTTTCATTTATAGAGACAAATTGATCCCTAAATTAGTTTTGATGAGATCAATCTCAAATCTCCCGCCTCTCTTCGTAAGATTATGCATAAAATAAAAACACAAATGTAATAAAAAAGAAATTACAAATTATAAATAGTCACATCACATGTAGTCATGGCACCACACATGATGTAACAGTTTGCTACAATTTTAGTCACGTCATGTCATGTTACGTGAAAAAAAAATATAGTCACATAATGTGACCAAATCGCAATGTGTTTGCCACGTCACATCACATATTTTTCATAGAAGAAAAAACCGGCCATTCCGGACCGGAATCGTACAATACAATCCGATTTCAGTATGTGTTAATTCTAGTCAAATTTTGGTCAAAATTGTTCAATTTCAGTCACATTTAGGCCGAAATAGTTAAATTTCAGGTCAAATGACAGTGTGAACAGTAGTCTGTCAACATATTTTATCCAATTGAGCATAAATTAACCTATCAATTTATTTCAATTAGCCGTATGATCTATCTTCTTGACCTAATTTGACAGAATTACCCCTCATTCCTTGCACCAATTTTGGAAATATTCTGTGATGTCTAAAATTTCAACGCTGATATATGAAAGTGTAATTAATGGTTAATTTTGTAGAGGGAGTATGACAAGGGCAAGCATGTATATATGAGGACCGGGATGCGAGTCCAAGCTCTCAAGTTCCATGCATGCCAAAAATGGTGTCGACATATTGCCTTTGGCACCATATTATTAGTATGTATGTACTCCAATTTCTAATAAATTAACTTGCATTAATATATAATTATACTCCACAACACATTGATGACAACTTAATTCGGATATTACTACGTACAACTTGCGTGCTCCATATGTTTATCATAGGAGCCTAATTTTCTTCTAAAAAATAAAATTCATCTATCGGCCAATATTTTTGCACTATTTTCCAACATTTTAGGGTCTTCTTCTCAGGACCCAGCCATGCAATAGGATTGCAAATACAGCAAATATTGGGTTTAATTTAAAAACAGAGCTTTTGTTCGATTTTACACAATCAATTGAAGATATATTTTTATTAATGCAGTTAGACGCACTTTAAGATACCAAACTGGAAGGATAAAAGGTTATGAAATCTTCATAGTTAGTGATCATGTATACAGTAGTACTATAGTGTATATGACAAAATAATTTAAAGCGGAAAAATTAAGCCACAATGGTTTTTTTATCAATATTATGTCATTATTTTTTTTCTTTGTTTTCTCTCAATTTGGACCAAAAATTAAAAATAATTCGAATGAGTGTGGTAGATTAGTTTATAAAAAAATCCTGAACTAATTGATGTATGAGAAAAAATGTGTAAGATGGATGAAAATGAGGGAGAGAGAGAAAGTGAAAAACGAAAAGAGAGATAATTGTCATGTTTTTTTAGTTCAAAACTTTAAATACAAGAAAGTTAAGATAAAAGAGAGTGATTAGAATTCTTTTATTTATTTCTTTAAAAAATTATTCTCTTCGATCTAATTTGAAGTGTAAGAAATTTAACATTCTTTTTATTTTCTTTTATTTTATTCTCTTTCTTTTTCTATCTATAATATATGATCGTGATTCATAACCAGTGATGGACCTATGCTTATTGGATTATTTAGATTTTGCAATTTAATTTTATGCCGCTGCCACCATATTTTGTGCATCAAAATGTATTATAGTCCTAGAAATTTGTGAGTCTAAAGTCAATAATTTTTTATTTTTAGAAATTCTTTAAAAATAATACAGAGAAATGGATAAATGATTTTAGTTTTTTGATTCCATAGAAGAAACAGAATCAATAATTCAATTTCTTTAGACATAACTAAAGATTTTTGTGAACAAAAAACACTCATGCATACATTTTCAAAGGAATCAAATCAATTTTTTTATTTATTCAGAAATGACTAAAGAAACTAGAAAATGAAATTAAGTCACGCCGTTACCAGTCACGACACGTCACATCATGTCACGTCACATCACGTGTGCTAGTTACGTGATGTGACTCGTGTGTCAAGTGACGTGACCATTGACATTATGCAATTATGTATTATATGACAGTCTGTATGTGGTCGTATATTCTTTCATATGGCCACGGCGTGACCACACGTGACGTGACCATTCGTGTAACGTGACTGTCCACCACCATTTTAGTCACGTCATGTCATATCACGTGAAAAAAAATTGATCACGTGACGTGACCAAGTCATGACGTGTTTGTCACATCATTTCATGTTACATCACATATTTTTTTCTCTAAAAGTAACCAAAACAATTATTCATTCAATTATTCATTCTTTCTATGGAAACAAAAAAAACAAAACAGTCCATCCATTTTTCAATAATCTTTTTATCTAATTTCTAAAACAAAACAAAAAAAATCAGAAAATCAGACGTTTAATATCAATTTTCAAAAAATTTCCCTTAACAAACACAACAATATTATTCGTAGCATTTGATTTTTATTAGACGTCCGTGTACATTATTATACATTCATTATCACCATAACTATTGCAACACATATGGGTCAAATGTGTCGGTCCAAGAGAGTCTGATTGCATAAAAATATCACATTTATTTTTTGTTATTGGTCGTGTGGCACTGCACATGATAATATTTTAGTGATATCGTGAATAAAAATCATTAGCAAGATGACTGGATCGCTTGGTACAAAATAGAATAAATTGGTCTTTCATTTTTTTTAAATTAGAATGCAAAATTGAAAGGCAAATTTATGCACAGGAAGGAATGTAGATACACCCGTTGCACGCAGGAGTTATATACTTATATTAGCATAAAAGGTAGGCGAGAAATTGGTATTGCAGATAATAAAATTAGAGTTGAAGTTTTCAAATTATTTTTAAGGCAGACATTTGATTTTTTTTTCCGTACACATGACAATATCTTCATTCTTATACAATGCACGTAATTGTTTTGATCCGCTAATGACTGAGATTGAAAGTTAAACTTTCAGATTTAATATCAACCCTCCAATCACATGATCTATCATCTTTTGATTAAATATATATATGTTTTATGTGTAGAAGTCGAAATTTAGTTAAAATCATATTCACCACACATACTGCTATATAATTTGTCATTGTTTCCTTATTTTTTTCTTAAATCTATCTTTAATTTTTACAATCAAATTATTTTCTTATATCTTCATTTCCATTTCCAGGGTGTAGATTTTAATAACAACATTTTGGCTCATGGAGTGTTTGAGGTGAGAGAAAAATTTCATTTGGACTGTAATATCCTTCCTTCATAAAGGAAACTAATAAAGACGACACACTATTCAGATCTTTAAAAGTTTTATTGGCTATTTTAATGGTTGAGAAAAAAGAGAAACTCCATCTCTAACGGTGCAGATAATTGCACCATGCCTTGCATAATAATCAATATGATTGGCATACATCTTTATTCACAAAATAATGCCAACGCCCTATTGAAAAATTTTATTCTCAAAATGAGATCGTTTAGACATATTAATTTTAGTTGGGTCAGATTGTATCTTACTTGTATGGAGCAGTGAAAAATTGTTCTTGAATCTTACATAATAACCAATATGATTGACATACATCTTTTAATTGTATATATGTTTCAATAATTTTATTATATTAACAAACTATTTATGAATTATTTATTTTACAAAAACTCAAACATAAATATCCAGAAATAAAAGCTTAGTGAAGGATGTGGGGTATATGAAAAAAAACTCCATATATAAATAAGAAATACAAGATACCTCATTTTCAATAACAACTATTCCTCCCATAATTGGCAACAAAACTCTGTAAAAAAACATAATAAACTACAAATAAAAATATTAAAGCTTAATTTTTAAACTGCTATAAATGTAAATTTTTTGATAATGCATAAATTTTCCTGTTATGTAGTAGCAGTATATTGTTTAAAAAAAAATAGCAGTCTAAATTTCTATGTAATTATCTGTAAATAAATTAGATCCTTGTATAATGAAAAAAATTATTGTAATGTTTTTCTCTAAAAAATTTAGAGCTTTTTGAGTTTTTTTTTTTAATATTTGAATCGGATATATCGAGTACGAAATTAGAAAAAAAAATTCGGATCCCGCCACTAATCATGCACTATTACAAAAATATCAACACGGCACATTATACACGAATTTGAGAAATTTATGTTTGAGTTTTTGTAAAAGAGGACAGTTTAAATGCATTTATTTTTTGTCCTTCATTTTAAAAAAAATTATAACTTAAAATTTAAAATTTAAAATTCAAAATAAAGCCGTTGGATATGAACTACATGATTTTATCTACACATGTGCAAAAAATTATGACATTTAAACTTTATTTAGTTGTCATCAAGAGTTTGTAAAAATGTACTGATGTGGATAATTTCTAACGTTGATTTGTCAACATATTTATTAACATAAAACAAAATCGAAATGTGATATTTTTTATGACCACATAAAAAAATTAACATCGATCGCATCTAATGGTTTTATTTTGGTGTTTATGTTTTAAATTTTGAATTATTAATATTTTAAAAATAGAGCCATGTTGGAGGCACAAAAAAATGAAGGCATTTAAATCCTCCTCTTTGTAAAATAAATAATTCATAAATAGTTTATTAATACAATAAGATTATTGAAAAATATATACAACTAAAGATGTATGTCAATCATATTGATTATTATGTAAGGTTCAAGAATAATTTTTCACTACTCCATACGGGTAATATACAATCCGACTCAACTAAAACTAATAGGTGTAGACGATCTCATTTTGTGAATAAAATTTTTCACATAGGTCGTTAGCATTATTGTGAATTTGCAATCTCAATTTTAAGTCCGTTTATATAGATCTGCAAGGCATGATATAATTATTTGCACTATTACAACTGGAGTTTCTCTTGTATCTGAACCGTTCAAATAGCCAACATAATTTTAAAGATTCGAATTATTGAATAGAGTGTCATCTTTATTAGTTTCCTTTATGAAGGAAGGGCATTAGAGTCCAAATGAATTTTTTCTCTCACCTCAAACGCTGCATTGACCCAGAATGTTGTTGTTAAAATCTGCACCCCATTTCCCTGCTAATATGCTTTATTTGAAGAACTAATAAAATCTTCTGGGATAGCAAGAATAAAATCCTGACGAAGAGGGGTTTGTGTATCCAGAGAATTTTTGAATAATTTCCTGTATAGAAAAATGAAGAATATTTAAAACTTTCGTGTATAGAAATGATCTATAGAGAAATTTTCTTACAAAATAATTTCCATCAAGAATATATCTATAGAGAAAATTCTTATTTAAATAATTTAATTATATATTTTGTTTGTTCATTTTAAAAAATGTTAGACTACATCAAAGAGGATTATGCTGGCAATAATACTTTAAGAACTTTTTTCATATTATATTTGATCATTTTTTTTTCATTTGTTGTTGTTTCTTTTATTGTTATTTATTATTTAGACCTCCGTTTTTTTTCTGTTTTTTTTCATCTGTATCTTTTATTTTCATTTAAATATATATATTTTTTATTTTGTGTGAATGTCAAACAAAAAATTCTTTTCATATTCTATTCAATCTTATAATATGTCTCCGTTGCAACGCACGAGCACGATACTAGTAAAAAATAAACTATGCTACACTGTGTTATTTTAGAAAAAAAAAATAAACAGAGAGAAAAGGTTCGGAGGCACCACATTAATAAAATTTAGTAACACGGATGTTTCTCCGATGCATTACCTTTTTGTTTAGAAAAATATATATTAAAATTGATTTTAATAATTTGGTTACTAAAAAGGCAATATGGAAAAAAATATATATATATTCAAGTTTAATATATATGAAATTGAGGGGGACAATGCACAATTTGTTGTTTTTTTAAAACCAACAAACAAGATACCTCTCCTCATAAATTATTAACAAAATGTTCTTGTGAGCTCCATTTTTCTCTTGTTCTCACTTCTCATTGTCTACTCTTACAACTTTTTATTTGAAATAGAGAGTTAGATAGGAGTGCATATATTTTATTGTATAATTTTTTTATGAGATCTTATAAGCTAAAATTGACAACATAATATTTATGTAACATACAAAATATTTTTAACAAATAATTTCATTTAATCGTCATTATAGAATATATATAAGTGTAAATATTTTTGTCAGTCAAACAAAATTTTAAATTAATTTAATTGAAATCAAATTTCAAAATAAATTTGAAATTTTGAAACAGATATATAAGAAATGATTATAAATTTTCCAAATAAATTTATAATTTTACAAGCTTAAGCTTGTAACTTATTTTAGTTCACTGCTGTGTGTCGGAAGTGGGAAGTATCGGACGACTTTGGAGTGTAAAGATGAAAAGCAATGAAGCAAGTAATTTGTTGTTATAATTGAGTTTGTGGTGCGGCATAATCGGCTGAGTGATGGTGCGTTGGACTCATGAAACACCTCCCATTTCACATCAGGCCCATCTGAGGCCCATACTCGATCAACCACCCGTTCAGTTCAGTTGTGACTTCTGATGGTCCCGTTCCCGTACAAAATCATCGGACAATTAATTAATTGGGAATTTGGGATTTCTCCAACGACGTTACTAGCTTAGCTTAGCTTAGCTAGAGGCCTAGAGCCTAGATCCCTCTCTCTTTCTCGGTTTCTCCCGCAAGAGGCAAGAGAGGGCAAGAGAGTGCAAGACTCGCCTCAGTCTCCACGTTACCATTCATTTCAGTTCGGTCGCTGCCTCGTCTCTCCGATTCTGTTGGACCCAACTGAAATCAATGAGCGATTAGTATACAAATGGCTACTGCATCGCACGCTCGCTTCACTCTCACCAGGTTTTTCTTTTCTTTTACCTCCTTCTCCTTCTCCTTCTTTTTTACTACCTTGCTTGCTTTTCTAATGCATATAATCTCAACCTCCTAATGCAAATTACAAGACTTTTGTCAATCATTTTACTTACCCTTACTTGCTTAATTTCCAATATTTGAGCCAAATCTTTAGTATTTCCTATAAATATTTTGAGGAAAACAGTGCTATTGCAAGAAACATTGTACTGGCACAACAATACCACTATGTTCAGATCACCTATCTAATTCAAAAGGAAAATATATCACCCTGACATTTCATTTTACAGCACATCAAAGATCTATTCGCCACCACATAATCCATTTGGTGTAATATTCTTCTCCAGTAGAGGTTTCTTTCACACAAACCACCAAAACAATTATCCTTGCTATGCTTCCACTTCCAATCGGTGCACACTCTGCTGGGTTGAGTGCAATAGGCCAAGACCATTAACGAAAAAGCAAAGGAGGCTGACACATGGGGCTACAAGAGCATCATCTGACGATGGCTTGACTGTAAATGGTACCACACAGGCCGGCTCGAGCAGTGAAGTGGAGCAAATGAGGATTAAACTGGATCAGGTGTTAGAAAATGATGATTTGAGCAGTGGGATTGTACAATCAATTTATGATGCAGCAAGGGCTATAGAGCTTGCCTTTTTGGAACATAGTTCCACACCAAAAAAATCTTGGTTTCCTCGAACTTGGCTCGGTGCTGACAGATTTGCTTGGATCAAGTCACTTTCTTATCAGGTAAATAAAAGAGGTTTTGTAATTTAAATCTGAAATTTTCAATATCTGCAAATAGCAACTTTGGTTTTTCACCTCTGCATTTGAAATGAAACATTTGATTGGTAATTGTCAAATGACGCGTCAATCCAAAAGGTTGGTCCAGCTAAAAATGACGAAATGAGCATGAAACAAGGAAAACATAAGGATTCAAAGACATATAGTATGGTTTTAAGTTAGATTATTGGGAACTCAGTCTTCAAAGCGATTGATCTCATTAAAGTGCTGAAGGATTCTTCAGTTATGCCCTGAGTTTTTAAATGCTTGACCCACCTGAGTAGTCAGTTATGCTCTGTTCTAAACCCTAAACCCTAAACACCCAATAGAGGAAGAGTACTAGGATCAGATCATACATCTGATTTGGAGTCAGCTGAACCTCTTCTTAATTAGCTCATATGAACTTGGAATTTATCATTGTGATTAGTTGGTTTATTTGACTTCATTGGGCTTAGAAAAACTAAGTTTATTAGAGTTACTTGCAAATTGTTCTTGTCACATTTTACTGATTATATCTCCTTCTTAGTAAATGAATGGCTGTTTGCACATGTTGGAAAATACTTTTCGTGGTTGTTGCAAATATGAAGAATGGTTTTGTTTGTAAGTACAGTATAACTTCGTTAGGTATTGTTTGCAACACACCATCAAATGTCTAACATTTCTCCTATTATACACCCATAAGGAATGTGTTCTCTGTTTATTATTTATATATTGATATCTACAAATTTTTTAGGCTGCTGTTGATTCGCTTTTGCAAGCTGCAATTGAGATCTCTTCACGTGGTGATGGACGAGATAGAGATATTAACGTGTTTGTGCAAAGGAGGTAATTCAACCTTGGGATTTTTTACCTGTCCTTTGGGATGGACTCAGTTGTGCTCTTGTGAAAATCTGGAATCAGAACAAGGAGTATCATGTGTGGACCTAAAAGCTTAGTTCATGTAGACACCTAGAAAACGTGATAGATATACTATATACCTCTTACTCGTCCAATTTACTTAAACTATGCCTTGAAGAATTTTTCATTTTTTTTCTCCATAAGTGTGAAAAATAGAGAATTAATCTGGCCTTTTTTCAATAATTTCAAGTGGAGGGTGTCGTGGTCATTTTCAGTATTTTAGAGGCATTTGTGGTGTTTTGATGTATTGAAGTGCTTTGTATGATATTGTTTCAATTTTGCTTCAAATTAATTCTTGAGCATTTTTGTGGTGCAGTCTCTCACGGCTACGAGTTCCACTAGAGACTGAAATCCAAGATCAGATTTGTAAAAAACAACCAGGAGCTTATGAGTGGTATTTGTCGAATCAAATACCCCTGGTTGTGACTACATTTGTCAACATATTTGAGAAGGATATTCGCTTTAATGCAGCTACTGCCATGTAAGTTGACCTTTTTCTTGTTCACTATTACTGTACATTATCTGGTATGGAATTGTTTGCTCAACCATATTTAGTAGATTCTTTACTACTTATATTGGTCGATTGAGTTCGACAATGTGCCAAACTTTGGATGTCTCTTTTTAATGGGACTGAAGATATTTGTTAATCTAGTTTATTTTTCTGGATTTAAAAGTCTCTATATCAGTATTTGCAAAAAGGTGCCTTTCTGTTTGAAAAGAATTGACAATATTTTCTTTACTGTTGGTTAGTCTTTAACTGACCCCAACTTTTAACAATACTGTCAGCTAGAAACAGTGGCGAAATAAAAATCTACTAAAAATCTCAGCTGGAGCCAATCAAAACACAAAAAACTTGTTAAATGGGATGACTTCTTGTTCTCCTTTTGAGTGGGAAGTTGTAGAATTAGTGATTTTATGCATTAAAAACATCTATATTTTCTTCCCTTGTTAGATGTGGCAAAGAAGAGTTGACATCTCCACCAAATTCAAGTGAGGTTTCACTTCTTATGCTTTCTCTCAGCTGCCTTGCTGCCATAACAAAGCTTGGCCCAGCCAAGATCTCTTGTCAGACATTCTTCTCTATGGTACCAGAAACAACTGGGCGGTTCATGGATATGCTTCTTGACTTTGTAACGATAAGTGAGGCTTACCAGTCCCTGAAGGATATCGGGTTGAGAAGGGAGTTTTTATGCCATTTTGGCCTAAGAGTTGCCAGAGTCCGGTCTATTGATGACCAGAATTTT
Organism: Carex cristatella; assembly: GCA_024447775.1. NCBI lineage: Eukaryota > Viridiplantae > Streptophyta > Magnoliopsida > Poales > Cyperaceae > Carex > Carex cristatella. Next base: position 11,700,586 of record JAJHPF010000004.1, on the reverse strand, counting down.
ATAACTGAAATGAAATTTTGGATAGACCTAACTCAAAGGAAGTTACAAAGAGCTATTTCTAGAGAAAAGATATGGTCTAGACTTACTACATGTGAAAGCATAGAGGTTAGTACACTCAGTTGTATGACTGTTAAGATTTTCTACAAAAGTCTAAAAGGCCAATAAAAGTTATTGGGTATATTGGAACCTATAAACGTGGTTATTCATTTATTTATTGTAGGTTTTGGAAAAGGATCTGGCGATCTTTGGATTTTTTATTGCTCTGGGAAGAAGTACACAGTCTTATTTGTCTTCAAATGGATTCACAGTTGCAGATGATTCATTAGATGGCATTATAAGGTATTTTTTGTTAAATTACATTTTGTATAATCAAAATATTTCCAGTCATAAAGTTTATTAGTTGTATAATTCACTGTTCAGGTATCTCATAGGGGGGAGTGTTTTGTACTATCCACAACTTTCTTCTATTAGTTCTTACCAGCTATATGTTGAGGTCAGTATGCACTGATTATTTCCAGATCTTTTATTAGTTTGACCCAATTGACTAATGGAACAGGTTCAAATCTGAATTCATGGGGTAAGTTCAGACCTGCTATCTGTTAGACCCAACACTACTCGGCCTTATGGTTAATTCTGCTTTTTTTGTTTTGGTAAAAAAACACCAAACATTCTATTAGCTCAATACGTTTTTGATAACATATGTAAATTGAGCAAATATTTCATACCCATGTAAAGCCAATTAATTATACAATTTGGCAATGCCAGACCATTGAGTTGAGCCCTTAAGTTAATTGGTTGGGGTCCTTGCCACTATTTTGTAATACTGGCAGGGTTGGGATTGGACCAACTCTTTATATTTTTTAAATAAAATAATGCTCTACCTCCCATTGCACCCTTAAGTTAACAACCAACATGGTAGTATTTTAAACCCTACTATACTATCTAATAAAATAAAGCTCTACTGTCCATTACATCCTTAGTTAACAACCAACATGGCAGTCTTTTGACCAAAATGTTTTTATGTCTTTACGTTCCATGTTTTTTATTCTGTAACAGGTGGTATGTGAGGAGTTGGAGTGGCTCCCTTTCTATGGAAGTGATAATTCTTCTAAGGTGGCCCCACATGGCACTAATGAAAAAATAATGGTACCAAACGAAGTAAAGCTTAGAATTTTAGCTGTTTGTTATTATTGGATGACGAGTTTTACCAAGCACAGCACATGGTTAGACAATCCATCTAATGTTAAGGCCGCGAGTTTTCTATCTAGAGGGTATGTTAACTTTTTTTTGAGGATTACAAAACACTTAAAACAGCAAAAATTAGTAATTAATTTTCTTATTGTCAAACTTAGGGAAGAAATGCTAAGCGACTGCATGAAAGAACTGGGGGTATCTAAGTAAGTCTTACTATCTTTTATCTCTGACTTCTTTTTTGTTCCTTGTGATCCTTTTTTACATACTCCCTACCGCCACTATCACTACCAAGATGAGAAGAGTACCCCATCAGTGGTTTACACTTGATGCTCCTGATGCCAAAACTAAAGCATATATTGATTGTAGGGATTCAGTATGCAGCTCCATGGAGCAAGAAATCCAGATGGAACCCCAGGGGAAGCTCTCTATCAAGTCAAATTTAGATTCCATTGATGAGGTAATCCAATAAATTTGTCTTTTAATCTGAAAGATTGAGGCCATATTCAATTGGCATGGGTGTTTCTTAAGTTTACAAGAATGAATTCCATGGCATGATTTAGGCACTTGATAGTGTTGAGACAGCTATAGTAAGGTTGGAAGACCTATTGCAAGAACTACATGTCTCGAGCTCAAACCCAGGAAACAGAGAACAACTTCAAGCTGCTTGTTCTGACCTTGAACGAATCAGAAGGCTCAAGAAACAAGCTGAGTTTCTCGAGGCATCCTTCAGAGCCAAGGTATTGTCTTTAAGAAAGTAAACTATTTGTTTTTCATATTTTGTGAAGTATGGATCGATTGATGACATGATTTCTTGTATCTCTGGAGTACACCGAAAGATCATGCACACCCTCAAAACTATATTTAGAATTATCTCATATGCTCAACTAAAGCAAGTTTCCCCTTATATTTGTAATTTTCTTTTCTCTTTGTTTATTTTAACTCAATAAACCCTCCTTGTGTAAAGGTCAGTGCGGATGCAGGATATATTCTGTGTAATATTGCTTCTTAATAAATAAGGACAGTTAGTCCATGTGACGTGTAACTTTTCTTCAATAAATAGAACTTCATATTTGATTATTTAAATGGCTTAAGTTGATGTCTGTTATATTTCATTTTCACTTCAATTTAGGTTGATGCTGATGGTGGGTTGTCTTCTACTACCGAGCAACCAACTAAATCAGCTGAGAGGTTAGCTCTCTTATGTATACCTGGGGTAATTGGAATCTCATTTTTAATTTGTCCTTGATTTTCTAGGGTAATTTGTTTAAGGTGGTGTATAATTGTCCAAATTCAATTTTTGCTGTCTTTCTTGTTTTCCTTCGCTTTAGCAAAGGAGAATCATTATTGTTTGCTTAAGCTTCTAGATCAAATGGTTTACAAGTACACATGCTGTTGTACAGCAGTGGAGCTTGAACCAAAAATTCAGGAGCAAGGGAGTAGTAGGTAGGGTAAGGGTGTGAATAAGCACGCATGGTAGAATATGGTCTATTTACTTGTATTAACATAAGTCAATACTAAATAAATTTGATCAGACTATTAGCATTTGACAAAATACACAAGTATTTCAACATAAAAATTTGAAGCCAAAAACATAAAGCATTGTCCATCACTCCATGACAAAAAGATATATTGAAACAACAGAAAATTTTCAAATACCAAAATAAGAGAACATCATACTATAATTAATCTCTAAACATCACAATAACATCTCTTTTTTCAATTCTATAATTATCATCTGATTGTGATTTGTAAGCATTCAAACCTCAATTTGTTGAGTTGCATAAAAAGAATGCACAGGTTTATCCTTTGTTATAAGCCCAAAAACATGGCCATCAAAGGAAAACAAGGGGCAATTTATTGCCTTCAAAAATATGAATTTGGGAAGAAAAGGATTGGGGGGGGGAGGGGGGGGAGGGGGTGCATGGCTTATTATGGTCCTTGAAAACCTTGACTCCTGTTGGAGTTTACCTCCCACCAAACCCTTCAAGAGCAGTAAATGACATTATTTAGCAAAATGATTTGATTTCTCTCTTTTGTCTTTTGACGAAATGAGATAATTCAGTCTTTATTTCTTTCTTTTATATGAACAGTAAATCACGTTATTTCTGGGGCTTCTTGGTTAGGAACCGCACGAGGACTGAATCAGGAGAACCAGATCCGGTACAAAATGTATGTTTTGTTAATTTATCATATTTTTTCATTTGAGTGAGACTATGGTAATATGCATAATAAATGGATTGACCTGTGCTATGGATATATATCTCTATTTTTAAAGTTCAAACAGCCAATCCAAACCCTTAAATGTGAGCGCCATGTGAAAATATACTTGAAGGCCAAAATTTACATTTTTTTCATTTTTTTTACTATTTTTTTAGATAGCTAAAAATATATATATACTTGAAGACCAAATTTTACATTTTTTTTTTTTTTTTACTAATTTTTTAGATAGGTAAAAAATCACTACATTCTGATGGTCCAAAATTTTTAGATCAAGTGATTTATTACCTATCTAAAAAAGATAGTAAAAGAAAATTAAAAAATGTAAAATTTGGTCTCTAAGTACCATTTTTCATATGTTTAATGGTTTTGATCATTTGTTTGAACTTTGAAAATAGAGATATGGATCCATAGCACTAGTTGATTTGTAATATGCCTATTATCATTGTCTCACTCTTTTCATTTTGTAAATTCTTTTGAAACATTGCATCCCTATTAGCACTAAGTGTAGAAAATTCTGCCATCAAAGTCAGGCTTTCATATTCACCATGTTGTTAAGGAATACTAACGATTGTAATATTTCCTTGGAAAATATTTTTGATTGCTGGTAGACACATTTACTAGGTTAATACTTGAGTATCTGTAATTTGGTATCTGATTAGGTGTTATGGTTGGCCTATGAGTTACCATATTTTAATTGTAGGTTTGCACTTGATCATATACCTAAGTTGAATTTGCAGGGTTAACGCAGTAAACTATATTTAGTCAATTTGCAGGCTTGCTACACCTTGTAGGCTTCTATTTTCCTCAAAATTTTGGTCTTGTTTTTATATGCTTGTCAAGGTTATCTAGAATGGGATTATTAAAATGGAAATTTATGTCACTCTAAAACCATCAACCTTTGGTATTGTATTTGAAGGGTGCAACAACCAGAGAAGATTATCAGGGCCCAGGAGAGACTGGTATCCACCGGATTGAGAAGCTAACAACTGAACTGATGGAACTAGAAAAGAGAGTCCAGAGAAGCACAGATGATCCTGAGAATTATGGGGTATCTTTGCATTTTTTCAAAGTTGTGTCTTTTATATATATTTTCCATAAGAATGAGGTCAATTAGATATAATTTCCATAGTTGACAATGAGCTGTACAAAGTTTTTTTGAAATATAATGGTTTGGGTTCAGTTGTGATTTTGACCTGTAGCCTTCACTTGTTTTACAAAGCCGAGTATTGTAAAATTGACCACTAAACCATACATGATATGGCTGTTTCTTAATTCTTAGGATGCTGATATGGCAGACAAGAGAGATAACAAGGGATCTTCAACAAAAGACCAACTGTTGGTGCCTTCCTCCAAGAAAGAGAATGTCTTGGTTAAATCTGTTGAGAAACTGAAGGAAACCACCACGGTATAAAAAAAAATGTCTTTATATTATGAAAAGCTTGTTTGGTTTGATTTGAACATTATAAACTATAAAGTGAAGTAATATTTTGCATGTCTTGCACAGGATGTGTTGCAGGGTACTCAACTGCTAGCAATTGACCTGGCAGCCGCAATTGAACTTCTGAGAAGATCAGTTACAGGAGATGAACTTACAGAGAAGGAGAAAAAAGCTCTTCAGAGAACCCTAACTGATCTGGCATCCGTCATTCCTATTGGCATTCTCATGCTTCTACCTGTGAGTCTGCTTTTTTTATCTTTCTTTTTTTAACGAAATAATTAATGAACTGAATTTTGTTATTTTTGCTTCAATGACAATCCAACATATCTTCTAATTTGATTTAGCTTCAATCCATCGTTTGGTTATGAGTATAATTCAGCAGATGGCTTTATTTAATTGTTATTATCATATATTTTTTTGTATTTAAATTTATCATCTATTTTGTGCAGCTTACTGCTGTGGGGCATGCTGCTATCCTGGCTTTTATTCAAAGATATGTTCCATCTTTGGTATGTACTATGGCCTAAAATAATAATTGTTCATGTACAAGCACTATACAAAGAGACACCCAAGCACACATAACTGAGTTTATCATGGCTAATATTTGTGCAGATCCCATCTACATATGCACCTGAGAGGCTGGATCTACTAAGACAGCTTGAGAAAGTCCGGGAAATGGAGATCTCTAGTGATGTTAATGCTGTTAAAGAACCAGAAAGTGTTCATTGACTCTGGTGATCAATTTTGCGCTTCCATTAGATTTTACAAATCAACAAAGTTGTCTAAAGCTGTCCTTTTTGCTTCTTATTTTGACTTCTAAAATAAAAAAAAAAAGATAATTAGAGAGAAGTTCCATAAAGGCAACCTGTCATGTTACCACAATGAGCCTCCATCTGCTGCCATTATTTCGATGGCATGGTGGTTCCTTGACAATAGATTTATAACACGGGCTGTTTGTTCTTTTTTTTTTTTTTTTTTTTTTTGGTTTTTTTCATACGGAAATAAAGCATAATTTATGCTTGATGTGTTTAAGGTATTAGTATCTGGCTGCGGGCATTGCTAAATCACAGAGATTTAGCGACTAACTGGAACCTAGCTGCCTAGGAATTTTTTAGTTAAGAAGAGCAAAAGGGTGATTTAAAAATACCAGGGTTCCTTGCCCAAGTCGAATTTAGCATTCAAAATTATTTTTTAAAACTCCAGAACTTGATGTACATTTGATGCTGCCTCCATGCAATAATTTTGGTTCAAATTCCTTGTTTTAAATGTGTAAGGTCAAAAGTTCGATTTTTTTTTTAAATTATTATTCAACATTAGTTAAATCCTTTAGCTCTTTGATTCTAGGAGTGTGCTTCAGAAGAGAATAGAGGAGGGGAGGGGAGGGGATAGAAAGGATAGGAGGGATGATCAAATCTGATTAGATTCTGTTTAATTGCTTTAAAACATTAAATTTTGATAAGTAGAGGGGAAGGGAGAAGAGGTGAATTCCATATACAAATTATTCAAATTTTGTAATTCCAAATGGGGAACTTGTATCCAGTGAGGTACCGCAAAGGGAAAGAGAATCTTTTAAAATGTTTTTTTTTTAGTGGATCTAGATCGTTCTTTGAACATGGCATGAATCTCAAAGTCCAATGATACTGCCTCTTATTTTCCCCCAACTTTCAAACCGGTTGAGATTTAATCTCAAGATGCATATCCTCTGTAGTAATAGAGAGGATACGGATCACCAAATGGGAGCGTAGAGTTTAACTTCTTACACTGCTCCTCTACCTCCTTGTGGCAAAGTGAAGATGTAATATGACAATATCGTGTTAGAAAATTAGAATTGATTCAAATTTTTCGATGATTTAATTTTGTTGGTACAAGTTGGTGGCACAAAAATGTCAAATTTCTAAAATGGATTTTGTAAATATCTGTAAAACTTGCACTGTTATGTGAAAATTTGTCGAGTTGCTATCATGAATATCAATATTTTTCTATTTTAATAAAAATAAATACTTAGTTATATGACAATAATTGTTTCTATGACACCTTAACCTTCCACAGTCGAAACTAGTTGGAAAAGACAAGAAGTTAACACATAGCAAGTAGTTTGTACCAGTGTTGTAAATAACGGTATGCGGTCGTCGGATGGACGGGGTACCGCCAAGTGATTAATTGGTATGCGGCCGATTAATCGGAATTATGCGGACAATTTAATATTTTTATTAAATAAACTTATCAAATAAACTTAATTTAAGTTAGTTTTATTATTATAACATGACACTATGCTTATTTTTTCGTAATACGTAAGCATTTTGTATGTGTAAGTAACACATTTATTTAATGAAAAATAAATTTGAGAATTAAGCTTTTTCAAATACTAATAACATATTATTTGAAAGAAAGAAAACATTCTAAGATAAAATCACTAAATTTAATTTATGATAATAACATAATTTCATAAATAAACATGTCGTACTAATTGAAAAAATTATATCAATAAGTAAAAAAAAAATATGGCATATAAATAATAGAAAAATTAATCAATTTCAAAGTAAGTAAGAAGAAAAAAAAAATATATAAAAAATATTGGATGAATATCCAAGCATAAATAAAACTACAATACATGATTTATAAACCTTATTATCACACACTATTATAGAAAAAAAAAACAATTTGAAAAAAAAAATTTCACTGGAAAAAAACGGTAATAAACGGGAATAAACAGAAATAAACGGCCGATTAAACGGAAAACGGCCAATTAAACGGCCGGATTATCGTTTTTTTTCCGCCAACAGGCATCCGTTAAGCGTATTCGGAACGGTTTGGCCAACGTTTCCGATTAAACGGTCGTTTTTTCCGTTTTTTACAACACTGATTTGTACAGAATAATAATAATAATAATAATAATAATAATAATAATAATAAAGAAGCCCTCCTAGTCTCCCACTCCTAGTCTCTCGTATTTTACCTTTCACCTGAGTAGGAGTAGGACCGAATGCCCGGCGGATCATTTGCGGGTTGTCAATTGCGTGATAGAAAATATATCTGACGGGTTTTAATTCTGCCTTCTGCAGTCAGATCAATTAAAATTAAAAATAGGCAATTTTTTTCGTTAAATCCGCGAATTAAAGCAGAATAAGTAAAGTATATTTTCGTCGAATACTATCTTATCTTGGCGTCACGAGATACACCACTGACGGTAAAATTTCTGTTAAAAAGAAAAGAAGATGATGTTAGTACATTGATTGATTCATGTGGCCAATCCTGTACAGCGACCCAAGTAAGTTAAGTAGTCATTAACTAACTATAACTAGTCCTTCCAGTTCCTTCCCTCCACTCTCCAGTTCCAGTATTGTAAAGCTACACCTGCTACGCCACAGAAACACTTCTTCTTCTTGTAGTAATATGATAAACCTTCACAAAACAAGGGTCGAACACGTGTCACACTGTCAGCATCTGGATTCACTCACGGAGTCACGGAGCACGTGACATTCGTCAAACTCTCCCCCAGAGGCCAGACGTAGTAAGATCATTAGATCAGTGATCACCATCACCATCTCTTATTATAATTTATTTCCCTTTGTGCGAATCGGAATTTTATTTAGCTCATTCATTCTTTCATCTTCTCTCATGGAATCGTTGCTTCCTTCCAGTTCCAGTTCCAGTTCCAACCATTGTATTTGTAGAGGCAGCAGTGCCTCGCGTTCGCATTCTCTTCGTCTCCCTCTCCCGCTCCCTCTCCCTCTCCCGTCGGGAATAAGGTTCGACTCTCCTTTTCTCTTTAATTCCTACACTTCGTTTCCAACTTCCAAGTCGATGACATGAGGTCATGTGATTATTCGAAAATTTTGTGCAGACTTGTATCAGGCAAAGGGAACTTCTCTTCTACCTGGGTAGCAATCTCCAAAAAGCCACGCTTCCCCCTTTGTCTTTTGCAATTTTTTTTTCGGGTTCTGCTTTGTTATGTTCATGATTTAATTTAGTTTCTGATTGGTTTAATAGGCCACACAAATCAATCCAGTTAACTATCCTTCTCTCAAGGTTTATGGCAAGCAATCTGGGGAAAGTGTAATTGAGGTACATTATCTCTGTCTTGTTATCAAATTTTGATACAATACATATCAGGGTTAGCATGAGCTCATGGTTTTCTCAAATTCAATCCAGTGAAGTTGCATATGTCATTATGCATGCTAAAAATTGGCGTTTAACAACTGAACGGATGGTGCATTCAGGTTAATTTGCACAATTAAGCTTAATTATACTAGATTTCCATACCTTTTTTGATGAGCGGGTCTGTACCAGTTTGTTCTGGTTTGTACCAGGTGGTCGCTGTTAAATTCAGTTTGACCAACTTTTTGGCATTTTCTTTGTTCCATGTTGTTTTCCTATGTCTTTTTTAACTGTTAATGGAAGAACAGATGTTAAACTGGATTTCAATGGGTTAATTTATGCTTAAATGGAATAATTGAGGTTTTTATGTGGCAACACATGCTTTTTAATTTTTTTGGAGACTAAACCAATGTTTAATTGCTCAATTGAGCTTAAATTGAGGATTTTGGGGGTTAATTGCCGACCTGGGAAACTTTTATTCCTTCTGTAATATGCCATTGGTATTCTGTCCTCTGGGACTGTTCCTGGTACTAATACTGAACTGCTACCTAACAACTAAATCTTGTTTTCCATGCAGATCTGAAATTAAAATCCTTTTTCACATTTCAACCTTACTAAAATAATTGTGCTGTCTTAGCTATGCTAACTCACACTTACAATGGTCAATATTGGGAAATTGTAGGTTTGCAAATTTAAATTATAGTGCCTTCTATACTGCTGGGTGCTTAACTTGTCTTCTTCTTCTTCTTCTTCTTTTCCTTTACTTTCTGCTAAACAGAAAGAGGAGCCTATTATGTCAGAAAATGAAAGTCGATTGAGATATTTTCCTGGAAATGCTTCCCCACTTGGCGTGTCAGATTCAGAAAATGGCTTCAATTTTGCGATTTTCTCACGACATGCTTCATCTGTTGTTCTTTGCCTGAAGTACAGAGATGGGTGCTGATTAAACCAATCTATCCACAATATTTGTTATTACTTATTACAAGTGTTTCAGCCATTATCATTTTTTACCTTCTGTATTTTTCCTTTTTTTAGGTGTATCGTGGATTCACAATTGGAATTGGTTGAAATTGCACTAGATCCTAGTAATAATAGAACTGGAGATATATGGCATATCTGTGTAGAGGTACCAATCATGTTCATCATTCTTTGTTGAATTCATTAATTTGTTTCACTTATATTTGAGCAAAGATTGAGGCTATGGTACTATGCATAGCGCTGATCGGTTCAGACTATATATCAATATCTCTTTTTTCAAAGTCCAACATTTGATCTGAACCGTTCAACATGACCTCCATATGAAAATGTACTTGCAGATCAAATTTTACATTTTTTTTACAATTCTTTTACTATTTTTTTAGATACGTAAAAAATCACTTGATCTAAAAATTCTGGACTTCAAAAGTAGTGATTTTCTACCTAAAAATATACCTGCAAGTACATTTTCATATGGAGATCATGTTGAACGGTTCAGATCTACTACTTAAACTTTGAAAACAAAAATATCAATCCATAGTACGGACCAATCAACGCTATGCATAGTACCATAGCCTCACTCTTGAGCAAATTACAAACATGAATTGTTAATTTGTAGCTCTCAAATATTAACAGTTTTATTTTTATTCTAGGGATTACCGGGCCGTGAAGTTCTATATGGATACCGCATTGATGGCCCCAAAGAGTGGGATAGAGGGCACCGGTATGATAGTAGTGTTGTGCTTCTTGACCCATATGCCAAACTTGTTTCTGGCCGTAATTTCTTTGGGGATGTGACAGACAAAAACTGTAATTTCCTTGGGACCTATGATTTTGACAGCTTTCCATTTGATTGGGGTCCTGATTACAACCTTCCAAACATACCTGAGGTATGCATATGTATCTACTATACTTTGACTGGTTAGTAATTTTTCATTACCATATGCTTTGTATTAGTCAAGGTCAACTTGGGGTTCAATTGAGTCTAAATTAGGGAAATTTAACTAGGTTTTAGGGTTTAGGGTTTAGGTTTGAAGAATAACTAGGTCTCACTTTCAACTAAATTTCCAAATTGTGAATACATACCATAAATCCTTGTGTAAAGCAATGCAATCACATTTTTACTATGTTGATCTATTTTGTTGATTTCTTGTGATCCAAATTCTGTTTTACAGAATGAACTTGTGATATATGAAATGAATGTACGTGCATTCACGGCTGACGAGTCAAGTGGTTTGGATCCAGATATATGTGGGAGTTATCTTGGTGTCATTGAAAAGGTATACTTTTTTGGGGTTGTTTCTTTTGCGCATTTGTTCCAATAATTATATTGTATTTGCAAATTTCACATGTGTAACCAGAAGGCTACATTCTTTGGACTACTTGCAAAAAAATTAATTAAAAATAGCTCAAATAATTAAATCTATATAGTTCATAAAAGTTGGCCAAACTGCCCTTGACCTTCAAATCTATGCACAACTGGATTGATTGTGGTTGATTTAAAAAAAATATATATATATATATATATATATATATATATATATATATATATATATATATATATATTTTAGATGTTACAGAAATATTCTGTGATAATATTGCTAGTATTGAACGGAAAGTTCCATTTCTATCAAAATAATGCAAGGAGAAGATATCTTGTTAGAAGTCAGGACAAAATTACCAACACTAATGGATTATGGGTTTCCATCACATTTGTCCATATAGACGATGTAGTTTACTAAAAGACCTTGATAAAGGTCATTATTTGATATATTTTATGAACTGTTGCATGCCCAGATTCCTCACTTGCTAGAACTGGGGGTTAATGCTGTCGAACTATTGCCAATTTTTGAGTTTGATGAGTTCGAGTTCCAGCGATTTCCAAATCCAAGGGATCATATGGTACTTTTTCTTCCTTGCTTTTTTCTCTTTAACACAGGGGATTTGACTGTAGAACAGGTACCCTTCATAGTATTAGAAAATGCTATGAAGATCGGGTTGAAAGACAAATTTCCTTGACTACTTGTATTCCAATTTGAAGATATGATTCGAACCATTAGAATATTAGCAGCACTGAAAATGAATGTCTAACAACTTTACAAGTTTAAATTTAGTTACTTTGGATATGAATTCTCGTTTTGTATGGCCCTAGAAGATATTCCATTGTTTTGCTGTGGCAGATGTGGAATATTTGCTCTCTTTTTTTAAGCATTTCGGCTGTCTTTAATATGTCAATTATAATTTTATAGGTGAACACATGGGGGTACTCAACGATAAATTTTTTTGCACCTATGAGTCGGTATGCAAGTAGAGGTGGAGGCCCACTTGCTGCTTCTTTTGAGCTCAAACAGATGATCAGGGCTTTGCATAATGCGGGAATTGAGGTAAGTCTTTGCTTTGTACTGCTATGTTCTTAATCCAGTAATTGAGCTTGGGCTATGTGTCATTTCAGGTAATTTTGGATGTTGTTTACAACCATACTAATGAGGCGGATGATAAGAACCCTTATACAACCTCTTTTCGGGGCATAGACAATAAGGCATGATTGTTTCTCGTGTTCAATATTATTACATCATTAGGGTCTTAATGTTATTCTTGTCTTCATTTGACAAGTTTATTTAAACCTGTTTGCAGGTTTATTACATGCTCGATCTTGATAACAATGCTCAGCTCCATAATTTCTCAGGCTGTGGTAAATCTTTTCCTCCACCTTCATTGTATTCTCCTTACTTTTTACAACCAGAAACTGTGAAATACAGAAGTTCTGTGTTTTAATATTTTTTCCCCTTTTGTTTGAATATTCAGGAAACACATTGAACTGCAATCATCCAGTTGTTATGGACCTCATACTAGATAGCTTGAGACATTGGTACCCATCAAATATCCATTCATTTCTTTTATCTGTTACTAATTCATATTGAATGTCCTGAGACCCTGAATATGCACTTGTTTATGTGCTTTTATAGGGTTACAGAATATCATGTAGATGGGTTCCGTTTTGATTTAGCTAGTGTGCTTTGTCGTGACAAAGATGGGACGCCACTCAATGCACCTCCACTTATTAAGGTAATGGAGGAAATATTTTGTGATTGTACATGAAATATTAGGTCTTCACAAATCATAAGCCAACATTTACTGCATTAACAACACATTGGTAATTGGCTTTACTGCATTAACAATACATTGGTAATTGCATTCTGGTATGCAAGTTTTTATGGTGCTTGAAGAATACTGTATAGTGACCAAGATGTTTAACTGCATAAACACCAAAGTCCCCCCTATCTTGTGAAGAAAGAGTCATTTTTTGTTTATAGGATAAGTTTGGAAGTTACAGAATTTAACTTTTGTGGTTACTTCAGGAAAAGAAAAGAGGCCTGAAATTGCCAAATTGAATTTGATAGAAATTTCTTTTTCCTTCCCCCCATATGGTTTCTTGTGTATAAATTGAAAATGAGCTGAACATTTCCATCCCAGTAGAAGATTTTTGGCAAATAAGATTTCAAAAGTTAATATTGTACTGCAGATATGAGTTCAATTTGTCAACACCTAAATGCTGCATTATATGCAAATAATCATTGACATTTCCGAACTCCTCCCTTGTCTAATCGGGTTATGTGCTGTTGAACAATTGCTGTTTATCCCTGCTTATAGTTCAGCTTCATGAGTTATTTGAAAACCTCAGTTGAGGCTTCATCATCGAGATCTGAACAAAGAACACCGAAAGGTGCTAAATCAGTACTGTTCTTTTTAAGTTTAGGTGCGGTACTAGTGCAAGTACCAAAATCCCTCGATTTTAACAACTATCTTTTCTGCATTTGTAGCTTGTGGGGTTGATTGATTTTGACAAAAAAACTCATATATGCAACTTTACTTGCAGGCCATTGCAAAAGATGAGGTGTTATCTAGATGCAAAATAATTGCAGAGCCATGGGATTGTGGGGGACTTTATCTTGTTGGCAGTTTCCCAAATTGGGATAGGTAAAGATTCACTTAATATTTATGTTCATATGTCCACAGAACCATTCTAATCAATCTAGTTTATTTATTATAGAATATGGAAATGCGATCACTTGATAATAGATTTAACTGCACAATTTTGTTTATTTTGATTATCATCAAAATTAAACTTTTAAATTTGAATTTAACATTGACAACATGATCTATGTGATGCATATATCAAGCTTATGGAAAATAATGATATTTCCCAGTGTTGATTCCCGAACTTCCAAACTCTTTACTTTTTGGTCCTTGACATTTGTACAAAGACGGGTGCTTCCCAAATTTTCTTTAGTCAACTATGGTCCGGGGGTTAAATCATTTTTCTGGTGGAACCTGCTAGACTTGGCTAAATTTTTTATCCCTGTTTGAGAGGTCCGGATAAAACTGAATTTGAAATTTTTGAGACCACTAAGGAAATTTAGGGATAAAAAAAGGAAATATGGAAACTTAAAAGGATCAAAATGGGAACTGGATGACACTCTAGGGAAGCATTTCTCTGTTTTTCTTCTTACTTAGTTGAAGTTTCTGGCCCTTAAATGTTGCACGATAATCTAGCGAGTCATTGAATTGTTGTTATCGTAGCTTTCTTTCTGCAAAACAAGGAAGTGAATTTTTTCACCACCGTAATGAATTATCTAATCCGGTATGTAGGTGGGCTGAATGGAATGGCAAGTACCGTGATGATATTAGAAGATTCATCAAGGTAATTTTTCTACGGTAGGAAGTTGTTCTGGAAAGGAAAATTTCCCACTGAGTTGCTTTCAATCATCTTCCATGACAATGCACATTTTTTCCTATTTTCATGAAAGCTTGATTTTGTTTATTTTTTGTTGAAGTACTTTTCTAAACTTTTGATATTTCTAATTTTTACAATCTATGGAAACTCTAAATTAGGGGGATTGCGGCATGAAAGGTTCTTTGGCAACTCGTGTTTCTGGCTCTGCAGATCTATTTCAGGTTTTAAATTAATTGCACAGCAAATAATTAATTCATGCAAATCTTGCACACTTTTGTTTTATTAACTTGTTATCAGCATTGCTTTTTTTTTTTTTTACTTGATAGGTAAATAAGAGAAAGCCATACCACAGTATCAACTTTGTCATTGCACATGATGGGTTTACGTTGTATGATCTCGTTTCTTACAATGGCAAGGTACCTTCAATCAATTTTAGTTTTATTATTGACACAATCTTTTTGTTGAGGAGGCATCATATACCAAAGTTTTGGTGCCAAATTAGCGCTAACGAATGTTTGCTCGAAAGAACAAGTATACGTAACTGACAAATGACAAATTAAAATGGTTGGATATTTTGCACATAATATATATTATGTGCTAACAAAAGATCTCGTCACATCTGTTTGATATTTCCAAGCTTTTGCTGTCCACTGAGATTAAATTAAAACCCTGTAATTTAGTAATAGAATGTAATAGAGGTGATACTGTTTGGATTTGTGGTTTGGAGCTTAAATAATTTTATAGGACTATTTGATACTAACTTCATGTTGGACTGTTGGTTGCAAATAGTTTTTGTAGACTCATTCTCTTTATACTTTGCCTTATATGTTTTATGTATAATGTAGCATAATGATGCCAATGGAGAAGGAGGTTGTGATGGGTGCAATGATAATTTCAGCTGGAATTGTGGTTTTGAAGGTACCTTGTAACTGCTATCCTTTTCTAAACATGGAATGATTGTTTGTGCATGACTATAAAAACATTGAAAGTTCAACATATAATGTACCAGTGTTCTCCCCTGAAAATTGACAAAATCTCATATGTTCTTTCAAATGTTAAATTAAGCATATACCTCTTTCAATTAAAAGAGATGTCACAATCACACCCTCTTCCTCAGCTGTACAATGATGAGAGGAGAGTGTTTGTTTATAGATGTTACAATCACCCCCATCCTCTCCATATTTTTAGGAGGGGTATATGTGAAATTATTTGGAGTTATGTTTAATAATTTTTTGCTTGATTATCTATCATATAGTAATGTTCAGATAATATTGTATGCACTTTATCCTTCTTATTTTTGGTTAGGAGAGGTTGATGATGATAACATTAATAGTCTTAGATCAAGGCAAATGAAGAACTTTCACATGGCTCTGATGATCTCTCAGGTGCTGTTATCTCAAAACTATTATTTTATTATTGTTTTCTTAATGTTTTAATGAAAATACCATGTCAAATATAATCAGGGAGTACCAATGATGTTAATGGGAGATGAGTATGCCCATACACGCTATGGAAATAATAATAGCTATGGCCATGACACTGCCATAAATCACTTCCAATGGGGACAGGTCAAGTCTCATATTTATTTACTTATTTTCAAATAGAGAAAAATTAGATGAACTCTTTTGTAATTTCCATCTTTTGTTTTTTTCTCATCATTATTTTTTCTTTTTCATTTTTTGCATTGAAACAGTTGGAATCAAAAAGAGATGGCCACTTCAGGTTCTTCTCTGAGATGATAAAATACCGCCACAACCATCATATACTGAGGCGCACCAGATTTTTAACCAAAGTAAGACTTTGTTTATCTTCTAATATAGTTAATTGATTTTTTTTTTGTTCAATTATTCTTGTCTTGCAGATTTGCAATATATCAGTGACCCTCAGGTCACTTGTTACTAACATTCTCTTTTAAAAATATGCCCAAATTACCCCTGGTTTGGTTATTATTCTCCTGGACTGAGCAAGGTAGGGGGTCAACTCATGTGTTCTTTTGGAAAAACAATAGGAAATATAGTAGTTTAAAGTATATCACCATATTTGTTGGATAGGCACTTCTAAGTTATAATAGGTTTTTATGTGGATAATATAGGTCTTGTAGCTATGGTACACATAATATATTCATTTCCCTTAATACATGCTTTTGGTTATTGTTTATATACAGAATGATGTCACCTGGCATGAAAATAACTGGGAAAATTTAGAGAGCAAATTTTTAGCCTTCACGTAAGTCTTAATTTAAATATTCACTTCATGTTATTTTCTGAAACTTTTTTGGGTTACAATGGATCAAATAAATCCATATCCATATTATCTCTCTTATTTCCATTTCAATATACTAACAAGTTAAAGGCCCATTTGTTACAGTCTACATGACAAAAAACATGGTTCTGACATCTATGTAGCTTTCAATGCACATGATTATTTTGTAAAGGTTGCTATTCCCCCGCCGCCTCCTGTGAAAAATTGGTACAGAGTGGTATGATACTTTTTCCTGAACATCTCTTTGCTGTGTCTTTTAGAAGCAAAACAACTTTCTACCAATGGCTGGCAAAAATGAAAACTCAGTCATTACTCCTTGTAAATTCAAAACAAAATATGAAACTATTATATGGTGTTGTCTTTGTGGTCATTATTTACTGGTATATTTGTTTTTCAGGTTGATACAAATTTGGAAGCACCAAAAGATATTGTTCCAGATGGCATTTTGTTCAGCGGCTCCCGGTACAACATAGCCCCTTATTCATCTATTCTACTAGAAGCAAAACCATGAGGGGTCTATGGTAGTACACCTAATTATTATAACTGCAATAAATAAATAAGTGGCATCCATGTACAGTATATAATACCAATAAAAGCAGTTGACATCTTAAATTGATGAATATCGAGACTGGTCCAAACAACAAATGTTGTAGCAGTTGATTTTGAATTATTTGTCATGAATTGATTTTACTGTATCACCATTAGAATTAGTAATATTGTTTTGAAGGTTAACGGACAAGATGCCCACTAAGGATTATATTAGAAAATGATTAGTTAGTTAATAACCTAGCTAACTAGCTATTTATTACAACAGCGCTAATTGGAAAATAAAACATAGAATTAGTAATATTTGTTGAGATTATGGAGGTTTGTTGTTGCAACGAGAATCGAAGACTGCGACGATGAAAACTTGTAGCATCATGTTTGTTGTGAGGGCAGCAAGAAAGTGTGATGTGATGTGATCTGTCCCACTCCCATTTGATTAGAAATGGATGTTCTGGATTTGTTATAGGAAGGAACCTCAATTGAATCCGCAATGTAGCTAATACTGGAGAACATCTGGGGCGTTGATCCGGAATTCGTATCTTCTGAGATATCTCAAACTTTGCGTGACTTTTTGGAATATCTCAATCGTTCAAATAAGTCCTGCGCGAATCTCAAAGCTCAAATAATAATGGCCACCTACATTCCCCCGAATAGGCACCGGACACGTCGGTCACGCAAAAATTGAGATATCTCAGAGGATACCGGCCACGCTCCGAATTCCGAATTCGCATTCTCTGAGATATCTCAAACTTTGCGTGACTTTTTGGGATATCTCAATCGTTCAAATATGTTCTGCACGAATCTCAAAGCTCAAATAAAACTGGCCCCCTGCGCTTACTCGAATAGGCACCGGACACGTAGGTCACGCAAAACTTGAGATATCTCAGAGGACACGGACTCCCGAATTCCAGGCTCCATCTCGCGTTCAAAAATTTGAAAGTCGACGTCTGTGAAGCCAAACGTGTAATTCGCTCGTAATCCAAGAGACCAAGACAGAATAGAATGGGTCGAGTCATTCACTTCACTATCATTTCTTATTGAGAGAGACGCAGAAAAGCCTCAGATTCTTGCGCAAGTACACTATCGTCGGGTCGTCTCCAATTTAGGAAGGATATACGTAATGGATTCTCCTTCGATTAATCGTTGGATATTAATTGAAAGGTCATCTTGTGCTTTGGTTTGCACGCTAAATTGGAGCAGTCCTCTACATAAAAAAAAAAAAAAAAAATCCAAATTTTTTGTATTCAGCCCCTAAAAAATATTTGTTATTGCAAGTAATTCTTAGTAGGATAATTAAGATCAAATTGTTTTTTAAGCAAAGATCTTTCTTAAATGCCCCGTCTCAAATTAATATGCTACTCGTTTTAACCTTCTTTCTGATGTTGCGTTATTAGTTTCTGATTTTTATCTAAGTTCCCATCTAAAAATGTTTTTCCACCACCATTTTTTTTTTCCATTAAAGTACAAAACTATCAAAACCCTTTTAGCGACCTATTTTTTTAAACTTCATATTTTTATAGCGAAAAAATTAAGTAGGTATTCCGATTACTAGGAATTTCAATTGAGGCTGATTATAATTTAAGCAAAGATAGAGACTGAGACATTTCTATTTTAATACAATTAATTGGTTGATGTTTCGCCAACCAACCTTTGAAAAACTATTTTTTTTATTTTGAAATGTCTCAGTGTACGAAACCAAGAATTATGATCATATTGTGCCTTAGACATTTTTTTTTTATTACACTGAGAACTGCCTTACCCAATCAATACAAAAAAAAAAAAATGTCCAACACTAAAAAAAGAAGAAGAAATTAGTTCCAAGTTAGTCTGGTTATATAAGATACATGTGTTTGGAAAAAATGTGGTTGTTGCATGTCATCAACGTCATGTCATATGCTGACATGGTTCGTAGGTGTTACATTGAACGAGTCAGAATAACTCAGGTAAGTAACCAGTATCCGACAAATCCGAGGTAATTGCGTATATTCATTTGTATGGATCTCAACATAGATTCTGATTCATCAAACTTTTTTTAATTTTGGTGCACCTGTCCTCACAGGAATTCAAATTTTCTTTTATTTAATTTTGGTGCATTCAAACACGGTCAAAAGGAAATAAGATTGCATCCTTTGAAAAATGAGATATCTAATAATTCTATTTAAAAAAATTGGATTCCTGGGAGGTTAGGTGCACCGAAGAGGATGCGAACATCAACAAACTCTAATTAATTAATAAGTCAATTTTAGCTTGAATATATAATTAATTAAATATAGATATGAGAAAGATGAACGAGGAAGCGTACACCAATTTAATTTCCACCACAGTCCACGCGTGTTGAGTGCCAGATGTCTGTAGCTAATTACACTTAATTGCTTATAGAATAAATTATAGGCTTGACTCTTGACTGTAGTGAGTCGTGTTCAGCTTTACAACACAATAAATTAATTATAATTAATTATGAGAGTAATTAAGCTCACAACAAACAAATATGGAAACTTAGGGGTGGGGTCAAGTATGTGAGTATTTATGTCCACCTACTTTTTCTCTGATTAACATTAAGTTAGATCGATTAGTTAATTGTTGAATAGTTGAAAGGATTTACTGACTCGTTAATAAGACAACAACTTATAATTTATAACTTTAATTACGATTACACAAAATAATAAAAGATAACGACAAATAATTATATGTTTGTCGGTTATACATATTTGTTAACTAAATATAGTTTTATGTTATTAAAATGTTCTATCTATTAATTTTTTTTGGGTGGGGGTTTTTGTCCAAACAGTTTTGGACAAAGTCTCATTCAAAGCTGGACCTAAATCGTCCAATCTACATCAAAATTTGTAAATACATTTAGATTCAAGGAGCAGGGACGGACCCATAGTCAGTGGGGGAACAAGGGGGGGGTGACAGGGGGGCAACTGGCCCTCTCTGGATTTTGAAATTTTGCAAGTAAAATATGAGTTTGGTACCACTTTGCCCCTCTCTGAAACTCAAAAGCCTGCCAGGTCAAATTCAAAAGCACTGTTAATGAGAAACTTTGTTGTTTTTATACAAAAGTTATAGAAATTTACAGATTCGGACTAACTTTGTTGTTTTTTAATATGTAAAATGATATTATTTAGTTATTTTTTATTATGTAAATGTATACCATATTTTTTTATTATATTGATTTGTTTTTTATATAGTACCCATTGTTAATGGGTTTGAACTCGATAAGTTATTTGAATATGATTTCTGCTCCTCCCTGGTAGAAATTCTGCGTCCATCCTTGTCAAGAAGCCATTTAAATTGATTAAGTTTTAAATATATTTGCACAAATCTCAATGAAAATAAGACGTTTAAGTTTGGCTTTGGATGAGGCTTTGTCCAAAGCCCTTTGGACAAAACCCAATCTTTTTTTTTTTTTTGATAAACTTCACAATTAGCAGATCTGAATTCTCATTTTAATAACGATTCCTAGAAATAATAATAATCAAACATGAAAGATTCATACAATATAACTGTTACTTTTGTAATTGCAAATTTTAATAAATTTTGAAAATTGTATAATTGATAAATATATTCCTCCAATAAACAATTATCTACACTCTTAATATTTATTTAGATATTAAGCAAAAGTGAGGCTATGGTTCTATGCCGAAATTTGTATTAATATCTAAAAAAATAATAATCTACCGTATTTTTTAGCAGATTTCGAAATCTATCCAAACCAACAAAATTTTTATCGGTTTGAACTTCGAAAACCGTTGAAAATTTCATCAGTTCAAATCTTTTCAGAACCAATACAAATTTAATCGGTCCCAGAAGTGATGAATAATTTATCGACCAAAGGGTCTAAAACCGACAAATTTTTTGAAACATTTAAAATTTCATCGGTTTAAACAGACAGAACCCATTAATTTGCAGAACACACTCGCTACAGTCGTAATGCATTATACTTGATGTAATGCACACTGGCCAATGCAGACTTTTTGTAGTCTTAATCCAGCCTGGCAATAATATTTAAATCGTTTAAAATTGGAAATGTTCTTTGTTAAGAAGATTGATATATTCATCTTCTCATTTCCAACACATCTTTTATATGAATATTAATTTGAATGTTTTTTTTTTTTTTTCAAACCGATGAAATTTTAATCGGTTCTAGAACCTTTAATTTGTTTGTCGGTTTTAGGTCATATGATCGATAAGTAATCCATTGGTTTTGGGATCGATTATATTTCCATCAGTTCTAAAAAACTTTTAACTAAATAAAATTTTAAGCGGTTTTAGAAGTTCAAACCGATGAAAATTTTGTTGGTTTGGATAGATTTCGAAATTTGCTCAAAAATATGGTAGATTGTTAAATTTATTATTTTTTTTGGATATTAATAAAAATTTTGGGGTTCTATGCATAAAATGGATTGATCCGTACTGTAGATCAATATATTTATTTTCAAAATCTTAGTAGTCGATCTGAACTGTTCAACACGGTATTCAGATAAATATGTACTTGTACAAAAAATTTATATTTTGTTGGAATTTTTTCAGATTGGTAGAAAATCCTTATTTTTAGATGGTCCATAATTTTCAGATCAAGTGATTTTCTACTAATTTTAAAAAATTAGTAAAAAATAGGAAAAAAAAATAGAATATATAGTTTACAAATACATATTCATGTGAAAATAATATTGAACAGTTTGACTATAAATTCATAGCACAGACCAATATGTGCTTTGCATAGAACGAGAGCCTCACTCCTCTTAGTAATATACTAATATGTAACTAAGGGAGTAGTGACAAAAAAAGTAGAGAGATTGAGAAGTAAACATTAGATGGAGTGACATATATTAATTGAGAATTGAGAGGGACACCAAATTAAAGTCCTCAAATATTTGGAGAATATCGAATATGGGTCCCAGTCCCAGTCCCAGCCCAGCAGATTTATTTCCCTCAAATAAGACTCAAATTTCTGACATCTCCTCTATATATTATAGCTGTAGGCTGTAGCTAGTAGGTAGCTAATTTCTCTCGTGTACTCTTCTTTCTACTCTCAAATTAAAGAAATAATCAAGGCACAACTTACATAATTCATTCATCCGGTGGCTGGTGGCTGGTGGCTGGTGGCTGGTGCTGTGGAAGGACTGCAAGTAAAATTTTCTTCTAAGATCGATCGATGGAGCTAGGTTGGTAATTATTGTCACTTCATTTTTCTTTATTGAGTTAATCAAGCAATTTATTTCCATATCAACTTAAATCATCTGCTTGCTTTTAATGTGCTGAATAAAATCAAATTGCAAAGTTGAGTACTTAATTTTCTTACTCGTCTGTACGTGTAAAATTCAAGGAATTCAGAGTAGGTCCCATGCCCATCGGACCTACTTTGGTTCCATGGGTGAAATAACCATCCGATTGCATCAAGTTTCGTGCTAAGTGCATTAAAATCCGTGTAGTTCCGTTTCTGTTCCGTGCGTACCAATCTTAATGCTAATCGTATGGTGTTAGAGCTAATTGAACCTAAAGTTAGGTCCGATGACCATCGGACCTACTCCTATAATTCCTGTCTCATGGCATCTTTCTGCTTTATTTGTTGGGAGGACAGTAGGACACAAGTTCTCTGTTTTGTTACCTCTGCTCGCGAGAGAATTTCGACCAATATATTACAAATTCATCCGATTTCCTTGGAATTTAAGAGAAATAGGTTTCATTTTTTTTATGTTTTGACGACGGAGACGCCAAAGGATAGGAATTAGGATCATGTCCAAGGAACAACAGAGGAGACCAGGAGCGCCTAGACCGCAATTAAATTACCTCTGTAAAGTAGGACCCACTTTGAAAACCATTAATTTTCTCTAGTCCCGTATCCCGTTTAACTTTTGTTTTACGAATATTAGATACGGATTGGATATCTGTTAATTTTAATAATAAATAACATATTTTTACATAATATATATTAAACTATATGATATATATTTATTATTTAGATATATATACTTAAACTTTAAACTTTAAATCATATCTGACAAGAGCGAAAATAAAAAATTTAATTAGAGGAGCTAAAATTTAGAAATAGTAGAACTAGAGAGTTTCCAAGTTTACCAAATATTTTGTGAACTCAGTTTTAAAATCTATCAAATTGACTTCAAATAACTAATTTGAACCTACATTTTGTGCGTCTATGCTTCAATTTTCATGCGTACAAATCTTGAGATGAATTAGACGATCGTAAAGTTCGTTGAATCTAAAAGTAAGTTCGATGGACATCAGACCCCCTCCGTTCACTCCAATTAAATCTTGGTAACAAGTGGAACCCATCCCCAGGAAAGATGGACCAGGAAGTCTCTGACTCAACACAGAATCTTACCTTTTTGGATAGGCATCAAAGAGTCAAAATTAAAGTTTTTTTTTTTGATAAAAATGCCTAAAAAAAATAATAATAATAAAATGCCCGTAGGGAAAAACTCAAAGCTCATTTGACTGACGGATGATCTGTCTCAGAGACACTGGCGGAAGTGGTTAGGTTCTCTGTATTAAAATGAGTTTCGAGACTAAATTTTATATTTTTTTTTAATTATTTATTATTTTTTAGAATTTTTACAAATGACTGTTTTTTAATTATTCAAAATTATCTGAAAATAACAATTTTGTACATATCTTAATAAATACTAAAAAATTAAAAAAAAATAGAAAATTTGGTCTCCAATCACATTTTAATATGGAGATTATGTTGAATGGTTCAAATCAACTGTTTGAATATTGAAATCGCAAAAATAGCTTATAAACATACGGTGTCAAATATGTCACCATAAAATGATCTAATTAGATGATTAGATCCCTCCTCATTATATTATTTCTTTTTTTCTTATTAGTGACGTGCTTGCTAGGGTCTGAACATACACCGTATTTTTTCAGATAAGAGCGGAGATTAAATTTTAAATTATACATGTCTATAACAAATATTTTCCTAAATTTTAAACTTACAAAATTTCCGTACAGAAACATTGTTTTGAATTTCTGTTTTTTCAATAAAGACAAAATTAAAGGCTTAATTTAACTTGATTGAAAAAAGTGTGAACTTTTATCAATTTTGAAATAAAACAAGCACTTGTTTATTTGGAATTAATATCAGAGAACAAAACCTGTTATGAGAATATTTGTACAAATTAATGATTCCCCCCAAAAAAAAAAAAAAAAAAACTGTCATCTGAATATAGCTAATAATCAGTAGATTCATGTAGAGTGTTAATTTTCAATTTAACAAAAAAATAATAATTATGTGATACATTATATTATAAGCCCATATTTTATTTACTTTATTCAACAACTATGTGAGTAATCAATTTCTAGTATGACATCAATGTCATTTCAGTCTATATAACACCAATTTTAAAATTTATTGAATCAACTTCAAACGGTGAATTCAAACTGATCAAACCAATCAACTTCATTAGTTGTTCATTTACATGTACAATTTATAATTTTCGAAGTTATTTAGTATCAAGTCAAGCAGTTAAATGTGTGAGTTTTTAAGTTAATTTTAATGCATTCATTTTTTAACATTTTTGACTGCTTAATTTGATACTAAATTAACTGGAGAATATAATTTTTTTTTGCATATAAATGCATTACTTATAAAATTAATAGGTTTGAACGGTTTGAATTAGTCGTTTAAAGTCTATAAAGTCAATTTTAGAGTTGGTGTTATATGATACCAATGTCATACTAGCCAGAATGATATGTAAAAGATTGTTAAAAATCTTTCAAATAATTGAACAGATTTTTTCTTAAAGCCTCCACGCCAACTAGTGTTTGTGTCTATGTTGTAATTTTATTCATAGAAGTATAATTTAACCTAATAAACCTTTGTATGCTAGATTCGGGAAAAGTTCAACAGGATAAAAAATGCGAAATCGGGACCATAATTCGATCTATTTCGAAATTATACAATGAGAGCAACAACAAAAAAATCCACAAGAGCAAACAAATAAATAAATTCGCAAATAATTTGTAAAATTCGAGTAAAATTCATAAAAATTCGCAAATAATTCGGAAAAAGATTGGAAAACCGAATAATACGTAGATTGATTCGCCAACAACTCAAATCCAAATAATTCGCAAATCTTGTTACTATGGACTAACAAGTGAGTTTTGTCAAAATATGTCCTTTTCTCAGAAGTGAGTTTTGTCAAAATAAGTTTTACTGCATGTCCTTATCATTGTTTCTACATTCAACAGCTAAATAAATCACGCAACATATATGAACAAGTAGTTGAAGCCAGTTAAGATAGCAAAGACCGAGAAACATGGCTGAGGCTGCTATTCTCGCCGCCCTCAAGGTCACTGGAGATGTGCTGGCTAGCGAATTAGTGCAGCTAGTAGTCTCACAGACTTCCCATTTAGGTCTCACTTTCACAAACCTCAAAGCAAGCATCAACAACATCTGTCGAGAACTCAGGGTGATGAAAGGGTACCTTGATGAAATGAAGATGGATGATGAGGACAGTAAATCTCAAACAGCCTGGATACAAGAAGTACAAAAGTTAGCAAACCATATTGAAGATATTGTGGCTGAATTTGCACACTTGGTTGGTAACAACAAATTTGACGGAATATCGTTTTATGTGAGAACAATGGTAAAAAAGCCAAAGGTGTTCATTGCTTTGAAACAGATTGCTTCTGAACTCTCAGAAATAGAGAAAAGTCTTAAGCATCTAGCAGAACTAAAAGAGCGATGGGTGACGAAAAACACCAAAACTCGCAAGAATTTGGACTACTCAAATGAGTATTCACATATTGGAGCTGTCTCTGCTCATTTCATTGATGAAGATAATATTGTGGGAATCGAAGAAAATAGACTAGTGTTAACAGACTGGGTAATTGGTAAGAAACCACAACTCTCTATAATATCAGTGTGGGGAATGGGTGGTGTAGGAAAAACTACTTTGGTTACCAATGTTTTCAAGAGGGAAAGAAAAAACTTTGATTTTCATGCTTGGGTTTCTATATCTCAATCATATACCATTGAAAACATTCTACGGAATATAATCTCTGAAATGTGTAAGCATGAGCATAATATTCCTATAGACACAACTAACATGGATCTTAGAGGATTGAAAGAAAATTTAACAGATCTCTTGAAAGGAATGAAATATTTGATTGTTTTAGATGATATGTGGGATTCAAAAGCATTCCTGGATATAAGTGACACACTTATTGATAACCATCGAGGTAGCAGAATTGTAATAACTAGCAGAATGGCAGAGGTAGCTAACCTGGCTCCAGAAAGCAATAGGCTAGAACTAAAACCTTTGTCAAAAAAAGAATCGTGGGATTTGTTTTGTAGAAAGGCTTTTCATCTTGAAGAAAACCATGAATGTCCTCATGCCCTAGAGAGATGGGCGCAAGAGATTGTTTCAAAGTGTGATGGTTTGCCACTAGCTCTAGTCTCCTTAGGTGGCGTAGTGTCATTGTTTGATAAGACAGAATCCGAATGGAAGAGGGTATATGATCAACTTAGTTGGGAGCTAGACAACAACCCGAGCTTGGGTCCATTGAAGAATATTCTAATTCTAAGCTTCCACTACCTTCCAAGATACCTAAAGAATTGCTTTTTATATTGTGGTTTATTTCCAGAAGATTCTCTGCTTGCAAGAAAAAGACTTATAAGGTTTTGGGTAGCTGAAGGCTTTATAGAACAAAAGGGAAGAAGCACATTAGAAGAGGTGGCAGAGGGATACCTCCAGGAGCTCATCCATCGCAGTATGTTACAAGTGGTGAAAAAAAATTCAGCAGGTAGGGTGAAGAGGTGTCGAATGCATGATACATTGAGAGAATTGGCCATTTGTTTATGTGGCAAAGAAAACTTCGGATTGCTACAAAAGAACAGCAAGACAGTAAATTTCAACACTTCTATTCGTCGGCTCTCGATGGTAAAACTAAGAGAGGAGATCAGCCATGATGTTTATTTACCACAACTCAGAACTTTTATGTCATTTGATCCTACTGTACCCTCATCTCTTTTGATATCTTTGATTTTGGACAAGTCAAGATATCTTGCTGTTTTGAATTTAGAAGGCCTGCTGATCAAAACAGTACCAGATACAATTGGGGATTTGTTCAATCTCCGTTACCTAGGTCTGAGGGGCACAAAGGTGAAATTATTACCAAAATCTATTGAAAAGCTTAACAATTTGCAAACCCTGGATCTCATGAATTCTCAAATACAAAAACTACCCGATGGCATTGCAGAGCTAAAAAAATTGCGTCATCTCTTTGCTCAGGTACGGGTTGATCCCACATATAGAACATTTCGAGCTCTTGCTGGAATCGCTTTGCCTAAGGGCATAGCTTACCTGAAAGAGTTGCAAACTCTTCAGGCCTTGGAATCAAATGCTATTATTGTGCGGGAATTGGGAAATTTAACTCAATTGAGAAGCTTCCGAATATTGAATGTTAAAGAAAACCACACAGCAGAGTTATGCAGATCATTATCAAAGATGAGCTCTCTTTCATACTTATCTATCTTTGCAAGCAATGAAAATTATCTTCTTCAATTAGAAGGTCTGAAATTCCCCCCACAACTTCAGAAATTATGCCTCTTTGGGCGGCTGAAACAACAGATCCTTAAATCACCTTTGTTCCAAAATTCTGGCGAATCTATTCAGATGCTAAGGCTCGGCTGGTCTCAACTCCAAAAAAATCCCCTGCCATCTCTTTCGCATTTGAAAAACCTAACGTGGTTGACCCTCCAAAAAGCATATGAAGGCCGAAAACTAAATTTTAAAGCCAAGTGGTTCCCGAAACTGAAGCATCTGTCATTGAGGCAAATGCCTAATCTGGTTCAAGTGGAGATGGAGCAGGACACCATGGTGATCCTTGAAACAATTCAGCTATGGGAACTGGAACAACTAGTAGAGATCCCAAAGGGAATTGAACACCTCGTAAACCTCAAGTGGATGGTTTGCAAATACATGCCTGCTGGTTTTGGAGATTTGGCTAGTGGAATCCATCAGCTATTTCATTTCAGATGTGAAATTAGCTAGCAGCCAATACCACATAAATAAGGTTTGCCTACATTTACTATCATTCTTTATTTATTGCATTCTGAAACTTGTACTTCGAATATCTGAGTCCAGCACTTAAGAAGAAAAATTAGAATTAGCACCAACTACCAAAGTGCTAAAATGCAAAAAAAGGATTTTATGTTCCTCATTTATGTTTGCAACATAAAATGCTCAAATCAGCTTACTTATTGATGGAATGAGAGCTGATACTTTATGCTTGCAACCTATCAATGCATATTTCTGCCTTTTCTTCTGCAAGGTGCACTCCCTTGCCATTCAATTTTCCATAACACATTGATTTTAACGAGATTATGAGAATTAATGAAACTGCATAAGACTTATTTTGGTAACCTTTTGATAGATCTATGAACTATGTTCCAATTTACCTAGAGATGACCTGGAATTAGCATAATGTTTCTAATTTTAAAATCTTGCATCCTTGTGAATACTCTGAAACTGATCAATAGACCAAATGAAATCCCTTCATACTTTTTTGAAACTCAACTTTATATCTTTTCATCCATTAGTTATTCTTCATGCAAGAGGTTCCCATAGAAAATTGTTTTTTATACTGGATTATATCAACTTTCAGAATGGACAGGAATTTATATTAAACCTTTTCATTTTTAGATAATATTTTTCAATTTAATTTTATAGAACCTGGTTGTAAAGTAGCTTCTACCTTTCATCATTTAAGTTCCCATAAAACTCTTCGATTGTCAAAATATGTAGTCTATTTCATATTGCAGGCTCTTCAGACATACAAGCAGCATCTATCAACCCCCTAGCATAGTTGGATTGTTGTTCTTATGTAATAAATATTCCTTTTTTTGGGGTCTTTTGTGGCTTAACTTTTTCAGTTTGAACCAAATAAAGTTGAGTCTCAGTTCCTATTAGTGCTTTTTTCTTAGGGCATAATATCTGATGACTTACTATCGTGCCTCTTTTAAGGAACCTGGATTCTGAAATATATGCTTCCATTCTGAAAGCACTATTCAGGAACTTGGATTCAACAAATCTGGTATACACTTACCTTGTGTATTACTTTTCACTTTTTGTGTTTGTAAATTTAGCTGCACAATATGTACAAATACTATGCACGCATGCTATTGTGGTGCCTAAAGGAAGTCTGTATGAAAACAACTTACTCTGGTAATAATTCAGTTTAATGTCTTGAAAATATTCATTCACTTTTTATCACAATATTTGGTAATACCAAGAGAAAAAAAGTTGCAAGATGAGAACTCTTACACTGCTGGAAGGAAATCAGTTGCTATGAGCTTTGAAACATTAAAAACCTAATGAAAATTGAATCCAAAAAAATACAACACAATGCAGTTGTAAGAACATATATGCAAAACCCTCAAAATCACAATGGATTGATGGTCAAAATTAAATATAACACTCTTCTTGTGGAAGTTTCAAGAACATTTTAGCGATTTATTCTAAGATATTTTAAAATTGATACTGAGAAAAGGCAACAAAAACAAAATAAGAAAAGAGAATTCTAAAGTACCTCATATGGCTACCATAGCAATTGGGTCTAACACTGGTTTGGAAACCTAGCTTGTTTATGTGCTTTGCCTCTCTCATTAATGGGGGTTGCGTCAAAATTTAACTGGGCCATGGCTGCTTGAAAAGAAATTACCAAGGAACCAGTTTTAGTTATATTTAGTTCCACATGGTAACTCTTTCTGTAATCTGTAATATTCAATACAACATGAACCAATATTGTACAGCAAAATGATCCATAATGGATGGTCTAAGATATTTCATACAAAGATGCACAATATGACAATACACAGCCTGAAGCGAAATTGCAAGAAAAAGATTATTTAAAATTGTCTCACCCAAACAAAATTTGGCACTTTACAGTTGGTCAAGTTAACAAAATAATATTTTGTATTGAATGGTGTAAATATGTCATCTCATGCGAAGATGCGAAATACATAACCTGAACTGAAACCACAAGCAAAAGAATTTAAAATTGGCTTAGGAAAACAAAATTTGGCACTTTGTGGTTGGGTAAGTTAATAAAAATAATTATATATCCTATCCAATCAAGTCATTTACTTAACTGTTACTTGAGATTCCAATGCCAACCTACTTGAACTGGGATACTGAGCCTAACAACAATTTGCACATTTGCATAGAAATGCTGAATTTTGTGTATTAAAGATAGTTTTGCAACATAAATTATCGTCTGCTGTTTCACAATAACAGAAACAATACCTGTTAAAAAAGAAATGTTCTTGTGCACTCTTTTTTTTTTTTTTATTTCTTAATGTGCCTTCCAATGCTACATACTGGCATTAACCATCTGAATGTTAGCCTGTACAACAATCTGGTTTTTGTAGAAACAAATAAAAGACAATTTCACATGCCTAGCATGATTGGCATTACTTAAGGTCAAGGTGCAATCTAGTCTGACAGTGGCACAGAAAACTTGTGGTTGTTTTTACAATTAGCAGGGACAGTATTCTTCTCTTTCTATACAGAGTTTTATCTGTGTGGGTTCAGGGATCTCAAATGAATTTAGCCAATGTCATTCGTATTCAGTGAAAAGCCCAATTAGAATTAGGTTTACTAAGATGTGATACCAGACGGCATGTGGCATTTTTAAATGGTAAGACTGGCACCAATTAGAATTATAAATTTAAGGTCAGGATACAAACATAAAATTCACTTGGAAATTTCATCGAACACCTTCCATGCATTGAAATAGTAACTGGCTTCGCCTGTAAACTCAAACCATCATCTATTACAATTTTAAGCAATTTAAAGAGAAATTAAACCAATGAAGACAAAAACCGCAGGTAGCCATTGCTCTAACAGATTGCACAGACTAAATGCGAAAACTCTTGCGACGGATTGCAAGAGCACAAAAGGGATAAGTTGCTAATTACCTGAGCTCCCTTTTTAGAGGGAAACCTTGTTGTGGTGACCAAAGGTAAAGAAACAAATCTATCAGTGTAGCGCATTCCGAGCGAATTAGATTAGTGGCTGCTGTGCTGTTATAGTTATAGAGGATCGATTAGGATTAGGATTAGGATTAATTCGCTAATTTAATTAGAAGAGTTGAAGCGCAAGCTATTCTTTTATCTTTAGGTCGAGCTAACTAGGCGGGTTTTAGGGTTATAAGTGTTAAGTAAAGTTATCTCACAAAAATCATGATTTCTGAGGGAATCTTTTACAATTAGTGGATCCGCAACGTTCTTTTTAACTTTGCACGAATCTCAAATCTCAATAATACTGCTCCCGCATTAGTCCGAATCCCAAAACGGCTGAGAGTTAATCTCAAATCTCACTTAAATTTTCTACGGTATACGATTCCATAGAATAGAATATAATAGAGGGGAATTTCATGTATCCCTTCAAAACTTTAATATTACGTTTGTCACTCAAAAGTTCATGATATCATATTTATTCTTTAAAACTAAAAAAGTTCACATATTTATTATATTTTTTGTGATGGATAAATATGTAATTTTTTACAATTTTAAAGGAAAAATATGTTATTATAAATTTTTGAGAGAGAAATGCATAATATTGAAATTTTCAAAGAGAATTATTAAATTCTCCTATGTATAAGTTCTCAAGAAGAAATGCATTTTTTCTTTATTAATCCGATTATAATTTTTATTTATGAATTATAAGATATAAATTGAATTTTAATTACTTGGACAAATCTATAGATGGTTAATCTTGGACGAGTTTTATTGGTCCCACTACTCAGTCCAATAACAAACCAAACCCGAACATCTCGATTTCTCTAAACATTCTACGCCCTTCCAGCTGGAGAATAATCACTCTTGATCAGCTCCATTTTCTCTCTTTCTTCCAAATTGCTAAAACTTTCTCTCTCTTTCTCCGTCAGCTCGGCTCTCGCTATGTTTCTCTTCATCAATTCACCAAAATTGCCCATCCAATCGCCGAAATCGCTCTTCTTTTGATCTCACTGCTTCACTCGGTTTGCATCTCTCTTAATTTTTTTTCTTTTCTAATTCTCTATCTCTAACTTTTCCCTCTTCACAATTTTTTTTTTCAAGTTATCCCTTAAAAATGTTCGATTTTCGGCCAGTCAGTTTGAGAAAAAAACAAACCAAACCCGTTAACCCAGCTGCCAAGCATCTCTCCGAGAAGCTCAATTGACAGCATAGGGTCAACCAACACACAACTGATAGTGTTGGCGGCGGATCTCCCGTCTCCTTATTGGGTTTGAATTTGGCAAAGGACCTTGAACATGGCAGTCTTTCTAGAAGCAGCAGTAGCTCTAGCATTGCTTCGCAAGAGAGATGAATATGTCAAAAAGATTGACTATGCTGTCAGAGGAGAGCTTCTAAGCTTCAAAAAGAGGCCAAAAAGTTTTTTTTTTTCTTTCATTGATTTATTCATTTTGTTTTCTAATCCTACACTTGATTAACTAAAAATATTATCTCCTTTATTTTTTTTCCTTCTTTAAAAATGATTTCCTATTTTTTAAGCAATTGGGGAAATCTATATTTGGAGAGGCAAAACTTGACAATAAAAAGCTATTGAGATTGGGAACAATTAGGTTTTTTTTTTCGTTAGCTTATTGAATATGGATATGAGTAAAGATTTTTTTTTCGTTAACTAAACGGATACGGGTACGAGTAAAAGGCTATTTCATACCAATTGGGTAACGGATAATTATATAAAATAAATTACATATAGATGTATAAATATTATATTTAATTTTATGTTTCTCGTCTCATTGTATCAACGTTAATCCATGAAAAGATATATGCATTTTGTTGTAAGATGAATATTATATTAAACATATTACTTTTTTTTATTTGAATGTTTTATTATTTAATTAACTAATTGAATTTTGAATTTGTTAGAAGAGATATTTGTATTTTTTCTTTATAAAAAAATTATTAGTTAGAATTGATTGCATATTTGTATTTTGATTTTTATATTAGTAAATTGTGATTGCATATGTATGGCATAATGAGTTTTGATGGTATATTTGTAAAAATAATAAAACTATTATATTAGTATTATTCGTTATTCACCCGCTACCGTTTTGTTGCCCACTAATTTTAACGGGTACGGGTAGGATAGGGTAAGGCAAATTCTTAACGGGTAAGGGTAGGGTATGGGTAAGGTCAATTCTTAGTGGGTATGGGTATGAAAATGCTTCCACCCTACTTGTATCGTACCCATTGACACCCCTAGGAACAATTGTAGATACTTACATCTCTCCAAATCAAAATTATAACTGGATTCAGACAAAGCCTACAATCAATTCCTTTGACTTCTCTCAGCAACAACAACAACAGAAGCCCAATCCTTTTAGCCTTGGAGAAGAAAAAAAAAATTACCACTCAATTTCAAGCTTTATGTTTTTTTATTTCTTACTTAAAAAAAATAATGGATTTAAGGATTTTTTTCCGGCACAACATGACTTCATAACACAATTGCCATAGAAAAGTCGTATGAATGCATATTTGACATCAATCTAAAACAAATAGAATGGCAGAGAAGGTTAGATAATTTTGCTCAGATTGTGCGAGTTCCTTTTACCAATTTCATCTCTTGGTCAATAAAGATTTGCAATTCTTGCAAACAGAGAAGAAACAAACTCCCTTTGTCTTTCATCAAATTCACCTCAATTTCTGACAGAAATAAATTTCTAAATTAAGTTTGGATTTCTATTTCTATTATGCTTGACAGGGTTGCATAACGCACAAGTCAAACAAAATGGGAACTGATTATAAGAACCAGCCTAACTTGGACATAAGGTGAGTCTCTTCCGATTCAAGCGTTCTTTTGACCAGTCAGTTTGGAAAATCGCTTAGTTTTTTTGTTCTAATGATAATTTCAGTTATGATCGTTCAGTGGAACTTTCATTCTTCCAATTGTTAATGTAGAGTAGTGAATTTATGACCCAGGTATATTTTAGTCACCTCTGCAAACATTTACCCAACTGATTTACTTTCCAGGAGGCATAATTCTAGAAATTTCTAGACTTGAGAAAGACTTATTTGAAAATCGTAAACAAATCATATGTCATTTCATATTTGACTTATAAATGTAATACACAAATGATAGAGAAGAACAACTTTAATATTCCGATTAAAGTCAATGAATCAAAGATTGGTTCAATAAACTTTCTCCATCTTTTGATTCGAGCTTTATTTTAATATTCTGATTTTTTAGTCTTTTCTGTGTTTACACTGCTGGACAAAACTCTTTTATTGAAGTATTTCAAGGATCATTCCCATGAAAACCTCCCCATATTTTCTGATAAGAAATTTAATAATTAATACAATAAAATTGATTTCCTTAGTTATTTATTTTTTGATAAAAGTGGAAACTAATCCACCAATTTCATTACAAATTAAACTGTAAATTGTTTTGATACCGACCAATAGAAATAGAAATAAAAATTTGAGTCTCTGTTGAAAACTAATGTTTGAGTATCTTGTTAATGTTTGATTATTTTTCCTTTTAAGCCCAGTTTACCAGTCAGCTGTTTAATGATAAAATTTCTACCAATAAAAATGTTTGACCAACTATGCTAATTTCAGTGGGCAAATCCTGTTATGATACAGGTGCTGTGATGTAATAGTTTTTACCAATTTAATGACTTAGCTATATCTCAATGTTTAAACCTTGCTTAGTACAGTGCACAAAAAAGGAACTTAAATTTGGATCAGAGTGTCTGCACGAAATTTGAGTCGATACCCACTGGTACAGGTGTCACACTCTAAAATTCTGAGAGCAATATTTTAAACTTTAAAGGTCTTTTAGAATTGATTTTAAAGAGTAAAAAAATTCTCAAGAGCAATTAGGTTCCGGAAGGCTAGGTATAAAGTTTTTTCTGTAAACTCCTCTGTGGTTTATTAAGCCTTGAATTACCATTATTTTTAAAGTTCATTTTTACAAAACATGCTAATTTCTCATGATTTATTCTTCTTCTCTTATATGTACAGCTTACAGCTTATGGATGTAAATGAAAACCCAATTTATGTACTTTTGTACCCTGCACTCATTCATTCTCAGAACTTCGACATAGTTTCTGTAGGTATGGTCTTTGCCTCATGTTGTGTATGATTTTTTTATTATATTATCCTTTAGTTAATTTTCAAGAACTTGCATTCTGATAGAATACTATCCAAGTATAGTAGTGAAATCAGGGATTCCATAAACTGTCTAGTAAGAGAAGAAAAATTTGAAAAAAGAGCTGAAGTTATTAACATTGTATATAATTTCTTACACTGTCATTTGGAT
Organism: Carex cristatella; assembly: GCA_024447775.1. Lineage (NCBI taxonomy): Eukaryota > Viridiplantae > Streptophyta > Magnoliopsida > Poales > Cyperaceae > Carex > Carex cristatella. Next base: position 11,664,813 of record JAJHPF010000004.1, on the reverse strand, counting down.
TTAAAATATGTAGGAACTTGAGATGACAATCATATTTTGGCATGACTGAACCAAAATTTTGAAGGAGGACGACACTGATTTAAACCATATGGTGCTGAAAGTATTGGATTTTATAATATTACCCTTTAATATATTGTAATCAAATGATGTTTTATTTTCTTATGTACTTTCTCAAATTAGTCACATCATAATGAATGGTGCAGTAAATTGACATGTGTTCACATGCTTGATGTTTTCAGGAAAGCAAAAAAGATGAGTAGAAAGACTTTGCCATGCTACTCTGAAGCAAATGAGATTCTCTCTTTTGACAAAAAAAACACAATAGCCAAGTGAATGACTTACTATTCAAAGCTATTGAGTGGAGTAAAAATATGCAATGACGTTAAGCTGTGATTTTAAGTTGGGCGGTAAGTACCTAAGCCAGATTGATTTTTTTACTTCTAGTGATGATATTCATTTGGTGGAAAGTAAAATTGATCTTTGAGCGGTAGCCAGATCTGCTCAATGTTGGTTTAGTAGTGCATGATTTTGCGCTATCTAGCTTTAGATCATAGTTGTAAAAAGAGAGTGAAATCTGGTTCTAAAATTAGGACAAACTTTGACAATGAATGATGAAGTCTAAAATTTAGGTACGGACTCTGATTATGTTGCTTTCCCTTATTTTTTAGGGCAATCATGCATCTGATGAATATAGCTTGGTCATGTTTATGTTTCCCTCTCTGGGAGGCTCATATTTTTGAAGTAAATGTTACAGATCAAGTTATCTAACTATTCGGAGGCTCATATTTTTAAATGTTGGATCTTAAATGAGCCTTTTTTTTTTTTTTTTGTAAATATACAGTTTGGTAGTTTTTGACATATAAATGGTGGGATGCAATTAACTCTAATACGACATTAATATACATTTGTCAATTGAATCTTCATTTATTTTGCCGAAGCAACGCGAGGCTCATCTCTAGTTAATTCTGAACACTAATTTTGTGTTCTCTCCGATATGTGACGCTTGCCAGCATAACATCATAATTCTCAGATCTGGAACCTTGATTTTAGCTGGCCCCGACTCATCACGGAGTGTGTATCCTTTGAGATATCTCATATTTTGTGTGCGCAGCGGATAGAGAAGGAAATACGTGACACGTTGTGATGTGATTAACTCTTTTTTTTCATGTGACGAGACCAAAACGGTGACGAATAGTCACGCCACGCATAGTCACGCCGTGGCCATACGTGACGTGATCACATGTCACGTGATGTAAATTAGTTACGTCAATTATTTTTTATATTTTAATTTAAATTGTTGAAAATTTAGAAAAAAATATAAAAATATATGAAATTTTTTAAAATAAGTAAATAATGTTTCAAATATTATTTTTTGAGAGTGTCTTCTATGCACATAAGGACCTATTTGTAAAATAAACATATTTTTATTTTCAAAGTTCAAACAGTCGATCCGAACCGTTCATCTTGTTCTCCATATTAATATGTGCTTGGAGACCAAATTTTACATTTTTCTGAATTTTTTTACTATTTATTAAGATGGGTACAAAATTCAATGGTCTGAATTTGATATTTTTTGTACCTATCTTAATAAATAGTAAAAAAATTCAGAAAAATATAAAATTTGGTCTCCAAGCACATATTAATATGGAGAACAAGATGAACGGTTCGGATCGACTGTTTAAACTTTGAAAATATGGTCTCCAAGCACATATTAATATGGAGAACAAGATGAACGGTTCGGATCGACTGTTTAAACTTTGAAAATAAAAATATATTCATTTTACAAATAGGTCCTTATGTCCATAGAAGTCTTTGCCTTATTTTTTTTAAGAAAATGTTGTATTTAAATTATAAATATTTATTAGACTAAACTAGAGAAAATAAAAATCAGTACTACATGAGTACTAGTATCATTGAACCTATACTAAAAAGAAAATCTGAATACTTTATACATACCAAAAAAGTTAGATACTCTATGTTTCATATCGTGACATGACGTGGCGTGACGTGACATGACTGGTTCGCATGACTTGACGTGACGTGTAATTTTCGCTCGAATGCGGTCACGTCACGCGACACGCGAGTCACGTCACGTAATCGACATACGTGATGTGACTAGTCACGTCGTGACAAATTTCCTTCTCTAGCAGCAAACCAATATTATTTGTTCTTTCAGATTCGTGCAAAATATATTTAAACGGTTAAGATTTTCCATAAAAAAACACGCAAAATATGAGATATCTCAGAGATGCAAATTCGTCATCGCGGGTGTGTGTATATATATATATGTGAGCCAGCATAATATGAACATGACTACAAATTAAGCTCTATTTAAGGAAAGACGCGCGCGCGCGCAACACACGCACGCACGCACGCACGCACGCACGCACAATAGAAGGGAACATCAATAACCTTTAATTAATTACCCCGTGAATTAATCTACCTTCAAGAGAAATGAGAAACATCAAGGAAAAAACATGTATCAAATTTTCAACACCACAGCCCACTTGACACTTGTGTGTTGATTTCGAGTCGATCCTCTCCAGCTTAATTCTTACACCATGCACAATAACTAATTATATATATATAGGATTGACTCTAGTTGATTAATTTATTATACAACAATAAATTATAGGATCGACTTGACTGTGAGCCGTCTCCACTCCACAAAAATTATAGGATTGAACATAAAAAAGAAATATGAAAACTTATGCGTCGACCTGGGAATTTAATGACACTCGTGTTTATCCAATTATCTGTTCTTACCGGATTCAATAAGATGGATACTAGTTGTAAAAATAATAATAAGATGGATATTATAGTTAAGAGGCGGAACTAGAGTAACTGAGAATTGGACAACTCTATTCTTAATTTTGAAAAATAATTCAACAATTAAATATGTTATTGAGTTGTTGTTCAACTTTTAATTTTTTTTTTCCCCTACTCTAGCTATAAAGTCTGAGTTTCCCACACAATTTATATATCCTTTTCTAAGCTCACTAACTCATCTTCGCCTGTTTATCTTTTCACTATATATAGATTGTCGCGGATAAGTATTTTTTTTCTTCCTAAATCTTATTTACCTCTTCGCTCTGAGTACGTGATTTGTGAAGTAATAAAAAAAAATAACAAAACAAGCACTCAAAAAGAAAAAGAAGGGACTAGCAACGCTGATGTGAACATGAGTTGGGTCAAGTGGCGGCCGACGGAAGATAAGGCGGAATGGGAAACATCATGTGGCTCAAGGCTTCTGCTCATAAAGTCAGAGAACCTCTAAACTTAAATTTTTTACTCAAACTTTCTTACTATTAATATTTTACCCACCTCATATATTATATGAGGTATCTATCACAGATACTCCTGTCGGTAACATCGATACATTCATAAATAATATTTTTTTATCAATGTACTCTAGCAGATAGTTACGTTTTAGTACTCTAGCGAACACTGTCCCATTCTTGAGTATATACTCAAATTCTAACTACGTCATTATTACCGTCTTTCTTATAAAATAATACTACATAGCACTTATCTTGTTCCGTCGATGAATTTAATTAAGTTGGGAGAACTGTCTTTCCCAATCGATGGAACAAAAAAACATATCCAACACTACAAAAAGAAGAAATTAGTTCCAAGTTAGTGGTTATATAAGATATTTAAAAAAATGTGGTTCTTGCATGACAATGTTCAGTTGTTTGGTTGTTCGGTTTTAATAGATCAGTTCAGTTGAACTTTTACATTTTGCTAGTTTAAATGGATAGATTTGGTTTAGATTTTTGCAAAACCTATTAAACCGGACCAACCGAATTATAATGGTTCAATTATGATTTATATTTAATTTGGTTTAATCATAGTTTCTTTTCTTCTATTTTAGTTTGTATATTTTAGGACATCTACATATATGTATATGAAATTGAATAATGTGTGTAAAATTATCTTGATATTTTTTTTATGAAATTACAAATGTATTAAATTTTGATTTTATGAAATTGAATAATGTGTGTAAAATTTAAACCGAAATTTAATTTGATTTAAATGATTTGGTTGATCTTATTTAAATAGTTGGTCATTTTAATTCGCTTCGGTTTATAAAAACCGAAAAAAACTTGATTGCTAATTTTATTTTGATTTCATCCGATCGCGAACGGACCATTTGAACACCCTTAATCCCGACCGTATCTTTTACAGAATGCATTCATACGTAAGTTCAGGCTTTTTAAAAATAACATTAATATAACATTTTTTCAGTACTACATGTTGAAAGCTTCCATAATTTTTAAAATGTTTAACTAAAACTATAATTTCAGTGTAATCAACTTACAAACACGTTCATGTATATAGAGAATATAAATTGTATCGCAAAAAAATTTATTCACACATGATCTTATATATGTGGGAGATTATGGATTTGAAAACTGAATATAAAATAGTTGGATGACTTGATTATTAGTTTACCTCCAACATTTACTAAAAAAAATCTTTTAAACAAGGCATATATATTGTTGTGTATTTGTGTTAATTAAAGAATGAAAATCTCAAAACATACCTTAATACATTAATTCTACCGAAATTTTTATTAATAGAAAAATAAATAATAAAATATCTACTATGAGGAAGGATTTATGGAAAATTCGATATCTAAGAAAAACGTGATGGTCTATAAGAGGACGTTATAGACCAAATGTCATGATTAGCGAAATCCAAGATTCTAAATAGTATTTATATCGCTATTACTCACCTATAGCTAGCTATTTAGAACCTTGATAAAAAGAAAGCAGTTAATAACGCTATAGCTTTTAAGGTCCGAAAAATCTATAGCTAGACAATGTTAAAAAGTCTGGCCGTTATAGACCAGAATGTCCAGGTATAACATTCCAATTTTTTTTCTCGCACTGTTTTGTTAATTCGCGGTAATCTATAATTTCACTAATCAGAACGTTGAAGACGTTATAGATTATCACGTTTTTCTTAGATATCGAATTTCGCAGAAATCCATTTCCATTCTCGATATTTTATTTATTTATTTTCCTATTAATAACAATTTCGGTTAATTCTAGCTTGAACTGATGAGATATTAGAAAGATGGAGGAATCGTACATGAATTTTTCACCACAGGTCACGAGTGGCGGCTGCGATATAGCTTGTTACACACTAGATCGATTAGATTATAGGGTTGACGACTGTGAGTCATCTTCAGCCTGTTACACCACAAAAAATTATGTGACTGAGCACAGCCAAGAAGTATGAATACTTAGGCGTCAAGTATATAATTAAGTCCACCTATTTTTTCACTTATTAACATCTTTAATTATAATAATAACTCATTAAATGTTTATTATAACTAGTTAATTAATATCAAGTTCGGTTAGCTAATTGTTGAATATTTTAACGAACCAACAGGCTCGTTAATAATTTAACTTCACAATGTTATAGAGGAACAAATATAAATAAATAAGATGATCAGTAAGGTTGTTGTAATATGCATATGCATAGTACATATATATTTGTTTGTACTATGAATTAGTATATTTATTTTTCATAATCGAAGCAGCCGATATAAACCATTCAACGTAGCCGATATAACTTCTTTACTGGTTGACTAGTCCTTAATTTCTCACCTCTAGCTCCTTTGTTGAAGCTAGCTCTCTTGTTTATATATAAAATATCTCTAGCTAGCTAGCAAGTTTCTCTCGTGTACGCTTCTAGTCGATCTCCGGCAATTAAGAAACAGGAAAGCATGCACAACTTACATATATAATTCATCTGGTGGCGTGTGCTGTGGAAGCAGGGCTATAAGCATAATTCATCCGGTAAGTAATTATTCTCACTTCTCCTTCATTTGTTTAATATCTGGTTATTTCAGCTGCATATATAATTAATTAGAATAGAATATCGATACGGTTGTTACAATTTGCTTGTAATTAATTAATGACTAAATCTGTGAGTGTAAAATATTCAAGATATATAGCACTTGTCTATATATATGTTTTCATTAATTACGACGTCAACTCCATTAAATTATTATATATTGTAGCATACTAGATGTTTAGATCAATGAAATATGCATATATATGCTTGGTATATATGTGTATATATAATTAGATTAATTCCTATTTTATCTTTCTTGCACCGAATTAATATTAGTTTGAAACACCTCTTTCCATTGCCTATATATATATCTCAAGTTCTCTGCCTTTGTTACCTGATCATACCTCTAAAACGAGTGACTTTGACCGATTCGATGGGATGCATAATATTCCTCCCAATAATTTCTAGGGATTTTAGGGAAATAGGTTTCATTTTTATATTTTGACGGAGACGCCATATATAGGAGCATGTAGAAGAAACAGTGGACACTCGAGAGAGAAGAGCAAAAGTTTTCTCCACGACGTCAAGGAACATTAAACCACAAGTAAACGATCTCCCTGTCAAACAGGACCCACTTCGAAAACAATTAATTTCTTGTAGCGCGCGCGCCTTATTGTTCCTAAAAGTCACTGTATATCCGTACAGTTGTGCAGCTGTGCTTGATTCTAGGGGTCAAAATACTTAATAATCAAATCAGATTTATATGCTGTGTCGTGATTAAATTTGAAAGAATGATCACCATACATCAATGGTTAAAGTATATTAGTTATAATATGACCAAGACACACTGTGATTATATATACACTGCATATATAATTTACGTCAGTTAATTCAAGATTCATCATTCGATCAAGATATAACGATTCTAATTACATGTGACTCGTGTGACTCATGTACCGTATCGTTTCAAATTTTTAATAAATAGTAACGACACAGAACATGTGAGTCACGACACATGACCAATACATGAGCCGTGTCGTGTCATAACAAAAACATATCGTACGTATGATCCGGTGAAGCCGTCACTTTTTAAGATTCCTATTAGGAGTTAAAGATATTATTCTGTACATATTGTAAGTCGCTGACAGTTGAATATTCCTAAATTATAACTTTAGTAAAAAGTGGAACCCACCCCCAGGAAAGATGGTTCACGAAGTTTCTGATATATTTTTTTTCTTTTTATTAGTGGCGCGCATGCTAATGTTTAAAAAATGAGAATAGAGTGGGTTCAATATCCATATATCCAACCTACTTTTAGCTTTAACGAGCTCCATATCTGTCGGATTGATCTTAATATCTATGCGCACGAAAATCAAAGCAGATGCGGACGAAATTTAAAGCATTGTGCACAGATCTTAAAGAATTTTGACGGTGATTGAATCATCAAACCAAAGTAGGTCCAATAAATGCCCATCGGACCTACTCTCAAGTCTTGAAAAATATACTATTTTTTTGAGATAAAACCAAACATTAAATCGTTATAATTTTAAATATTTATAAGAGATATAAGAGAGTTTTTAATTAAATTTTAAAGTTTTTTTTTTTTTTTTTTGATAAATATTAGTTTAACCGCTGAAGATATTATTTTTATGGTTAAAATAAAGTGTTATTATAATTTTTCTTGTGAGCAAAGCAACGCCTGAATGTAATATGGACAAAATAAAGGTCCCACAGAATTTGGGGTCCGGATAAGGGGCCGTTCGGCAAGAAGAGATTAAATCTTCTCAAGTCTTTTTTAACTTCTTTAATCGTTCAATTTTTTTGAGCATTAATTTCTTAGTGATAATTAAGCTCACAACTTTTAATTTACTTTTCTCCGAATCTTAATCTCTTGTCGAAATTTTAAGACACCTCTACATGTGAATTAATTAAGCATCTTAGATTTTGTTTACGATTAAAACAACCAAACATGAGTTCTTTATCGTGGATTAAGATTTAATACTACTTGTGTTGCCGAACAGCCTCAAAGTAACTCAAAATTTGATTTCGATATGTCTGGGCTAATTTGGATGACATAGAATTTCGACTAATTCTATCTGAATTTTTATCGAACCACTCAAATATAAACTCAAATTTTAAGTTACTTTAGTTCATAAATAGAATGAAGGAAAAGAAGAGAATAAGAAAGGTCTAATAACGGGAACTATCATTATAATTCTAAGAAAATGGACCTGCCAAACTTTTTGAACCTTTTATTATTCAATATATATATTTCAATTAAATTTTTATCTAAATTTTGACTTCAATTTGCTAATTTGCTAAGAACAGTCCCACTTTGAATTGTGATAAATGAATTTTTAATTAGCTTAGGAAAAATATTTCAATACTGTATCAATTTATAATTATAATAGATTTTTTAATAAACATAGTTATAGGGATTGGGTTACAATTGTTTACCTGATAAGTTAATGGGTTTGAACTAGATTAGCTTTAAACTTGATTAGTGCCCTATCCTAACATAATTTCTGAATCCGTCCCTAGTTGTGCTTGTAGGTTACGGCTTTTCTTAGGTATGTACCTGTTAGCCCTAGGATTTGAGTAAAAAGAAAAGTGATTAAGTTACCGATAGTAAAGATAAAGCTGGTGTATGAGACTGAAGAAGTTGTTGATGGCTGAGGGGAAGCGATTGGAGGTCAGGGAGAGAGTGTCCTATCTGGTGGCGGTGGTGGCTGCCACCTTAAAGGTGTTAAAGTCGGGACCAAGATCGTTGAGAATCTGCATCACCAGGTTGTCTTTAGGGATAGGATAACCGATGAAACTGAGTTCGTCCGCAATCGTCCTCATCTCCAGAAAATACTTGGAACAGTGGAGTTCAGAAATGCGAGCATGGTTAATGGCGGAGAACGACTGACAAAGATGAGATTTGAATAAGCCTGACCTTAGAAAAGAGAGAGAATCTGAGACTGCCATGAGAGGAAATTATGTTTCTTGTCAATTTGGTCACCACAGGAAGATTGAAATTTATGATTTGGCCAGGTTCATTAGAAAAGGATAAGGGAGTTAAGATATTAGTGGAGGGATTTTGTGACGAAAGAGGATCAGTAGCCATAGCTAGATGAGCTCTGATACCATCTAAAATAACAGAGAGAGTAAGCTCGGATATGTTCTATTTATAGAAAACACCTCTCTTAACAATCCTAACCTTGATTACTAATCTAATTAAGAGTAAGGTTTATAGCTTGTGTGACAGTAAAAGATAAAAGGAATAACTCAGTTTCTAGAAGAATCAGCACATAGCAAAGGAATCATTCTGTTGCTAAATGAATCAGCGCAGAGCCATTTGAAACCAACTAGAGATGAAATTATTCTTCAACATAACAGAGAACAAAAACAGTTATGACTTGTGACAATAATTGTACAAATTTAACCATACCATTCCAAAAGAATTGTCATCTGAATATTAGTTATTAATCAATGACTCATGGAGAGAGTCAATATACAATTTGACCAAAAAAAAAAAAACTTTTTTACTCATAATGAGATGCATTTCTATATATTATGATATGTACAAGATTATTAAAAGATATTCTTTCTTCAAAACAAATTGAGCTATTTTTTTGTTAAAGCCTCCACGCCAACTAGTGTTTGTGTCTATGTATGTCTTAATTCTATGCATCCAAGTATAATTCAACCTATAACATTGCATGCTTGACTCAGTCATAAGTGAGTTTGGTTAAATTATGTCCTTAATTAACTCATAAGTGAGTTTTGTCAAAATAAGTTTTACAACATGCATGACCTTATTACTGTTTCTACTTTCAACAGCTCAAAATATCTTGCAACACATATGAACAAATAGTTGAAGCCAGTTAAGATAACAAAAACTGAGAACCATGGCTGAGGCTGCTATTCTCGCCGCCCTCAAGGTCATTGGAGATGTGCTAGCTAGCGAATTAGTACAGCTAGTAGTCTCACAGACTTCCAATATTGGCCTCACTTTTGCAAACCTCAAAGCAAGCATCAACAACATCAGTCGAGAACTCAAGGTGATGAAGGGGTACCTTGATGAGATGAAGACAGATGATGAGGACAGTAAATCTCAAGCAGCTTGGATACAAGAGGTACAAAAGTTAGCTAATCATATTGAAGATATTGTGGCTGAATTTGCACACTTGGTTGGTAACAACAAATTTGACGGAATATCGTTTTATGTGAGAACAATGGTAAAAAAGCCACAGGTGTTCATTGCTTTAAAACAGATTGCTTCTGAACTCTCAGAAATAGAGAAAAGTCTTAAGCATCTAGCAGAACTAAAAGAGCGATGGGTGACGAAAAACACCAAAATTCGCAAGAATTTGGACTACTCAAATGAGTATTCACATATTGGAGCTGTCTCCGCTCATTTCATTGATGAAGATAATATTGTGGGAATCGAAGAAAATAGACTAGTGTTAACAGACTGGGTAATTGGTAAGAAACCACAACTCTCTATAATATCAGTTTGGGGAATGGGTGGTGTAGGAAAAACTACTTTGGTTACCAATGTTTTCAAGAGGGAAAGAAAAAACTTTGATTGTCATGCTTGGGTTTCTATATCTCAATCATATACCATTGAAAACATTCTACGGAATATAATCTCTGAAATGTGTAAGGATGAGCATAATATTCCTATAGACACAACTCACATGGATCTGAGAGAATTGAAAGAAAAATTAACGGATCTCTTGAAAGAAATGAAATATTTGATTGTTTTAGATGATATGTGGTATCCAAAAGCATTTCGGGATATAAGTGATACACTTGTTGATAACCATCGAGGTAGCAGAATTGTAATAACTAGCAGAATGGCTGAGGTAGCTAACTTGGCTCCCGAAAGCAATAGGCTAGAACTAAAACCTTTGTCAAAAAAGGAATCGTGGGACTTGTTTTGTAGAAAGGCTTTTCATCTTGAAGAAAACCATGAATGTCCTCATGCCCTAGAGAGATGGGCACAAGAGATTGTTTCAAAGTGTGATGGTTTGCCACTAGCTCTAGTTTCCTTAGGTGGTGTAGTGTCATTGTTTGATAAGACAGAATCTGAATGGAAGAGGATATATGATCAACTTAGTTGGGAGCTAGACAACAACCCGAGCTTGGGTCCATTGAAGAATATTCTAATTATAAGCTTCCACTACCTTCCACGGTATCTAAAGAATTGTTTTTTATATTGTGGTTTATTTCCAGAAGATTCTCTGCTTGCAAGAAAAAGACTTATAAGGTTTTGGGTAGCTGAAGGCTTTATAGAACAAAAGGGAAGAAGCACATTAGAAGAGGTGGCAGAGGGATACCTCCAGGAGCTCATACACCGCAGCATGTTACAAGTGGTAGAGAAAAATTCATCGGGTAGGGTGAGGAGGTGTCAAATGCATGATATATTGAGAGAATTGGCCATTTATTTACGTAGGAAAGAAAACTTCGGATTGCTACAGAAGAATAGCAACACACTAAATTTCAACACTTCCATTCGTCGTCTCTCAATAGTCAAACTAAGGGAGGAGATCAGCCATGATGTTAATTTACCACAACTAAAATCTTTTATGTCATTTGGTCCTTCTATACCCTCATGTCTTTTGATATCTTTGATTTTGGAGAAGTCACGATATCTTGCTGTTTTGAATTTAGAAGGCCTGCTGATCAAAACCATACCAGATGCAATTGGAGATTTGTTCAATCTCCGTTACTTAGGTCTGAGGGGCACGAAGGTGAAATTATTACCAAAATCTATTAAAAAAATTAACAATTTGCAAACCCTGGATCTCATGGATTCTCAAATACAAAAACTACCTGATGGCATAGTAGAGCTAAAAAAATTGCGTCATCTCTTTGCTCAGGTACGGGTTGATCCCACATCTAGAACATTTCGAGCTCTTGCTGGAATCTCTTTGCCTAAGGGCATAGTTTACCTGAAAGAGTTGCAAACTCTTCAGGCCTTGGAATCAAATGCTATTATTGTGCGAGAATTGGGAAATTTAACTCAGTTGAGAAGCTTCCGAATTCTGAATGTGAAAGAAAACCACTCAGCAGAGTTATGCAGATCATTATCAAAGATGAGCTCCCTTTCCTACTTATCTATTTCTGCAAGCAATGAAAATTATCTACTTGAATTAGAAGGTCTGAAATTTCCACCACAACTTCAGAAGTTAACTCTCTTTGGGCGTCTGAAAGAACAGATGCTAAAATCACCTTTGTTCCAAAATTCTGGCGAAGGTATTCAGACACTAAGGCTCGGATGGTCTCAACTACAAGAAGATCCCCTGCCATCTCTTTCGCATTTGAAAAACCTCACATGGTTGAACCTTCAAAAAGCATATAATGGCATAAAACTAAATTTTAAAGCCGACTGGTTCCCGAAACTAAAGTATCTGTCATTGAGGCAAATGCCTAATCTGGTTCAAGTGGAGATGGAGCAGGGCACCATGGTGAACCTTGAAATGATTCAGTTATGGGAACTCGAACAACTAGTAGAGATCCCAAAGGGCATCGAGCACCTCATAAACCTCAAGTGGATGGTCTGCAAATACATGCCTGCTGGTTTTGGAGAATTGGCTAGTGGAATCCACCAGCTATTTCATTTCAGATGTCATGTTATCGAGCTGGCAGCTGATACCAAATAAATAAGGTTTGCCTGCATGTATTACCATTCTTTATTTTGCATTCTGAAACTTGTACTAGGTAATATTTGAGTCTGGTACTTGGAGGAAATTATGAATTAGCACCAACTAACCAAGTGCTAATTAAAATGCATAAAAAAAGCTTTTCTGTTGCTCATTTATGCTTGCAATTTGCAACATAAAATGCACAAATTAGCTTACTTATTGATTGAATGAGAGTGGATCCTTTATGCTTGCAACAATTCCACCTAACAATGCATATCTGTGTTTTTCTTCCGCAAGATGGACTCCTTGCCATTCAATTTTCCATAACACATTGTTTTTATGAGATTATGAGAACTAAAGAAACAGCAAATTAGACTGCTTTTGGTAACTTCCTTTTGATAGATCTATGTAATATGTTCCATTTTACCTAGAGGTGGCCTGAAACTAGCAAAATGTTTCTAATTTTTAAGTCTTACATCCTTGTGAATACTCTGAAACTGATCATCAGACCAACTGCAATCCCTTAATGCGATTTTCTGAAACTTACATTTATATGTTTCTATCCATTAGTTATTCTTCATGCAAGAGATTTCCATAAGTAATATTTTTTTTTTCAATTTATTGTTGTAAAACCTGATTGTAAAGTAGTTTCTATTTTTTAATTTTAAAGTTCCTTCAAAACTCTTCGGTTGACAAAATACGTTGTCCATTTCATATCGCAGGCTCTGCAGACATTTGTGCAGCATCTATCATCCCCAAGGGCAGTTGGAATGTTGTTGTTGTTATTAACTTATTATGTAATAGATATTCCTTTTTTTTTAACCTTTTGTGGCTTAATTTCTTTCAGTTTGAACTAAATAAAGTTGAGTCTCAGTTCCTCATTAAGGACCTTTGATTCTGAAATATAAACTTCCATTCTGAAAGCACTACTCAGGAACTTGGATTTAAGTTATCTGGTTTACACTTGTCTTGTGTATTATTATTTTTACTTTTTGTGTTTGTAAGTTTAGATGCAACGTATGTACTATTACTATGGGAGCTTGTTATTGTGGTGCCTAATGAAAGTCTGTATGCAAACAATTTACTCTGGTAATACTTTCAGTTTAATGTCTTGAAAATGTTCATTCACTTTTTTTTATTACTATTTTTGGTAATACCAAGAAGAAAAAAGTTACAACGCTGCCTGGAAGGAACTCAGTTGCTATGAGCTTTGAAACGTAAGAAAAAAGTACCTCATATGGCTGCCATAGCAGTTGGGTCTAATTAATGCTGGTTTGGAAACCTGCTTGTTTTATTAGCTGTCTCCCTCATCAATGGGGTTGCGTCAAAATTTAACTGGCCCAAGGCTGGTTGAAAAGTAATTACCAAGGAACCAGTATCAGTTATCAGTTCCTCATAGTTGAATGGTGTAAATATGTCATCTCATGCAAAATGCCCAATACATAACCTGAACAGAAACCACAATAAAAATAAAATTGAAATTGGCTTACCAAAACAAAATTTGGCACTTTGTGGTTAGGTAAGTTTGTTGGGATAAATTCAGTAATACTGCACTGCTTTGTGCCAGTATGCTAAAGATTGAAGAGAGGAGAATATTTTTCTAAATAGAAACAATGCTTTATTTCTTTTCTCTCTTACTCAATTGCATAATGTTCTGCGGTATTTATAATAATACAACTTTCCTAAAATAACTACTCACAACTTTACTAAATTAAGACCCCACTACACAACGTGCTGAAAAATAACTAACCACTACACCAACTAGTCCTAAAATAACAACGCTTAAAATAACCACTGCCCAAAAATAACCCATGCAGTTTTTATGCTGGTAAAAACTGATTTGTACATGCTCTATCAATTTGAATTAATTTTCAACACTCTCCCTTAATTCAAAATTGATTATGCCACGTTTGATTCTGAATTCTTCAAACTTTTCTCTTGCCAATGTCTTTATCAGAATGTCAGCCTTCTTCTTGCAATTCTTCTTGCAATGCTTGATGCTATTTTTCATTTTCTGTTGCTTCTTCAATGGTTGTAGACCTCTGCCTTCCACTATCTGTATACCCTACAAAAAACGTGGGTTTCTCTTTCTTTTCTTCTGCATAGCATGCTTGCTCTTCTTCCCTCTGTTTTTTGAAACAATCAGCTTGCACACACCCATATCTTTTGAAGCACTGGACATCTTTTATGTTGTGCTGAAATTGAAACTCGCCAAATCTACAATGGCCACATCCACCTCTGCCTTGAGAGGACTCCCCCTTTCTGTAGAACGCGCTTTCATCACTTTTCTCCTCTAATCTGGGCTTTGTTTCATGGGTCTGTAGTGAGCCCATCAGTTCATCAAAGGAATAGGTTGAAAAATCCTTTGATTCTTCAATTACTACCACCACGTGATCAAATTTTGGTGCTACGCTTCTCAGCACCTTTGTCACCATGGTTTGCTCCGAGATGTTGTCTCCATATGCTTGAATTTGGTTGACAACGGATGTGATTCTTGACAAAAAAATCTACATTGATTCTTCTATTTTCATATTCATTTTCATATTCATCGTCTCAAAATCTCTGTGTAGGCTTTGCTATTTTATAGCCACAACTTGAGAACTTCCCTGAAATGCCGTCTTCAAGGTTGTAGCCTCTTCTTTTAGCGATTCTTTGCTTTTGCAATTCTTCAAGGTTGCACACCAATTGACTCTACTGACAATTGCGAATTGACTCTGCCGTCAATTGCTGTCCCACCGAACCATCGGCTCTGATACCATTTTATTGGGATAAATTCAGCAATACTGCACTGCTTTGGGCCAGTATGCTAAAGATTGAAGAGAGAAGAATATTTTTCTGAATAGAAACAATGCTTTATTTCCTTTCTCTCTTACTCAATTACATAATGTTCTGCGGTATTTATAATAATACAACTTTCCTAAAATAACTACCCACAACTTTACTAAATTAAGACCCCACTACACAACATGCTGCAAATAACTAACCACTACACCAACTAGTCCTAAAATAACAACGCTTAAAATAACCACTGCCCAAAAATAACCCATGCAGTTTTTATGCTGGTAAAAACTGATTTGTACATGCTCTATCAATTTGAATTAATTTTCAACAAAGTTAACAATAAATAATTATTATATATCTTATCCAATCCAGTAATTACTTAACTGCTACTTTATTCTAATGCCAACCTACTTGAACTGGGATACTGAGCCTAACAACAATTTGCACATTCGTATTATACAATTGCTGATTTTTTGTGCATTCAATATAGTTTTTCTAAAGAAATTATTATCTGCTGTTTCACAATAATAAAAACAATACCTGGAAAAAAAAAATGTTACATACTGGTAAATGCTCTGAACGTTAGCCTGTACAACAATCTGGTTTTTGTAGGAACAAATAAAAGACATTTCTACATGCCTAGAATAATTGTCATTAGTCAAATTTTTCCAAAAAAAAAAAAAAAAAGGCATTAGGCAAGGTCCAGTCTAGTCTAGTAGTGGCGCAAAAAACTTGTCGTTGTTTTTACAATTAGCAGGGACACTGTTCTTCTCTTTTCTCTAGAGAGTTTTGTCTGTGTGGGTTCAGGGATCTCAAATTAATTTAGCCAATGTCATTCGAATCCAGTCAAAAGCTCCAGAGGTCAAAGCTTCTAGAAAGGTTAGGTTCACTAAGAATCTAAGACTGGCACCAATTATAATTATACTTTTTAGCTCAGGATTTACTAACAAAATTTTCATTTGGTAAATTCATCAAACACCTTCCATGCATTGAAATAGCAATTGTCTTTGCCTGTAAACTCAAACCAGAATCTATTACAATTTTAAGCAACTTAAAAATAAATTAAACCAATGAACCCAAACACCACAGCTAGCCGCTGCTCTAACAGATTGCACAGACTTAATGTGAAATCTCTTGTGACGGATTGTAAAAACACAAAAGGGATAAATTGCTAATTACCTGAGGCACCTTTTTAGAGGGAAACCTTGGTGACCAATTAAAACGGAGGACCGATCAGGATTCGCTAATTAGGTGAGTTGAACCGCAACCTATTCTATTATAATTACTGTTAAGTAAAATTATCTCACCAAAATCATGATTTATGAGATCGATCGTTAGGATGGAATTAACAAGAATTTTAGCTGGACATCAACTAATTAAGCGGTAAGAATAACTCAACATGGTCAGAGGTAGTTCAAGGACCGAGTCCCTCTTTATTAATCCGATTATAATTTGTGTTTATGGA
This sequence comes from Carex cristatella, assembly GCA_024447775.1. NCBI lineage: Eukaryota > Viridiplantae > Streptophyta > Magnoliopsida > Poales > Cyperaceae > Carex > Carex cristatella. The sequence continues at coordinate 11,648,124 of JAJHPF010000004.1, read as the reverse complement.
TTTAGAATTTAGACTTGACTGTGAGTCGTCTCCACTCTCCCCCGTGTTACACCACAATAATTATAGGATTAAGCACAAAAAAGAAAAAGAAATATGATTGTACCCATCTAAATATTTGAAATAGTCAATTTCTCTATCAAAAGTTCAAAACACCACAATATTCAATTTACCCATACAAATTTAAATCTCTTTCTTCTGTATCCTTTTAACTATTAAACATTTTATTTAATTATTTTAAAACTTAAATATATTAACCAATTTAATTTACCCTCTAATTTTTACTGGACATGTCCATTATTTCTCCTTTCTTCCTTCTTCCCCAGTACAGATGAACTAGACAGACTAAATCTCCTTGACCTTTCAAACTCTCAATGATGTCATCTATTTTCTCACCGTACGTAGCAGAACTTAATTGGCTACTAGCTTGAAAGAGTGGACCCCATTTGGAATTTCGTGGAGTGCGAAAGTACAAATGCTACTTTCGTCACAGAAATATTTGTTGAATAGTTTTTTTTTTTTTTTTTTTCAAATCGGAGCTGCAATTTCTGTATCTTTTTCAAGTTTCAACTGTATGCTTGTGGGTATTCATCATAAAATGAATAAACATGGAAAACAAAGCAGTTCATCTGCATAAAGATCCGTGAATGGTAAAAAAAATCGATAAATTATAAAATCATGAGATAAAGCTAATAATTATAAATTGAAGATGATCAAATGCCAAACTTTATGCAGACAAAACGAGAAACCTGTGACCTCTATCAATGCATCGCTCTCAAGACAAGTTAAAAGGTTAAGATTTAGTAATTCTAGTTCATCCGGGTAGAACATGGATTTGAGAAAAGAAGAAGAATAAGACATTCATAAATAATGGATATGTCCAATTAAAATTAGAGGGTAAAATAGTCAACTCAATTTGTAAAATAATTAAATTAAATGTTAAATAGTTAAAAAGGATATAGAAGAAAGAATGTTCAATTTGTATGGAAATATTGGATTGAAAACTTAGGCGAGTCGAGTTATACCACAACAATTAAATTATAGGATTGACTTGACTGACTGTGAGTCGTCTCCACCGTGTTACACCACAATAATAATGATAATATTGAGCACAAAAAAAGAAATATGAAAACTTAGGCGTCGACCCCAGATAGCTAGCTAGGTGCATTGTGGGACACATCGAGTTATAAATGTTAACTATAACTAGCTAAATTTTAAGTCACATTAGCTAATTGTTCAATGGACCAACAGACTCTGTTTATAATATAACAGCTTAAAATTTTTAACTTTACAGTTACACAACCGAATTTTTTTTACCATCTTCAAAATAAAAACTAAACCAATTAACCCCTTTTTTTAATTTGATTTTTATCAGGATTGAAGTTTGAAACTACAGTCCTATTGGCTTGTACCATAGTTTCAAACTACGATCTCTTTTCACTCATTTATGGACCTTTATGGGACCATAGTTTGAAACTACTGTCCTTATAAAAATGGAATTTTCCAGAAAAAAATGTTAATTTTTTTTTTGAAGATGGTAAAAAAAAAAAAAATTCAGGCTATACAAAGTATAAAAACAATTTAAAATAAATAAATATATTTTTGTATGTCATGTTTGGTTGTGGAGTAAGAGGTGGATTAAACCTCTTACTCCATACTTAAGGAGGCAAGCAAGGAGTAAAATAAGAGGAGTGAGATGGAGTAAGAGGTGACTTAATCCGGAGTAACTTACTCTACCTATCTAGGTGGATTAATTTACTCCACACTTCTCCACTTGTATGACCCACTGTCATAACAAGAAACACATTTTCCAACATCTTATTTCACCCAATGGATTAATTTAAATCATGACTCTAACTATCAAACAAGATATAAAATATGAGGAGTAACATGGAGTAAGTAATTTAATCCTCATTAATTTTACTCCACAACCAAACATGACCATACACTATAGCAGAAAGAGGCATCAGAGACCGGTTTCACCGGTCTCTGATACTTATGTCGCCGGTCTCTGATGCTCAATTTGGTCGCTGATGTCCCGGTCGCTGAAACTCTGGTCATTGATGCCTGTCCGATGACGTCACCGATCGCTGAATGACGTCATCCCGGTCTCTGATACTTCATCAGCGACTATTTTATTTTTTGTCGCTGATAGTTTTGGTGACATCATGATAAGGCATCAGCGACCAAAATATTTGGTCGCTGATACTCAAAACCGGTCGCTGATTCTCTGATAAGGCATCAGCGACCAAATATTTTGGTCGCTGATACTCAAAACCGGTCGCTGATTCTCTAAGTATCAGAGACTAATATAACCAATCGCTGATCCATCTGTCTGGATTCTTCGTTTATTCATTATGTGTTATTTCCTTGTAGGATATAACTATTTATATCCTACAAGTAACAATGAACAAGCATAACACGATTATTTTGTCCATTTTCAGCATGATCGACAAATAAAATAATTCCATCTTTTGCATTCACAGTGGCAATAAACTAGTCAGATAAAAGAAATAAACAGGGCCAAGTAACTCAGAAAAATACAGAACTAAAATTTGGTAAAAACAAAATTTCAGATGTTCTTATGGCCTAGCATAACAAAATTCATCATCCATAAAACAAAGCAAAAACTACTAAACTTTGAATGACACAGCTTAGGCTCCAACCACCTCAGTAGTTTCTTCCATAGGAACGTCTTCTGCTGGCATATCGACCTTCACACCAGTATCCTCCTTGGTGTAGTCACCATGAGCCTTCGAATGAAAGATAAAAAAAAAGCATAATCCTATTGAACCTAAGACAATTCAAAAATAAAACAAAAAACAAAAGGAAGAATAAAAATGTTACCTCCATGAGCTTACCCAAGTCAAATTTGGGGCAATCATTGCGATTATTACTTGCATTGGATAAGTAGCAGAACCATACACTGCTTATGGTTAGAACCTTACAATTATTCAATCAACTTCAATTTAAAATCACAAAGCAGCATTGGAACGAAACATTTGCAAGCTACTAAGTCAAATACTTACAAGAATGTATTGACAAGGCAACATAAGTGGAAAAGGAGAAATCCGTACCATTTTCGGTCTGCTGCCGACTTGAGAGCCTGCAACAAGCTAGCAATGGTCTCTATGGTGGCACTTTTGTTCACACCAACTTGAGAGCCTCTCACAACGAAGCGCTAAACTTCAAGATTAATACAGATTAACACAATAAAACTTGAGAGCCTCTCATAACGAAGCGCTAAACTTCAAGATTAACACAATAAAAGTTACTATTACTCATGATGTCAGAAATATCACTATGTTCTTACAAGTGTTTTTAAAGCTACACCACTATGTTCCTAGCAAAATTCAAGGAATAAAAAAAAATATTCTTGCCACAGAAAAGTTCAAGTGAGTTGTTCATCTATAGAAAACTAATATTAACACAGATTCACACAATTTTCAATATGTCCTAACCAATAAATGACTTGTTGCCAACACTTCAAAATCTGAGAATATTTCTCAAATAGCAAAATTATTCTAACTAATCAACTTCTGAGTCAATATCAGAATCACCAAAATTGATGTCTCTTGGTCTTGAATGATCATCCCTTTCTTACAGTAAAAGCCCAACACTTCAAAATTTTCTGCATACATATACTACAGATGATTTTTCTTTCATTTTTTCTTGACCAAGACAATGGAATCCATTAACATAAATATAACAACCATGGTAACTTTCCAGAATCTCATTCAGTTCATTAATTATAACACTTTCCAAGAGCCAATCACACACATATTATTATTTTTTTTTCTATAGTCATTTCTCAAATTTAGTGAGGTTCTTAATTTTATCGACCAATTGCACAATGAATGCCAGAATCACCACAATAAGCTTTTCCATTTTGTTGAGCTGGATTATCTTAACAAGACCCAGACAGAAAGAATTCAACTTACTTAGGTTGCAACAATTTGCAAAGAGCCAAAACACCACCAATTAAAATGTTTGCACTTAATTCGACAGGTCTTGCAAAAATTTGCACTAATTTGAACTAATTAAAAGTAAAATTGAGTGAACTAATTAAATAGGGTGTGCTTTAATTTACCCGAAAGAGAAGTAAATCGCAGGAAGGGCAATGATCGTCCGGTACCAAGGCCCTTGTAGCCTCACCTCTCGGCCAACTCAGTTCAGCAAGCACCTCAAGAAACGACCACCACCAAGCAACAAAAACAAATCGCAAGTACAAGGATCAACCCAAAACCCTAGAGTTTCATTTTCAGCAAGTCACAGCAGGAAAACAGGACAGAGGGTGAGAAAGAGAGTTCAACACAGGAGAAAAGAGAGTAATAGCAAGAACTAAGCGAAAAACCGAGAAACCCCCAAATAGGGGCTAATATAGAGAGTGGGTACTAACCGATGGGACAGCGGCGACTTTCGTCGCAAGAGGCAACAAAGTCGCAAGAGCAGCGTCGGTAAAGAGCCAGCGTGGCGTTCGGAATCGAGGCGAAAGCGGGAAGTGCCGCTCTTTTCTTCTCCAGAAGGAACAAAAAAGAGAGAGAGAGATTGGGGTGGGTTTAATTTGGGGCCAGTGACAGAAGAGGGAGATAATTTGAGAGGCGGCGCGCGAGGGAGAGTCTGGTGCTTTTTTTTTCACCAAAACTTTCAGCGACCGGTGCTATCGGCGGTCGCTGATACCGGTCGCAGAAACTTGGTCGTCTGAATTTTTTTGTGATTTCATTTTGTTTTGGAGGAAAAAAGGTATCAGAGACCGGTGACAGCACCGGTCGCTGATGCTCAATTTTGCTGTAGTGATAGTTATAGGTAATACATAATTTTTTTAAATTGATTTCAATAGATTCACAAGTAGCATAAGTGAATTGTATTTTCATCACAATTCTTAAAAATAACGATGACTAAGCATGCGAGATTCACACAACTAAAAAATTGTATTTTTAAATTTTGAACATTGTATTATTGAGGTGGACAGTCAACTGTGCTCAAAGAAATAAGACTCAGAAAGTCACAATTCGGTTCTTAATTAATTTCTCACCTACTCTCCTAATTTGTTGAAGCTAGCTTTCTTGTTTATATTACATCTCTAGCAAGTTCCTAGCTAGCTAGCGTCTCACTCTAAAGAAACAGCCAAATACAACTTAATTACATATATAATTATTAGTTAAATGATCTAGTGGGCAGTGGCTGGTGCTGGCAAATTAAGGGCTACCCGTATAATTTTCTAATTCCCTAAGATGTAACTACGTTGGTAATTATTCTCTCTTTATTTGCATTTAATGAGTTAGTCTAGCAATTTATTTTCATATCTACTTATTTCAGCTGCATTAGAATAACGATACAGTTGAGTCACTGATCAGTGTGTCTGAATAAAATAAAAATTCCAAAATATAATAGTTTTCTTAATCTGTGGCACTCAAATTCAAGATAACACTTTTGTTATTTTCTGTGACAATTGACAACTCTAGTAAATAGTTTAAGCAGATTAGACATCTAAATCAATGAAATATGCAGATTAGTATTAGTTTAAACACCTCTTACCATTGCATATCTAAAGGCATCTTTCTGCAAAGTTCAGGGTACGTAGATTCTGGAATCCATATCCTCTTAAGAATCTGAGGTAGAAATATGTCCCAGCCGAGCCAAAATCAATTCGGTGCCTATTTAGAATATTGAGGGGGTGTTTCAGTTTTAAGATTTATGTCAGATTAAAACGAATGACTCAGATCTCAATATTCTACATGGTCAGGTATGGAATCTGAATTCTAAGTTCTCTACCTTTCTCTGCATATACCTCTGAATAGAGTGTTTTTTTTTACCGATTTGATGCAAATTCATTCAATTTTCCTAGAATATTAGAGAAATAGGTTTCATTTTTATATTTTGAGCATGGTTTGGAAAATTGGCTAAGTCCGAGTTGACTCGGCTGAGTCGGAACAGTATCGGCTGGAGGCAATGCGATTTTTTCCGAGTTAACTCGGTGAAAGAGTTATATACAGAAAGTCGATAAAATGGGAGCTAAATCTCAAATTTTCACTCATTCTTTTCCCTCTAGTACAAAACATATTTCTGCCAAAAAGTTCTGAGTTTCCGATCCGACTCAGTCGATTCCGATCGATTCTGATTTTACGGTTCAATAACCGATTCCGATTCTGATTTTCAGAACCATGGTTTTGAGGTAGATTCCTTAGGAGCAAGTCGAAGGAACAGAGGAGAAGACGGAGTGGAGACTGAGGAAACTGATTTTGTATGGCATTAAAAAAATTGAACATATGACGCAGCAGATGCTGAATTTACAAAAATAGAGAAAACTGTCAGTGTCAAGACTCAAAATGGTGTTGAAAGTTGAAACTACTCAACCAGCGTCCAGACTCATTTAAATTAGGATTTACACAACTAATTAATTTGCTACTTGTACTTTGGACAGTTGAAGCATGGATGGAGTGGGCGCACAGTTGAAGGCAGTCTAATATTAGAGGAAGAATGATGGCCAACACAGCTATTATTGGGGCCCTTGAAGTACTTGGAGCTGCATTGGCCAATCAATTAGCAACTCTGACAACTTCCCAGGTACCAGAGCTTTTTTCAACATCATCAGACCTCGAAACAAGTATGAATAACATCAGCAGCGAACTTCGAGTGATGCAGGCATTTATCGAACAAATTGAAATGGATAATCAAAGCAATAAAGCTGAGTTAGCTTGGATAGGGGAAGTACAGAAGGTAGCAAATCGTACAAAAGATGTTGTGGATGAGTTTGTGTATGTGGTAGACAACAAGAAGCTGGGCGGAATATGGTATTATGTTGAAAGAATATTTAAAGATCGAAAATCATTGGTTAATTTAAAACGAATTAGCTCTCAACTACAAGCAGTAAAGAGGAACCTTGAGCATCTTGCAAAGATTAAAGAGCGTTGGGTTCCAATTACAAATGCAGGACTCCTTAAGAACGCATCAGAGTACTCAATTGAGTGTGCACAACATCTAGCTTTCTCAGCCCATTACATTGATGAAGGTGAGATAGTTGGAATAGGAGAATATAGATTGAAGTTGACAAGCTGTCTCTATTGTAATGAGCAAAATCTCACTCTAATAACTGTTTGGGGAATGGGCGGCATTGGTAAAACTACTCTAGTTACCAATGTCTTCAACAAAGAGAAACACAACTTTGATTGTCATGCATGGATTTCTCTATCTCACAATTATAGGTTTGACAATCTTCTATGAAACTTGATATCTGAAATTTGTAAAAGCGAGAAAAAGGGTCCGATCAGCACCACAACCATGGATACTAGGGAATTGGAAGAAACCACAAGAAATCTCTTGATTGAAAGGAAGTATCTAATTGTATTAGATAATGCATGGGAAACCAATAATGCTTGTCAGGATTTATGTGAAATACTTATTGGTAGCAATCGAAGAAGCCGAATAGTTATCACCAGCAAAAATGCGAATTAGTTTTTCTTGCTCAAGAAAAAAATAGAATACCGCTCAAACGTCTGCCGGATTATGAGTCATGGAACCTCTTTTGTAAAAAAGCATTCCGGCAGGAAGAAAACCATGCATGTCCTCCTCTCCTGGAGAAGTGGGCAAAAGATATTGTTTCTAAGTGTGATGGCTTGCCACTTGCTCTTGTTTCTATTGGTGGTGTGCTATCTTTATGTGAGAATGCTGAATCCGAATGGAAACGGATCAATGATTAACTTACATGGGAGTTGGACAATAATCCAAGATTTGATCACTTGAGAAATATTTTATATCTAATCTTCCACTATCTTCCAAGGCATCTAAAGAATTGCTTCATTTACACTTGCATGTTTCCAGAGGATTATCTCCTTTCAAGGAGAATACTTATCATGTTGTGGATAGCGGAGGGTTTTATAGAACAAAAGGGAGGAAGCACATTAGAAGAGGTGGCAGAAGGCTATCTCACACAGCTCATCCATCGCAGCATGTTGCAAGTGGTGTCTAGAAATCAATTTGGGAGGGTGAAGAGATGTCAATTGCATGACACTCTGCGAGAATTAGCAATCTCTGTATGCATGAAAGAAAACTTCAGTGTGTCTTGCATGAGGATAACAAGCAAGTAATTGTCGACACATATACTCGTCGGCTTTCAGTAATAAAATTTAGTAAAGAGATTGGATACGATGTCCATTTGCAGCAACTAAGAGCATTCATATCATTCAACCCTGCTGTTGTTTCGTCTCCCTTGCTAGATTCAATCTTTAACAAGTCAAGATATCTTTCAATTCCGTATTTACATGGTTTACCAATCGAGAACCATTCCAGATGCAATTGGAGATTTGTTCAATCTCCATTATTTGGGTCTCGGGGATACAATGGTAGAATGTCTACCAAATTCTTTTAAGAAACTTCGCTATTTACAAACTCTTGAACTCCGTGGCTCCAAAATAGAGAACCTACATGATTGCATCGATAATCTCAAAAGGTTACGTCACCTTTTCGGTGGAATTGTTATTAATAAAGCATATCGATCCTTTCGATGTTCTACTGGAATCTCATTACCAAAAGGCATGAGTTGCCTAAAAGAACTGCAAACTTTGACGGCACTAGAATCAAATTCTGAGGTAGTTAAAGAATTAGAAAATCTAACCCATCTAAGAAGCTTCCGTATCTTTAATGTGCAACAAAACCATTGGGTAGATTTAAGTGAGTCATTATCAAAGATGTTATTTTTATCCCACTTAGTTATTAGTGCAAGCCATCAGAATGAGTATCTCCACTTGGAATATCTGACACAGCCGCCGCCACGACCTACGAAGTTAGAACTCGTTGGGAGATTGAAAATGAAGATGTTTGAATCTCCTCTGTTCAAAATTTCAGGGGAGTATATTCAGGTGTTATGGCTCGGTTGGTCTCAGCTGAGTGAAGATCCTCTCCCATCTCTTTCCCATTTCAGAAATCTTACATACTTGTCCCTAAAAAGAGCATATGAGGGGCAGCAATTAGTTTTTCAAGCTGGCTGGTTTCCTAAATTGAAATGCCTGGAGTTGGTATGCATTCCGAATCTTGTTCGAGTAGACATAGAGAGGGATACAATGGTGTGCCTTGAAGATATTTCTCTTACAGATTTGGATCAGCTAGATGACATACCTAAGGGCATTGAGCACTTGAGTTCCCTTATGAATATGTTATGCAGACAATTATCTATGAATTTCGGAGGGATGGCTACTGGGCATCATAAACTGTGGCATTTCTACTGTTACATTACAGAACCAAAATCACTTTGAGGTAAACATTACATCTTTCCTTTTGGATCAATATTTTTTCTCTTTTCAAGGTGTTTAAATTTTACCTGTGCAATTTTTTATTTTTATTTTTCTTAAGTTTCATTTAGGGACATTCTAATTAAATAGGTCCGGTACGCTGAATTTTCCATTATGGGGTGTGTTTTTCAGTTTTAACAACTACACATTAAACTTAAGGGAGATTCACTTGCGACATCTATGTTTGTAAGATTTCTTTTGAAATGAAAGTAGTTCATTTCAAAATTTTAAACATAGTCCTGCTAATCGATAAAATCAGCAGAGTGATTGCTGGCACGTGCTACCGATATTTCCCAGCATACTTTTGGAGGATCAACACAATCTTCTACAAAACTTGATATCTGAAATTTGTAAAAGTGAGAAAAAAGGTCCGATCAACACAATCACTATGGATATTAGGGAATTGAAAGAAACCACAAGGAAGCTCTTGATTGAAAAGAAGTATCTAATTGTATTAGATGATGCATGGGACCCCAAATTTTGTCAGGATTTATGTAATATACTTATTGGTAACCATCAAAGAAGCCGAATAATTATCACCAGCAGAATTGCTGAATTAGCTTTTCTTGCTCAAGAAAACAATAGACTAGAGCTCAAACGTCTGCCGGATTATGAATCATGGAATCTCTTTTGTAAAAAGGCATTCCGGCAGGAAGAAAACCATGCATGTCCTCCTCCCCTGGAGAAATGGGCAAGGGAGATTGTTTCTAGGTGTGACGGCTTGCCACTCGCTCTTGTTTTTATTGGTGGTGTGTTATCTTTATGTGAGAAAACTGAATTTGAATGGAAACGGATCCATGATCAACTTACATGGGAGTTGGAAAATAACCCAATATTTCATCACCTGAGAAATATTTTATATCTAAGCTTCCACAATCTTCCAAGGCATCTAAAGAATTGCTTTCTTTACACTTGCATGTTTCTAGAGGATTATCTCCTTTCAAGGAAAATACTTATCATGCTTTGGATAGCAGAGGGTTTTATAGAACAAAAGGGAGGAAGCACATTAGAAGAGGTGGCAGAAGGCTATCTCATACAGCTCATCCATCGCAGTATGTTACAAGTGGTATCCCGAAATCATTTTGGGAGGGTGAGGAGATGTCAAGTGCATGATACAATACGAGAATTAGCAATTTCTTTATGCATGAAGGAAAACTTCGGTGTTCTGCATGAGGATAACAAACCAGTAATTGTCCATATGTATACTCATCGGCTTTCAGTTATAAAATTTAGCAAAGAGATTGGATACGATGTCCATTTGCAGCAACTAAGAGCGTTCATATCATTCAACCCTGCTGTTGTTTCGTCTCCCTTGCTAAATTCAATCTTTAACAAGTCAAGATATCTTTCAATTTTGTATTTACATGGTTTACCAATCACAACCATTCCAGATGCAATTGGAGATTTATTCAATCTCCATTATTTGGGTCTAAGGGATACAATGGTAGAGTGTTTACCAAATTCTATTAAGAAACTTCACTTTTTACAAACTCTTCAACTTCGTGGTTCAAAAATAAAGAAACTACCTGATTGCATAAATAATCTCAAAAGGATATGTCACATCTTTGCTGAAATTGTTATCAACAAATCATATAGATCATTTAGGCGTCTTACTGGAATCTCATTATCAAAAGGCATGAGTAACCTGAAGGAATTGCAAACTTTGCTGGTACTAGAATGAAATTCTGAGGTAGTTAAAGAATTGGAATATCTAACTCAATTAAGAAGCCTGAGAATCTTGAATGTCAAAGAAAACCATTGGGTAGATTTATGTGCATCATTATCAAAGATGCTCTTTTTATCCTCCTTGGTTATCAGCGCAAGCCATCAGAATGAGTATCTCCACTTGGAAAATCTGACACATCCACCCCGACGACCTCAGAAGTTAGAACTCGTTGGGAAGTTGAAAATAAAGATGTTTGAATCCCCTCTTTTCAAAATTTCAGGGGAATGCATTCAGGCGTTGTGGCTCAGTTGGTCTCAGCTGAGTGAAGATCTTCTCGCATCCCTTTCCCATTTGAGAAATCTAACATACTTGTTCCTCAAAAGAGCATATGAGGGGAAGCAATTAGTTTTTCAAGCTGGCTGGTTTCCTAAATTGAAATGCCTCGAGTTGGTATACATGCCGAATCTTGTTCGTGTGGACATGGAGAGGGACACAATGGTATGCCTTGAAGATATTACTCTTACAGATTTGGAACAGCTAGATGAGATCCCTCAGGGCATTAAGCACCTGAGTTCCCTTAAAAATATGTTCTGCAGACAATTATCTATGAATTATGGAGGGATGGCTATCGGACGCCATAAACTGTGGCATTTCTACTGTTACATTACAGAGCCAAGATCACTTTCAGGTATATATTACATCTTGCCTTATTTGTTTGGTTAAAAAAAATTCTCTTTTAAAATGTATTTTGTCTTTTCAAGGTGCTCAAATTTTTGTTTTGGTACTCAATGAAAATTAGACAAAGGCAAAATCATTTTCTTATTGGTTTATAGCAAAAGTGAGTTATAGTTGACATTGCCAACTGAAAAGAAAAATTACGACTGACATATTGTAATAACTTCTCATTACCTGTACCATAATCCAGGACATTTTAGTTAAAATAGGTTTGTTGAGCAGAACTTTCCATTATGATGTGTGTTTTTCAGTTTTAACAGCTGTCCTATGAACTCAAGCGAGACTCACTTGCTATATCAATGTTTCTAAGAATTCTGAAATGCAAGTAGTTCATTTCAAAATCTTTTAATTTCTGCTATTCAATAAATTAAGAAGAGTGATTTCTGGGACATGCTGCCTAAATTTAGTGACATAATTTTGCAGGATTTTGATTTCTTCATGAAAAGGGTGGTCAGGTACATGGTTTAGAACATATTGTATTATCCAATTCACTACTTCATTGATCATGGCAGTCCTGTTTCGGGGTTTTTTTTTTTTGCATTTCAGAAGACCCCTGCAAAACTTAGTTTTCAAATAGTTTACTAAGTCTATTCAATTTCTTTATGTGCATCTTACTTTTTTAACTGCTAAACTTGTTATAACATTTCACTTCACAGGCATCTCCACATGATTAAAGCATGATCTATTTTCCATCCATGTATGCTATGTTATTCTGTTGGTTGAGAAGCTGGAGGTAACATATCTTATAACATATGCATTCCTTCTACTTTGCCAGTACCTTTTCATAGCAAAGTAGATATAAATTAAGCAGAGTGCTTGCTACTGTAAATATCTTGGTTTAGCAACTCAATATTTGTACTTTCAGGTAAAAAGGATCTTATTATGCTTGCTATATTTAGTTTGGATCCTTCTAATTGTATTCAAGAATTTGTACCCACTTTTTACCCAAACCAACTGTCATTTACATGATAGTAATACTGTAACAATATAATATAATACTGTAACAAACAATACGGAATGATGTAAAAGATGTGATCAATTTTTTAAAAATTAACAATTTTTGCAACTTCCAACATCTTTGTAATTGGTGTACTTTGTACTTTCAAAACTGTTGTACTTTGACAGTTAATGACAGTTAATTGTACTTGTTTTACTTAATAATCTGCCCACTTGTGTACTTTCCCCCTTCTAGAAGTTTTTAATTTTTTTTTATTTTTCTATTGTTTTAAAAGTTTTGATTATTATTATTTTTTCATTTTTTTTAAATTCATCATTTTTTTCATTTTTTGAATTAAATAATCTATAAAATTACAGATTCAAATAAATGAAATTGAATATAGTAAAAAATAGTTGCGTAAAGTGCAAAAATAACAACAAAATATATATTCCAAAATACTGTAACACAACATTATGAAAAAGTTGTAACAATAAAGTATGAAAACTGTAACAAGAAATACTGCAACAATGAAGTATATAAACTGTAACAATTACCATAACAACTATAAAACAACAAAAATATAAAAAAAAACTTTACAAACATAACTTTATCAAAGAAACAATATCCAGCAAACAACTTTACAAAACTTTGTCCAGCAAATAACAAACACAAAAAATTAAACTATAGATATTTGGTGTTCATCATTAGTATGCGTCAGAAGCTTCATGACAAGAATCAAACGCTCCTTCTATATATCCTCCTGCAAAAAAATACGACAAATCTTAGAATTAAAACTTCAAATATTACAAAGAAAATAAAACTGCGAAAAAAAATGTACACAAAAACCTGTAAAATATACTGTAACAACTGTGGACAAATAATGTAACAAATATAGACAAATATTGTAACAAATTAACTCATTTTATATATCAATCAGTATCAATATACTGTAACAAATGTAGACAAATAATATAACAAATGTAGGAACAAACTGTAATAGATATACTGAATATCAACCAGTGTCGAAAACTGTCTCAGCTGTAGACAATTAAACTAAGACTGAACATCAATCAGTATCCAATACAATAACAACTGGAGACAAATAATTTAACAAATGTAAATAAATATTATAACATATTTATCTAATACTTGTAGACAATGTTCCAGTAGTTAGAAATAAATCAATACCTGAGAGAAGTTTAGAGGAATGTCAGTGATTACGTTGTAGACTATGCGCAACAGGAACACAGCGCAATCTATTGAACCTTCCTCTTGCTTTGGACAATCCTTGAATTAGATGTTAACAGCTCTCCAATCAGGGTTGCCTGAAATGAAAATCAAACAAACAATTAATAAAATATCGATGGAGGAAAAATTCTGTTAAGTATTACTATGATAATACTAAGGAAAAATTCAAAATAAGGACTCACCAGTCCTCCAGGATAGAAACCATTTAAGCCATGTGAGCGTTTGGTGGTGGTATTCATAATATTCATCATTCTCCCCATGTGAAGTATTGTAGTGCAACTCCAACCCAGGGAGATCCACTACTATAAGAACCCAGTGGTTCTTCTTACACACAGGGACAAATAGCCATTTGATTGTCTCAAACTGTTGGCCAAACAGTCGAGGAATAGCCACCACTGCCTGTTTCTCTGTGTATGTGTGCATCAAGATCTGTATTTTACAAGAGAACATACTGTAATAAATATGAACAAATAATGTAACAAAAGAAAATCAGAACTGTACCATAATAATTCAGTACTAACAAATATGAAATGAAATAATGTAACAAATACCTAACATAACTGTAGCAAATAATGTACAATACTACAACAAATTCTAGAACTGTAGCAAATAAATGTAAATGAAAATACAAAAAGAGAATAAAAACTTACTTAGGTGTAAAGGGAAATGAAAAACCAAGGTTGAGCAACAGGTGTTTCAAATTGCATCACCTGCAGAATGACCTCAACCAGCTGAACAAAACAAAAAATTATATGTTAAACATGCAAACCTATAATGTAACAAAGGAATAAAAATACTGTAACAGATATAAATAAATACTTTAACAAACATGAATACACTAAATTTGCATGCAAGAGCACTGACTTAAATAATGCAATACATATAAAATAATACTGTAACAGATGTGAACAAATACTGCTCAATCTTGAATAAATAATGTAACTGCATCATGCAGACTGCAACTTAGAGGACTGAACAAATAATGTAACATACTAAGGGAATATTGTAATTTATACGGAGTGGATACTGTACATCTTGAAGAATTAAACTATAAAACATGAATACTGTAAAAGTTGAAAGGAATACTGTAATTTATACAGAGTGGATCATGTAACAGATAGCACATATGCTGTAATAATCACAGTCTGAAGACAAGATCTAGATTCAAAATTAAAAACAAGTATAACTGGTTACCTTTAAGCTTTTTGTAAAGATTTTCTTCATTCGTATACTCCATTATCTTTGACCACAGCACGAGGCCGCCTCATGTGAAGATCAAGAGTTGTTCATTCCTGCCTTGTTTCATCCATTGTAGGGAGAAGATATACACCAAATCGAATGAATAGATCGGTAAAGGAAAAAAAATTTTCTAAAGAGAGAAGAGAGATTACGAATGAACAGATCGGGAAAAGAGAAATTTTCATTTTCTAAAGGGAGAAGAGAGATCGCGAATGAACAGATCGGGAAGGAAATATCGAAGAGAGAGAAAAGGAAAATCGCCTGAAATCGCCCCAAAATCGTGGCACAAAATCACGGAAAGATACAATTTGAAAATGAAAAGCAAAAACAGAAAATGAAGGTGGGAAAAAGAATTATATAGGTGGAAAAATGGGGACTGTTAATTAATGACAGTTAAACCAGCATTGGATAAGGCGTGGGTAAAAAACGAAGACAGAAGTCTGGGTACTAAAACCTTTTCTCATTTTGTTTCGCCTTGAATTTAGTATGAGTTAATAAGCTTATATATATGGAAGTATTGGTTTTAATTTGCTTCTTTTTCTATAGAAAGATTTCAACTCTGATATTGAAGAAAATGAAATATGGGCAGCTGTTCTAATTCCGAAATACGTGTGAACAGACTATTTTAATTTCAATAAAAAAAGATTTTACCTAATTTCTTTTCTAGGAAATAGTCAACGGATAAGCCTGATTACCAGCACCGCCTATGTAACACACTTATTTTGCTCGACACAAATTAAACCGGCTTCAGAAAGATTGGCCAGTAGTGAAGTTAACCTGGCTAGGTTCCAATGGATATACATAAAAAAAAAAAACCTACTTAGGCAATGTCTCGAATAACTTGTGTGCATTGGAAATTAATTAGTAATTACTCACCACAAGGTGCTACGAACTTCAGCAACTCAAATGTAAATTAAACCAGTCACTTGAAACCCCAATAAGCTGCTATCTTACAGGCGATAATGCACGAGTGTTAAATAGGTGAGGTGGCAGTGACAGGACGGCCCACTCCAAGTGGAAACAAAATGTCTGGGTAGTGGATCAACTCAAGCAAAGCTGGTGGACGGCGGTCTGACCTCCATAATAGGCAAATGGTCAACCTGTTTACAAGATCAAGTGAATTTAAGAGTGTCAATGGATACGATATGGGTAAGATGAAAGTATTTTCATATATAATCTTACTAAAAATTAATTTTATCTGTACTCTACTCTTACATATTAAAAATTAGTTTTATTCTACTCTATCCTTACTTTCTAAATTAAATTATTAACGAAACAGTAACTAAGAATAATACACATATAATAATTAATTTTATTATATTTTACAAATAAGACATCAAGTTGAAGCGCATCTAGAAAATCAGCCACTGACCGTAGCCCTTTTTAATCTACTTGTATATAACCCGAAGTTCAAGCGCATCTAGAAAATATAATACCTTGATTTCACCAACACAATACACAAAAAATAGAAACAAACAAAAAAATGGCAGTCACCACAAACCGCTGCTGGAGAGGTAAATAGCGACTATGAGAGAGGGAATTAGCAACTGGAATTCAGAGGGAAATAGCGACGCCAGAGCGCCAGAAGAAAGTGAATCCAGAGAATTAGCGACTAGAAATGGGAAATTAGCGACGCCAGCAGAGTCGGAGAAAATAGAAGTATCGCCCAAGTCGGAGTCACAGCGGAAACAGTTGAAAGCTATTGCGTCGACGCTAGAGTCACCATATACCATGTAGATTTTTGGACAAATAAAATTAGAATTGTCTCTCTCCACGAGAAAGATCTCTTTCATATTAATGCACTATTACAAATAGATATTTACAATAATAACTAATTAACTTAATACATAAATAACTCAACAGTAGGCAAAAAATTCAACAAATAAGCTAAATGAATTCCTTAAGTTTAGCACTACTACAAAAAACCCCTTCCTACACTGTAGGTTATACACGGATTTCCTCTATTCCTATAAAAATTCGTATAGGAAAGACGATTTTTAAAAATCTATAAGAATTCTACACAGATATGAACATAAAAATCCGTGTACAATTCTCTGGGGGAAAATCCGTGTGGAAATGGATGAATCCTACACGGATATTTCACTAAATATCCGTGTGGAATTATGGGAGAGCTACACGGATATTTAATGAAATATCCGTGTAGGATTCCTATTTCTACACGGTTTTTTTTGTATAAATAGCCGTGTTGTATAAATTAACAAGAGCTACATGGATTTATAGTTATAAATTAGTTATAAATCCGTGTAGGAAAGTTAATTTTTGGATTTTAATGTTCTTCCAGCGCCGTTTTGATCACTCTCTCTCCTCTGGATTGGTTAGAATCTGATTTGTGCTGCGCTGGGATCTGAGATAGCTGATTTTTTGGCAATTTTCTCCTCTCTCTCTCTTTCAAGTTAGTAATTGTTCTTCTTTTTTGCTTTAATTTTCTGAGATTGCTGATTTTCGCTTATTTTATGTTTTAGGATGAATTTTGATTAATTGATGCATGCATGGTTGTTTTAATTTGTTAATTAGCTAGAATAATTAGTGTATTGTTGTCCAATAACCGGCCTATTATAATATGATTTTAGGTCCATGCCCATTCAAAATTAATCCAATAGGGATTAATTTTGGAAAGTCCCCAGTTTGGAACTGCTCTTTGAATATTGTGTCTCATTTAGGATGTGAATACATGCTAGCGGGGTTCAATTAGTATTTGAGAAAAGTTTGACAGTATTTCTCCATATTGCTCCTACGAGTATGTGGTCTTTACGCATACTTGGGGAGTTAAGGGGAAATATTGTCGAATTTTTCTCAAATATTAATTAAATCCCGTTAACATGTGTTCACATATGAGACACAATATTCAAAGAGTGGGTTAGGATTGTAAACCGGCCCTTTGTAAGCCAAGAATTAATTCGTCACAAGTTATATATATGTCGACCATGCACTATGATTAATTAATTGAAATCATTTTTTTAATTTAATTTACAGATGGATCGAAGTTGGATGTATGAATTGCGACGAGATAGTGAAGAATATTTGATTCGCGTTGAAGAGTTTTTACAATTTGCGGAGAGTTACAGAGTGGAGAAAAGGGATGCACCAGTGCCAATCGGATGGCAAGACATTTATTCTCGTGCCATACCACCAGGGGTACAATTCTAACCTTCAAATTTTCTTTATATTTTTAATTAAAAAATTATAAAAAAAATTAAATGTCCATCTAGTAGTGTTTATATTTCTACAGCACAAACTGGTGTTTGATCCTCATCATTCCGGCTGCAAATAGGGCTTTTATCATGAATTCTTCAAGGCCAAAAAGAATCAAACCAGAAGATTGTAGAAACATCTATCCCTTTATAAAACAGTAAGCAATATCTTTTCACTAGGTTTGATTTTCTTTCTAAATTGTAACTAAATTGTGGATCGAAATTGCTAATTACAGTCACGTAATTTTGTAAGGGCTTGGAGCAAATATGCGACAGAAGGAGGAGTGCAAGCAAAAGGAAAAGGGACTGTGTAAAATAAATTCAAAATTGAGTGGTTACCGGTGAGCTTATTATACAATGAATTTTTTAACTTAAATTTTATAGTTTAAAAAAAAATATTTTCATTCTAACATAGGCCGATAAATGTAAATTTCAGTGTGTGCGACAGAAGGAGGGTTGGGAGTGCGCTTATTACATAATGATTTTGATGTCTAATTGGATCGAAATATATCAATTTAAATTTCCAAAAGAGGTATGTAATTCACATTAAATTTTATTTTAAAAATATCAATAATTTGATCTGTCTCTTGTTACTAACTCAAATTATAATTGTAGTATAACCGGAGCCAAGACGCTTACTCAACCGAGCAAGTCGACGAAGTGAGAGGGATGTGGGCAATGTGGTTTATTTCCCAATTTTGTACTCCATAATATGGATTTGTATAAATTAATTTGTGTAATTATTAATTTTGAATTGTTATGTTGTTTTGGCAATTTCTATCTGTTTTGGGGTTCTGTTTTTGGTTAAAAAAACATTCTAATATTATATATAATGGCTAGCAAAAGTGGAGGCTAGTCAAAAACAAAAAAAAATACAAAATTAAAAAAGAAAATCGTACACGGATATTTGAAGAAATCCGTGTAGCTAGGATATGGAGCTACACAGTTTTTTAATAAAAAACCGTGTAGGAAGATGTTTCATACACGGGTTTTTGTTAAAAAAACCGTGTATGAAACATCTTCCTACACGGTTTTTTATTAAAAAAACCATATAGCTCAATACTCTAGCTACACGGATCTTGAGTAAAAAATCCGTGTAGGATTAGTATAATCGTACACGTATAAATTATTCGTGTGTAAATGGTGGACTTTCCTACACCCCAGTATCGCACACGATTCCAAATCCGTGTAACTCTTCAGTTAAAGTCCGTGTACAAACTGTTTTTTTGTAGTAGTATAGACTCTTGAATACACACAACATCACACCTTGATTATCTTAAAACATTCCCAACCCCATTAAACTTATCTAAACCGCCAAGCCCTCTTGTGTTCCACGAAAGAATCTTTGATTCTTTCATAATTTAAACAAATTTAACTACAAACAAATCTTAATTTGCTCCAAATAGTTTGTTCAAATATATTTCTGAATAAATAACAAGCAATTAATCACATTTCATTTTTTTTGCATATAGGAAAAGTACTTGCAAATTATACGGATACTAGTCATTCTGAGCTTAGTGATTGATACTAAATCCAAAGCCAAACAAAAAGGAAGCCAGAACGATAAGATCCTTTCCCACCTGAATACCAGAACAAATTAAGAGTAAAAAGAGTTATTAAACCAAGACATTAATTTATAGCAGCAAGCAAGCAATCTGCTTTATGTGTATTTTTCTATGAGAAAACCACTGGTAGGAACGCATTGTGAGGTCAAACAAAAGTGAAAGTACCTGTGAAATAAAAGAGTATCAATTACATTGCGTCGAACTTCTCAACCAACAGAGCATAAAGGGATGAATTACGGATCATGCTTTAGTCATATAGAGGCTGCCATGTGAGATGTAATTAGAAGTTTAGCAATTAAAAAATTATTATGATTTGCACAAAAAAAAATTGAATAGACATAATGCGTTATATGATAATTTTTTATAAAAAAAAAACATAAAAACTAAGTTTTGGTGTGGTTTTTCCTGACAAGCAAAAAACATAAACAGAACTGCCACGACAAATGAAGAAATGAATTGAACAATACATTATCATGAGCAAACCTTATATGTGACAAACTTTTTCTTAAAAAAATAAAAATCCTCCAAAAGTATATGGGAAAATTTTGGGGGGGGGTGGGGCATTCTTTTTTTTGTTTTTTTGGATTAGCGGGACTATTGTTTAAAATTTTGAAATGAACTACTTTCATTTCATTTAAAGAAATCTTACAAACATAGATGTCGCAAGTGAATCTCCCTTAAGTTTAATGTGTAGTTGTTAGACTCTTGAAAACACACCCCATAATGGAACATTCACACCTTGATCTATCTTAATTAACATGTCCCAACCCCATTAAACTTAAAAAAAAAAAAAAAAAAAAAAAAAAAAAAAAAAAATAAAAAAAAAAAAAAAAAATTTTAAAAAAAAAAAAAAATATTAAAAAAAAAAAAAAAAATTTTTTTTTTAAAATTTTTTTTTTTTTTTTTTTTTTATTTAAAAAAAAAACCAATTTTTTTAGGGGCCGGAGCCCCCCCCCCAAAATTTATAGATAATTGTCTGCATAACATATTCTTAAAACTCAAGTGCTCAATGCCCTTACTATCTTGCTGTTCCAAATCTGTAAGAGAAATATCTTTGATTCATTTCATAATTTAGGAAACAAATTTAACTACAAACAAATTCTCCCCTAATTTGCTCTTTTACAAATATGTAAATTTTTCAAATGGGAAAGAGATGGGGGGGATCTTCACTCACTGAAAATATACTCCCCTGAAATTTTGAACAGAGGAGATTCAAACATCTTCATTTTCAATCTCCCAACGAGTTCTAACTTCGTAGGTCGTGGTGGCGGCTGTGTCAGATATTCCAAGTGGAGATACTCATTCTGATGGCTTGCACTAATAACTAAGTGGGATAAAAATAACATCTTTGATAATGACTCACTTAAATCTACCCAATGGTTTTGTTGCACATTAAAGATACGGAAGCTTCTTAGATGGGTTAGATTTTCTAATTCTTTAACTACCTCAGAATTTGATTCTAGTGCCGTCAAAGTTTGCAGTTCTTTTAGGCAACTCATGCCTTTTGGTAATGAGATTCCAGTAGAACATCGAAAGGATCGATATGCTTTATTAATAACAATTCCACCGAAAAGGTGACGTAACCTTTTGAGATTATCGATGCAATCATGTAGGTTCTCTATTTTGGAGCCACGGAGTTCAAGAGTTTGTAAATAGCGAAGTTTCTTAAAAGAATTTGGTAGACATTCTACCATTGTATCCCTGAGACCCAAATAATGGAGATTGAACAAATCTCCAATTGCATCTGGAATGGTTCTGATTGGTAAACCATGTAAATACAGAATTGAAAGATATCTTGACTTGTTAAAGATTGAATCTAGCAAGGGAGACGAAACAACAGCAGGGTTGAATGATATGAATGCTCTTAGTTGCTGCAAATGGACATCGTATCCAATCTCTTTACTAAATTTTATTACTGAAAGCCGACGAGTATATGTGTCGACAATTACTTGCTTGTTATCCTCATGCAGCACACTGAAGTTTTCTTTCATGCATACAGAGATTGCTAATTCTCGCAGAGTGTCATGCAATTGACATCTCTTCACCCTCCCAAATTGATTTCTAGACACCACTTGCAACATGCTGCGATGGATGAGCTGTGTGAGATAGCCTTCTGCCACCTCTTCTAATGTGCTTCCTCTCTTTTGTTCTATAAAACCCTCCGCTATCCACAACATGATAAGTATTCTCCTTGAAAGGAGATAATCCTCTGGAAACATGCAAGTGTAAATGAAGCAATTCTTTAGATGCCTTGGAAGATAGTGGAAGCTTAGATATAAAATATTTCTCAAGTGATCAAATCTTGGATTATTGTCCAACTCCCATGTAAGTTAATCATTGATCCGTTTCCATTCGGATTCAGCATTCTCACATAAAGATAGCACACCACCAATAGAAACAAGAGCAAGTGGCAAGCCATCACACTTAGAAACAATATCTTTTGCCCACTTCTCCAGGAGAGGAGGACATGCATGGTTTTCTTCCTGCCGGAATGCTTTTTTACAAAAGAGGTTCCATGACTCATAATCCGGCAGACGTTTGAGCGGTATTCTATTTTTTTCTTGAGCAAGAAAAGCTAATTCAGCATTTCTGCTGGTGATAACTATTCGGCTTCTTCGATTGCTACCAATAAGTATTTCACATAAATCCTGACAAGCATTATTGGTTTCCCATGCATTATCTAATACAATTAGATACTTCCTTTCAATCAAGAGATTTCTTGTGGTTTCTTCCAATTCCCTAGTATCCATGGTTGTGGTGCTGATCGGACCCTTTTTCTCGCTTTTACAAATTTCAGATATCAAGTTTCGTAGAAGATTGTCAAACCTATAATTGTGAGATAGAGAAATCCATGCATGACAATCAAAGTTGTGTTTCTCTTTGTTGAAGACATTGGTAACTAGAGTAGTTTTACCAATGCCGCCCATTCCCCAAACAGTTATTAGAGTGAGATTTTGCTCATTACAATAGAGACAGCTTGTCAACTTCAATCTATATTCTCCTATTCCAACTATCTCACCTTCATCAATGTAATGGGCTGAGAAAGCTAGATGTTGTGCACACTCAATTGAGTACTCTGATGCGTTCTTAAGGAGTCCTGCATTTGTAATTGGAACCCAACGCTCTTTAATCTTTGCAAGATGCTCAAGGTTCCTCTCTACTGCTTGTAGTTGAGAGCTAATTCGTTTTAAATTAACCAATGATTTTCGATCTTTAAATATTCTTTCAACATAATACCATATTCCGCCCAGCTTCTTGTTGTCTACCACATACACAAACTCATCCACAACATCTTTTGTACGATTTGCTACCTTCTGTACTTCCCCTATCCAAGCTAACTCAGCTTTATTGCTTTGATTATCCATTTCAATTTGTTCGATAAATGCCTGCATCACTCGAAGTTCGCTGCTGATGTTATTCATGCTTGTTTCGAGGTCTGATGATGTTGAAAAAAGCTCTGGTACCTGGGAAGTTGTCAGAGTTGCTAATTGATTGGCCAATGCAGCTCCAAGTACTTCAAGGGCCCCAATAATAGCTGTGTTGGCCATCATTCTTCCTCTAATATTAGACTGCCTTCAACTGCCCTCTCCATCCATGCTTCCTGAGCTGTCCAAAGTACTAGCACAAAAATAATTAGTTTTGTAAAACCTCCAATGATTACAGTAAGAATTACATATTCAAGTGTACTACTATTACATTGTTTTTTTTAGATATAAAGATGTAGGGTCTAGCCTTCAAAATTCTATTTGATGTCACCATCCAGGTTTTGTGCTCACGACCTCACACACGGAGAATGGTGTTACCATTTACCACTATACTAAAGGTAGGTTATTTATCATTATCACATCTTATCACATTATGAAAATAATTAAAGAGAAATTTAGATATCTACCCATATATCAAAACTTCATTATTTAGATATTTACCTCCCTTAACCCTTTTTTTCTCTCTCTATCTCCATCTACTTTTTGTTATTCTGATTTTGAGTTAACTAATGTACATGGCTTAACTTTTTAGTAGAAATAGACTAGTTTGAATGAAATACCTATGAAGCCTTTTGCAAATTCTTATTATAGACAGCAGATTAATTAGTCTTCATATATTTGCTTGATTTAGCTGATATGAAAAGTACCAAAAATTTGGTCGTTTCTAATCAATTCAACTTGCCTAAAATTATGTTTTATATCCAAATAATTCTATTATTGAGAAGAACAAACTTAATTATAAGAAATTTGAATTACTGTGTGATTGTAAACAACCTCACCATTAGAAAACAGCAAAGACAAATAAATAAAAAAATTCTTTAGGGAAAAATAGAATAGTACTAATAAATTTACTAATATTTGAGAAAGGCGAGTGGAGCAAGAGTAGGTATTGCGATCACCACGGCAGAAAGCCAAATAATTATTTCTAAAATACAAATAATTAAATTTACTAATATTTACTAATAAATTTACTAATATTTTTTTAAAGTACAAATAATTACAATTATTGTAATTACTTGTGTAAACATAAATTATTTTTTTATCAATTTTTTTAATTAATTAAATAATTCACTAATTATTGTGTATAGTTCGAATCCCACCTCATGCAATTAAATAATCAACATGAATCGGATCGGAAACTTGAATTTTTTTTTGTTAGAAACTTATTTTGTACTTTAAAAAAAAAAAAAAAAAAGTGATAAAAATAATTTTATTATCAATTTATTTTTAAATAAATAATTAAGCTCAAATAATCTACTAACACAAATATAACACAAGCATTGGAGTGTTCAACATTAGTCCGATCTCAAAAAAAAAAAAGAGGAAGAAAAAGATAAGACTGGTCAACCAAGGGCTCAATTGTGATTAAAAATATATAATTTAGAATAAAACCACGGGGTTTATTATTTTCTACTTTAGACCAAAGATCAACACGTGATTGAATAGATTCAGACAGTAGTACAACTGCACAAAAGCTCAACCCGCGCCATTTCTGTGGTTGTGGGTCCCATGTGGTAAATATTTTAGTGTGGACCCCACCTGCAGTGAGATGGTATTGCATTAAATGAGATGAGCCGGTTCGTTGTCCAACCTTCTTCCTTTCTTCTCTATTCCGTTCATTCGACTAAAATCAAATTACCCCAAAATCAACTCCGTCGTTCTTCTCTACTCCTTCAATCCTTCTAAAGATTCGCTCCAACCGTCAAGGATTGGTCCCAAACATCAAGAATCAGCAAAGAATTGCTTGACCCGACGAGTTTTAACCGGGTTTTCGCTAGAAAATAAAAAAACTGAGAAACTCGGCCCAAAATCGGATCGCCGGAGGCCGATTCCGGTCCGATTCCAATCCAACTCGGCCGATTTTTCCTTCTATGGACTCATAAATTCCGTGGATATTTTGTACATAAGATAGAAAACATCCACTCATAAAATTACATAATTATGGCTTTATTAGTTATGCATGAATACCTAACAAAATCATGAAACAAAATTTAGTGGCTTATGTGGAAACATCTTAAAATAGCAGTTTATAAAAATATAATATAGATTACTGATGTTGGAAAATATTTACCCTAACAAATTAAAAATGACATTATAAGCTCCGGAAACCTAGAGCAGGAAATTAACCTCTTCTGACTACCTCAAATGGCGTACTTCCAATAAAATTCATTGATTTCTAGCACGAATATATGGCCTTCACTTTTTTTATAACTCAGCAAGTAGAAAGGAGACAAATAATCTGTGGGCATGTTTGAAAGGAAATATTTTTACAAAATTAATTTCATTAAAAGGGGATGGGATGGGCACAGATAGATGATTGAACTTTTTGCTCAGCAGAGGAAACTTGTGGTCACTTGTTTAATGGATTTGATATTCTTGTGTTCAGGTTATCTGGCATTAGATAATTAGGCATATATAAGTGTAATTTCCCTGTTAGTAGAGTTTCAGATGCGCCAATGGTAATTGAAAAGTTTTAAACTCTCTGCTAGAATAAATAACCAGATTATTGTTTATGTGCGTTATTAAGGATAATACTGGTTGCATAAAATATAATACCTTTCGATAATCATAGTCCTTGGTCAATTGGATCTAAATTAAACAGTTATGTTGATATCACCGATTAAATTTTGCATTATGGATTAGGAGTGTTTTTAATATAGATAATGCAGTAAATCTTGCCAAACAAACACAAACATATTACCCCAGATGGCAGTGGAGGATTAGACTGGTACTGTTACCAGTTGAGGCGGCAAGTTATGAATAGTCAGTGTAACATGAACTGGCAAAATTTGTATTTGGAAGGGTCCTTTTCCAAACCATGCCCTTCATGGATTCCGTCTGACTTGGCTGAGGCAAGTCGGACTTGTTTGAGGAGAGGAAGGAGTTAAAGTCCCTAGCTCCCTTTTCTTTCATAAACGACAACATTAGTTGGATTTCAAATTCTCCATCCTACCACTTCTTTTTTTTCTTTAAACATCAGTAAATATCTCTTACTTATTTTCTTTTATTAATAAAAAAATTTATGCTTGTCAACTACTATTTGAAAAAAAAAAAAAAAAAAAAAAAGATAGAAAAGACTCAATTTCACTCAAACATAAATTATAAGGTTTTTTCGTGGAACGATGAGAGAAGTACAATAGGGACATCTATAGATCCTACCAGCAATGATGCACTATACTAAATAAGAAAAAAGATATTCTGCTCCATATATATTCTACCCCATATACATTATAGGTGTTCTAAAAAGTACAAATAGACAAAAGAAAAAAGAAACAAAAAAAGTAGTAGAAAACAATGAAACAAGAGAACTTAACATACCTCGAAAACCAAGATCTATTAAAGATGCCAATAGAGATATGTGGTAAGAATCGTTATGGAGGCCTTGCTAACATTTGGAAATTGGATCAAGTGAAGGTCAAGTCCAATGAAGAGAATAGAAGCCCAATGAAACATACACATCTGCAATCTTTAGTATAGTGACTTTAGTTAATCTTAATTGTTTACAGCCGCAAGCAAAATAATAAACTTTAGGTTGGATCCCAAAAAAAATTTCTCCGCGTGTGTGTGTTGTGCAAGCAAATTAAAACCCTAACATTTTTTGTACCTTAAAAAATAATAACAAAGAGCTTACACAATTTTCATAACATTTTCTTGAAAGTTACAGATAGTACTGGACTTAAAAAAAAAAGTTACGCCAAGGCTTTCCACATCCTTTTCGTTTTGTTTTCTTTACCTTTTCACCAAATTAATATTGGAAGAGATCGCAGATATAGATCATGTACAGAGGAAAGCTTTAAGATGGTGCCGGACGAACAGGAAAGCCAATGGGTGGAAATGAGTGGAACGGAAGTTTGATTAGCAGCTGCCAAGCTCCTTTTTTGAGTAAGAACAAGGATATAGTCCTTGTTTTTTCATTAATCTTAATTGGTTACAGGGTTTTGGGTTTCCATTGTGGATTCCCAGTGTAGTGTATGTGAAAGAAAGTTACAAGATAAAGAAGCAAAAATAGAGGGGTTTGTGTGTAAGAAAAAATAAAAGAAAAAAAATGCACACGTAAAATGAAAGCTAAAGTATTTACAAAAAGCTAAATATTCCTGAGAGCTATATCTCGCAGCTGCCAAGCTTGATCTTGTCCAGTCAAATAAGAAAAGGTCCAGATTCTCTGTTACAGATGCCTAGGATGTTCTATACGATATCATGCGTCTAATTGCTTTTAATGGATTCTTTAATTTTTTATGTAGAGAGCAATTTTGATTGGTCTGGACTCTGGACAGAATATTAATTGTATTTGAAAAATATATACGTACGACGTGTTAGCTAATACACACGCCAATAAGTATACTTAATTCTCAGAATCTTACCTTCGATCCCTTACCATCATCTCATGTAACTAATTGCAGCAATATGCTATTAAATATTATGCAGATAATTAATCTGCTGTTACTTCGGTTTTATACTAAAGAAAATCTTTACCGTCTATAGTTAGATCGTGTCATTTTTTAGTTTAGGAACAAGTGCCATCTATGCTTCACCAATTGGAGACGCCCCAAGAAAGCAGAGGGCACATGCCTCACCAACCAAATAAAAATATACTTTTCAAATTTATAATATTTTAAAAAAAAAATCACATGTCCCCATATGCTTCACTAATCCTAGTTACATGGTTCACTAATCCTAGTTACATGGCTGATCCAATGGTTCAAAACTATATCATGTTGTCCACTTGCACAGACCACATGGACAAGCAACAATTCAGTTCACCAATTTCAAATAGTCATATATATTGCTGGATTAATTATTCAGCGGATATGTTATATCCGAAATTTTTCAAAAACTGATGATATGTTCTCTAATTTCATATTATTTAATGTTAGAAATAAAAAAATTTGGAAAAAAATACTTGTATTCATTTCTATTTTTAAGGCACTTTTTGCTAATTATATTATTTCGTACTAATTACAATATGTTTTTCAAATTATATCAAAACACAGAAAAAAAAAAAAAAAACTAAAAGATACTTTTCCACGACGGACAAAGATAGTTGGAAAAAATTGGAATTTATATAAAAAAATACAATTTTTATTGATTACCTTATTATTTATGTAATTTTTTTTTCTAAACATTAATGAATATTTTCCAACCAATCCTTAACAATTTTACAGAATATATAAAAAAAGGGTGCGTCTAACAACCCTCACAACACGGCTAGATACTGGTAAACAATCTGTGTCGTTGTCCTGGTACAAATTTAGTGTCCATTACAAGTATTGTAGGTCACAATATGACAAGTAGTATTCCAGATACGGAATTAGAAATAGTGAAGAAGCTACCTAAATAAGTTATTGTAATTATAGTGTAATTTTATTTTATATCAGCTGTGCTAATATGTACAAGTAAGTACATGTATAAATTATAAAATATAAAAAATTAAAGTGTTCATGATTTATAATTTACAGGAGTGATTAAGTCACCCCTAATCAATATATAGTTCTGCCATATTCCACACACTGGTTAATGGAAGCATCTTTGAACGGAGTACCGAAAATCCTTAACCAGTAGATCAGTAGTCAATCAATGTCCAAGTTTTATTAATATTTTCTGACAAAGTTGGTGAACCAAAATTCAACAACGTGTGTTCTCACCGCATCTTCTCTGCAGTTGGCCGGGTTATCAAAAAGAAAATGACATTAGGATACGAATTTAAAAAAAAAAAAAAAAGAAATTAGCATATACTTCTGCTTTCACCGTGGTTTCCAGAAAACAACTATTTTTTTCTGGCCATGGATTGTGGCATTCGAACTTTGTTTTTTTTTTTTTTTTTTTTAGTTTGAGTCTGTAAAATTACAGGAAATTAAATTGATTGTTTTTATTGATATATTGATCACAAGTTACAATAAATAATCACTACTATATTTATACAAAAAAAAAAAAAAAAAAACTAGATGTAGCCGTTAGGCTGTCAAAGTAAAGAGCCGTTGGGCTATAAGGAAAAATAATTAAAGTGCCTAGCTAGGATATATTATTTACAACTGCTAAGTATCACCATATACTACAATTATAAGTGTATGTTTTTGTTAAGGATCTCCAACAGAGCCAGACTTCATAAACTATATATGGGGTCCGGATTAGACGTCAATGTTTATGGTATTTTGCTTATCTCTGTGATTTTTAGTAATATCCAATATTAAATAAGAAAATATCAAAATTGTCCAAAAATGCTAGACAATTATAAAAATGCCTAAACCGGCCAATTATTGGTCAGCTTTTGATTTTTTTTTTATTGAGATAGTTATATTAATTGTCGAGTTTATATTAAGGCATTAATAATTTTTTTTATATTATTTGTTGTACATGCATTGACTAATTAGTAAATATCAAACTTCGAGAATTTTCGATAGATAATAAATGACCTCATTTAAGATTCGAGAATGTCCGATACTATATAACTTTGATCGTTTATCTTATTCTGTTGCATAAACAAAAACATAGTATACAAATTTCCAATTATTTTAACTTTTGCAATGACAGACGAATATATTACTTAATATACGATATCATTCCTAGACGATTAATTGGTTCCAGAATGAAGTTTTCAAAATCCAATTGTCCAATTATATATATACTTTGAAAAAAAAAACAGCTTTGTTGTTTGAATGTATATGAATTCAATTTAACTACTAAACGCACATATTTAAAATTATTAAAATTATACATATAGTTGTCGAACTTATTATATCAAATTTGTTGTTATTAAAATTAAAAAAGAAAAAGAAAAACAGTTTTGGATTTAGTGACAAAGAAAATGCTCTCTGTGTAGATATTGCATGTTCGAAATTCAAAAGAAATAATTTTTGGTGGATATTAAATAGTTAGATAGCTTGACCTCCAACTTTACTAAATAAAAAATAAAAATTAAACTACTAAATACATGCACATATTTAACAACGTGCATTGATCCGTGCAGCTTGTGTAGAAGAAAAAAATATATATAATTAGAAGGGTTTAGAAAGTTCGGGCCGCAGAAGATTTTTTAACTTTAGTAATGAGATTAATGAGTTCCCAGAAAGAAGAAAAAGTGTCCATAATGGAGAATGGAGAGAGCTTTGGGCCTTCCAGCCCAAAGCTTTGGGTTGATAACAAACTTTTGTTTTGCCAAAATAATATAACTTTCGAGTCCTTATCCTCTGAAGGAGCTAACTCTTTATGTTAGATTCGATCAATTTGATCCCAAATAAAATGCACCAAGTCTTTTAATATTCATGTAGATTTTAATCAAACAGTCCCAATCTCAATAAAAATATGAATTCATAATTTCTCCCTGAAAATAGCATCTCTAGCTGTCAAGCTCGAAATCAACCTTTACAAATATTATATATATTTTTGTTGCGTGTACTGTGTGTTTGATGCTAACTATTATTTTAATTTTAAAAAGTATATATTTCAATTTTATGATGGCACCGTCAGTGCATTTATGTGTTCTATCAGACCCCCTTCATTTATTATAAACATATTTGCATGCTTACTGCTAAAAAAAGAAAAGAAAAGAGTTTGCTCTCCTCCGACAGTTCCACCAACAACAGCTTCTGAAAGATTAATTACTAGTGTCAATATAATTATGCATGGAATATATCTTGATGATATATATTATTTCTTGTAGTTGGGTATGCTTTGTAATTTGTTTTTCTAACCATTAGTATAGGCTGTTTATATTAAACATTATATGTTATCTTTATTTTCAAAACGTAAAAAAATAAAATAATAAAAACGGTTTCTAAAGTATCATTTGTTCTTTAAATACATTTTATTCAAAATCACAACAGGTCATGGAAGTATAGTCCTTAACTGCAGCTGATTTGGAAGAAAATAACACACTTAAAATATTTCAGTCCTTAATATTTCCCGAGTTTATGTTTGTAAATCCAAATTATATCTAACGATATTTTTTTAATCTTAATTAAATGACACTATTTTAATTTTTGAATCGCTGTCCCACGGTCCAATCACTCCCCCTCTCTCTCTCTCTCTCTCTCTCTCTTCAGGGCCCAGTTTTCCATTAGATAGACACCCTTGGTTCTCTCAGGTACGAATTAACTCTCTTGGCATTGAGGCTACGCAGCTTTCCGCGATATAGAATAACAGCAGATTCGGACTGTCTCCATTCTCCAACATATTCTCACAAAAAGTTGGGGCCACGGCGCCACGCAGATATTAATGGTCAGTATTCAGTAAAATCTGCATATGATACGAGATGTTGATGGCAGATAAGATAGCATGGCCTTATATTGACACATGGAGATACAAGGTGCCGCCAACTGTACGTAAGTTGATGGTACCTAGAGGTTTCAATTGTTCACCGAATTTTGAGACGTGCTTCGCATAAGATCGATAGAGTCGGTAATGCATCTGTTCTTCAAGAGTCCAAAAGCGGTACATTTGTGGGATAGAATGGCAAGCATTCTAGGGGTTTGTCTCATTTCGGTACAGGTAACAGTTCGTGATACTTGGAACAAATCTGTGCTGAATGCAGCTAACTCTGAAATGGGGAAAAAACAGTGGTCGGTATACTTCATCTCTACTTGCTTGGCTATTTAGAACCAACGAAATAAAAAGATGTTTAAAGGAAAAGAAACACCTTTGAAGTTGATTGAGGAGTGTACGTTGCAGGAAGCGAAACTATGGATGCAGAATTGTTAAGAGATTATTTTGGTGTTGTATGTTTGCTTGCTGTGTGGTGTTGTAATTCTTTTTTTTTTTTTTTCATGTGTAACTTATAACTGACAGTCGCTGTCAGCATTTCCAAAAAGAAAAAATCATTTTTTTTCCTTTTTGGTAAGACTAAGGAGTTTGAATACATATAACATGGAAACTTTCTCAACTTTGATGAGACGATGAGTAGTAGTTGGAACGGGAAACAAAATTGCAGTGAACTTCATATTGTGATTCATGCACATAAGCCCCTAAAGTTGAGATTTATAAAAAAAAACAGTTTAAGAAAAAAAAAAAAATTATGTTCCACCTTGCTAGGGTTTCAACAAATTGCATGATTGAAGTCTAGTTTACCTTACCAGGGTTTAATATTGTTTGCCTGACATAAAATTCAACAGTACTTTTACTCATTGGATATGGGAAATAGGATCTCCAAATTACATATATAGGAGCAACTTCTTCCACTTTACTACTGTCCATTAGATTACCAATTATATTGAATTGCCTCTTATGTTCCAGTCAAGTTGATCAAATGGTGCGTAATCCCTTCATTCCTCCAGTCAACCTGTCAACGCTTTGTGGTGCACTTGGCATTGTGCTGATACTGAGAAAAATCAGCAAAAACAGAATTACAAACAAAAATGCTGAAGTACCTGACATAGCTGCTGTAGCAGTGGCATCTTAATGCTGTTATTGTTCATTTTGTCATTAATTGGGATTGGTTTCCTCGAAAACCAATGTTACCTGAGAAGAAACCTTCAGCGTCAGTATTATTTAGTTCAGCGTGGTACCTTTTCTTGTAGATTGTAATATTCAGTCACTGTGATCCTTAATGAATGGTGGGAGATATATCATAAAATGCAAAAGATGCATAATAAAACATGAACCAATACCAGACTGCAAGTTGTATTTTAATCTATGCATAAGAAATCCAGCTCTGGTAAGTTTTACAACATTTTGAAATAATACTTTCCAGATCCGAATACCAACAGAAACCTCACTTGAAAAATACTACTATAAATTCTGGAAATTCAGTGAAATTCTAAGCCAACCAACACAAACATCGGTCCTAATTCCTAAATAATCATCCTTATACCAAGTTGCACACCCAGGCATGAACTTATGTGATACCTGTCCTACTGGATTGCAATATATATAGTAGTCTAGTTATGTCTGTTAGTCAAACCGAAACCTTGAGGTTGTTTTCCTTGTGAGTGAGTGGCAGTTTCTACTTTTTTTTTTTTTTTCCTTCTGTGTGTTCTCTTATGGGTGTTTATTCGGGTCAGTTGGTCGGTGAGTTGACTCGCTCCAGTCAAAGCCACTAAGGGACAAAATCTAAGGAGGAAACTCGACAACTCACTACCAGTTAAGTAACATTACGAACTTCACCAACCAATTCCAAACTATATGTAGCATGGTAGTCCTTGTATAATAAGTCAGCTTTGGTAACATTGGTACCAGATCATAGTCATTCTTACAAGGTCGAGATATCCAACAAAATCTCATTTGAAATTTCCGTCGAACACCTGTTATGCATAAGAGCTGTATTACCATACCAGTGAATTACATGCCAAACAGCCAAAGCTACTGTAAATTCCATCAATTCATAGGTAAATTAAACAAATCAAATCAACATCAATCCCAAGCAGATATCTTTCTACCAGATTGCATTCCGAGTCGCTAACTTAGGGGAACCCGCTAGTTCTGGATTACAAGAAAACAGCAGAGATACATAATGCAAAATATAAGGTCTCATCTCAGTTGGAAAGCTCAGTGATGTTGTTAGACGCAGATAAGGATTATATACTTCGGAGCAGGTTAGAATTGAACTCTCTTTTCGCCATGCTTTAATGCATTTAACATGGACCCCGCTCCTCTGTGAACTCCCATGTCCCCGTTCATCTTAAAATATCTAGAGGCCTATAAAAGCCACCACGCTGGCCCATATTAGCCCAAATATGGTAATGGTTACCATCAATTAAAGATGGTCATAAAACCGAAGACATCTTAACTGAACTGAAGACGTGCTTTCTTGCCCAAATCAGACCAATGAACAGTGGGTCAAAGAGACGAACCTGATAGTCCTAATATTAGACTTGGCCCAAAAAAAATTGTAGATGTTATCTTCCCAGCAAGAATCCGATACCTGTGGCACTATGGTAGATGGTTGTTAGCATAGTAATTCGTGAATTATTTGCATAATAATTCAGATATAATTTGTCTTTTTGATATTTTTGAACTGAACACCGAATAAAATGCAAAAAAAAAAATGTATTAACAATAAAACGCGAATCACAAATTATTCACGAATAAAACGTGAGTTTTTTTTTCTTAAATTTTATAAAAAAAAATTAAAATTCTTTTTTGGTTTTTTTTTGTTTTTTCTTTGTTTTCTTGTGGTACCAAATTATTTCCAAATTATACCCAGATTATTTCCGAATTGAATATGAACTATTCATTTGTCACTATGGTTGCTAGAGGCAAGTACTGTCCATGATTTTTTAATTACGTATATTAGAATTTTATTATTTTTATAGGCCTTTCATTTTTAGTATGTATTAAGCCCCTAAATATTTTTTTTTTGTATGCATTAGCCCCTCTTTAATTAGATGAAAAGTTATATTTTTTGGTACACCACAACAAAAGTTCTTTTATTAAGAGCTTGCTTTTTAATTTAATGACATGTCCTTTTATAATTTCTAAAATAATACATTACTACGCCACTTTAAAGGGTCTTCATATAAGTTCATTACGTGCTTGAAATATTTTTTTCCCACATCGAACACGAAAGAGGAAGACTGCATGCGGTTTCTAATCGAGTTAATTATAACCCGTTACAACAACACAGCACGTATTGCTATGCAGATATCATTATAAAATATTTGATAGAAATTCTAACAAAACAAGGACGTCCGATCTAATACTTGCTCAAATTTTGACGCGGATTCAATGGCCGCCCGGTTTGGATCAAAATTGGGAAGTTAGTTTTTTTTTTTAACGATTCAGTTTCTCTCTCATCATTTTTTTATTGAACTCTTCTATTGTACTTCTCTTCATTAAAAAATATATTTGTTCAAGTCAAAAAAATAATATATTTGTTACATCTAAGATGCAATATAACTTTAAAATTATACACTTTTTTTTTCTTCTGTTGAAATATTGCAAAGTTATTCTATAAGAATTGGACAGTATCCGCGTAGGTATACTGACAAAAAAATGTTATTTCTATATGTGTCGGTATTATCGGTAGGAGTGTATGCGATGATACCCTTATGGATACGTCTCATTCTTGTAGAGATATTTTTTAGAATTGTGTGTCTTCAATTTTTCAAAAGAAAAATATTTATTTATGTCTAAAAAAATTTCGTGCCAAATAATTTTCATCAAAAGTTATTTTATTTTGAATCTGACTATTCTTTAATTCAGCATATATTTTTCCCCATCAAAACTCTGGAAACCAACCTTATTAATGAAAAAAGAATCGATCAAATCATTTTTTTTAAAGGAAAGAATCGATCAAAGCAATAATATTGCCGGCATTTTTTATCATAACAAAAAAATTAAAAAATATAATATTAATAACCAAACCGGAAAAATATTTTCACTCATAACCAGACCGCCCCCCAATTGGGCGGTCTGCCCTACCCACCAACCCGCCTCCCCATTGGGCGGTCTTCCCTGGCCATCAGACCGCCCCCACGGAGGGCGGTCTACTTTTTTTTTTTTTCCTATAAAAACCCCTCTCCCCTCCCCCCACCCACACCAAACCCTAGCCGTTGCACACAGCCTCTTTCTTCGTTTTTTGTGTCGAAACCGCCGGAAACTCTGTTTTGTCATCCCGAACGCGATATTTCGCACCTTCATTGCATTTTCGACCCCTCTCCGCTTCCATTTTCGGGTACGAAATTTTTTGCGAATTTTTATAAATTGTTTCGAATCGTTAGAAATTGTTGATTGGAATTGTTATAAATTAGGTAGAAATTGTTTGATTGGAATTGTTATAAATATTGGAATTGTTATAAATATTGGAATATTTATAAATATTAGAATTGTTAGAATTGTTTGATTGGGTTTGAATTGTTAGATATTATTTGATTGAAATGGTTAGAAATTTTTTGATTAGAATTGTTAGAAATTGTTGATTGGAATTGTTATAAATATTAGAATTGTTAGAATTGTTTGATTGGGGTTTGAATTGTTAGATATTATTTGATCGAAATGGTTAGAAATTGTTTGATTGGAATTGTTAGAAATTGTTGATTGGAATTGTTATAAATATTAGAATTGTTAGAATTGTTTGATTGGGTTTGAATTGTTAGATATTATTTGATTGAAATGGTTAGATATTGTTTGATTGGAATTGTTAGAAATTGTTGATTGGAATTGTTATAAATATTAGAATTGTTAGAATTGTTTGATTGGGTTTGAATTGTTAGATATTATTTGATTGAAATGGTTAGAAATTGTTTGATTGGAATTGTTAGATATTGTTGATTGGAATTGTTATAAATATTAGAATTGTTAGAATTGTTTGATTGAGGTTTGAATTGTTAGATATTATTTGATTGAAATGGTTAGAAATTATTTGATTGGAATTGTTAGATATTATTATTATTATTATTATTATTATTATTATTATCATTATTATTATTATTATTATCATTATTATTTTTTTATTGTTATTCTTCTTATTTAAATTATTATAATAGTAATTATTATTATTATTATTATTATTATTTTATTGGATTAATTAAAATTAGGTTTGATTGGATTGTTAGAAATTGCTAGAGTTATATTTAGAACACATCTGATAATTTTTTTTTTTTGTAAAACTTAATATTTTGAAATGCAGGATGACTAGATCTGGACGATCACGAGATACCTCAGACACCGCCGAGAGTTCGCATTCTCATGCCAATCCGAGTGGGAGCACAGAGACCATGCATGCGGAGGGTGTCGTTGCAGATACATTCAGTCCTCTCATATGGCTCCCGCCACAGACGTCACCATGTCTCACATGCATCGGTAGAGGTACGCTGAGTAATTCGAAGAAAATGCAAACATTATGTTTCAAAACACATATAGTTATTCATCTAAAACATTAATAAATGCAGGATGAGACCATGTTGACGGTGCAGCACCGCACGCCAGAGGTACTGTACGTGGCACATCCACTGATGGATCGGTACCTGATGAACCTCGGGTTGTACCAACTATGCACATTGGAACAACCAAGGAGAATTGACCAGGCACTTATGTGCGGACTCGTGGAGAGATGGAGGCCTGAGACGCATTCATTCCATCTTCCCGTGGGGGAGATGACAGTGACCCTACAGGATGTCAATGCCTTATGGGGTCTGCGGATCGATGGCGATCCGGTAGGAGGTGTCTCGGATCATAAGAACCTCAAGCAATTGATCCCAGAACTATTGGGGACGCATGTGGAGGTAGTGGCCAAGAAGCTCAAGCTGAGGGGTGAAGGAGGAGTGGAGCGTTTCTCCAGTTACTGCATTAGTCTTAGGGCTCTCCGACGGTATGCCGCTTGACATTGCCATCACCCCCAGACGGCTGAGCTGGAGCGTGTCAAGAGGTAAGATCAAAATGCATTAAATTAAAATTATTACTGAAAAATACACAGTTTTTTACGTTTTCTTGAAACTGTAGGTACGTTAGAGCATTCGTGCTTGACTTATGTGGTAGCACGATGTTCGTCGATTCCAGCGTCGACTCGGTCCCGATCATGTTCCTCCAGCAGTTGGAGGAACTCAATAAGCCGTCGCGGTGGAACTGGGGTGGAGCTGTGCTTGCCACTCTGTACAGAGGATTGTGTCACGCTTGTCTGGTAAGTTTCCATCAATTAATGTGCTTTACGATTGTTTTTTATTTGATAATAATGAATACACATATAAAATTTCAGAGAGACAGCCAGCAATTCAACGGGCCACTCATGCTACTCCAGAAGTGGTCCTGGTCGCACCTACCGGTCTGCCGACCAATTATTCCTCCACATGTGAGGTGGCACACGGGTGACGACATCGATAGATACCCCTCATATGCTATCATATGGGGTGCTTACCAGCGCTACGAGAATACGCCGAGGGGAGGGACGGCGGGTATCTCGTACGTCCGAAACCAGCTCCAGCTATTGCACCAAGCTAACGTCGAGTGGTTCCCGTATCAGGCGTGGTACCGGTCTCGCATTTTTTGTCGGCTGACGATGGCGTAGAGGGATCTCGGTTTGTACCGGGGTCTACTCGTTTGTTACTGGATAGTTGAGTATCACTATCCTGATCGGGTGCCTCGTCAGTTCGGCTTCGATGTCTTTATTCCGGATGACTCCATACTTGGTGAGGATGACACAGAGAAACTGCACAAGTAAGTATTAATACACACTCAATAATACTAAAAAACTATTGATATTATTTCACAAATTTTGTATAACTAACTTATAATGTAGAACTATCCACAAGAAGACTGAGGTGGATTGGCGCACCCACCATATAGGCTTGTACAGGATTGTCTGCATGCCTCAGGTCAATTTGTGGGTCCCGCCTGACCCGACGGACGTCAGTTTGGGAGCGGGACCCTGGACATTGCGGTATATGGTCTGGTACCAGCGGTGGTCCATGACTACCGTATACTTGCAGGGCGACTACGGTGATTCTCTTCGGCGGAGAATGATGGGTGATTCGAGTAAGACCCATTTGCCGTGGGGCCCGATCAACACTCGAGCGGTAAGTAATAAAGATTATTTGTAATATTATTTTTTCCCCGTACAACTCATTTCCTAAATGTTATTTACAGGTACTGACGGCAATTCGAGGAGTTGCACACAGCTTGGTGTGCATGGCGAGAATTGGTTTCTGGACATTCGGGTGTACTATGCTGCATCACACCGCTCCGATCGTCGAAGATTCCCATTTCGATGGGCGCCTCGTTGGCATGCTGCACGACGCTGGCGAGAACATCAATTGGCGTGAGATCAAGATTGACTCACCAGTTCCGAACCAGCCCAACCGACCCCCGCCTCTCGTACGCGACAGAGACCTACCACCACCCCCCGCAGGTATTATAAGTTAATTTTTTTTTCATTCACGTCAATTTTGTTTTGAAATGTGTTCTTAAGATGTTCCACTCAAATATTGCAGACGATAACCCGAATTGGACGTTCTACGATTGGGTGCTGGACACTAAGAGATGGCACGCCTACTACAATCAATATGGACTGCCAGTGCAGTATGACGATGTCAATTGGTTCGTGTCTGTATAATTAAATTTTTGTTATTTTGTATAAAGAAAACTAACATTACCTAACTGCAGGATGGTCACCCTACATGGAGTGCCGAGCCCACTTTGAGTCCGGCAGACTTTGGTCTCACCGACACTGGGGCAGAGAACGACCATGAGGGTAGTGGCAGTGGGGCACAGCAGGCTACCCAGTTTGATCCATGGGCGGATGCTACGTTTGGGACACAGCCACCGACCACGTATACAGGGGACTGGGATGAGCCCACACTATCGATGCCACCCCCCAGGCAGCACGACCACGAGGCTAGTGGCAGTAGGGCACAGCAGGCTACCCAGTTTGATCCATGGCCGGATGCTGCGTTTGGGACACAGCCACCGAGCACGTATACACAGGACGACATGCATTTTGATTATTCTGATGACGAGGATCCTCCAGATCCCTCTGAGCCTCCACAGCCTCAGAGACGTGTCCAGCCACAGAGGGCGTGCGGGCCGCCTCCCAGATTGTCATTGTCCGGTCGTCGTCGTCGCTAGTTTTTTATATTTCATATTCTAGCCCTTGACAGAAGTATATTTATATTTTCCTTTCTATATTTTATGTTGATCAGACGTTATTTGGTTATTTTATTTACTTATGTTTTCGTTTCTATATTTTATGTTGACCAGACGTTATTTGGTTATTTTGTTCACTCGACCAAATCCGTCGTTATTTTGTTCACAAGGAAATTACAAGGAAATACAATCATATAATCACAACGAAATACATAAAATATAATATAAATTACAAGCAAATACATAAAATACAATATAAATTACAAGCAAATACATAAAATACAATATAAAATAAAAAATACAAAAAAAAAGAGGAGACTGCCCCCCCGGGGGGCGGTCTGATGGCCAGGGAAGACCGCCCAATGAGGGGCGGTCTGGTTATGAGTGAAAATATTTTCCCAATTTAGTTATTAATATTATATTATTAAATTTTTGGTTATGATAAAAAATGCCGGATAATATTGGACAAAGTCACCAACAGCGAGCCCCTATCCCATGCATCTAGTTCTCGTACGAAGCTTACCACATCCAATCTTCAATGAATTAAATTTTTCCATACCTTCCCTAGCTAGGTTTGGAACTGGAATTTTAAATACATTGCCAGCTAAATGTCTTATATTTTTGTTTAATGTCTTGTGTTAGAATAAAATAGGTTGGGACAGGCTTTTCGTTAATTGCCTATTTCTCAGGAATATTATATATAGATAATTTATGAAATATTATATTAGGTTGTCACCATGAAAGCAGCTGGACTAGACGCCCAAGAATCAGGCATAGTTTTGGCCATCAACCGGTCCGACCCCACCTGATCCATGGATCTCTCTTGAATCGGTCGGACGGACTACCGAATCACATTTCAAAGCAATTGTGCTATTATATTGCTCCGCAAAACGTTCCATCAGCTAGTACTTTGACTACTACGCATCTTGGTTTTGAAATGTGATATATACGATCAAATATTATCGAGGGCTAATTTTAATATTCTATTACCCTTTCTTATTGTACTTTCATAATGAAAAAATAATTATATTGTTATTGAATGGTAAAAAAAAATTTAAATTAAATGATCTAGCTATCCTAAAATATTTTAAATTGCTAAAATATATTGTTCATACAAAATGTCCCTACATTATTTTTATCAAGCTTACCTATCTAAATCCTTATCAAATGCCATATTGCAAGTGGCATTTTAATTATTACATTGCAAATCCAGCTTCCGTAAGGTTTGCACAAGTTCTAACTATACTTTCCAGGACATGATACAAATTAAAATCTCACTCGTGAATTCCTTCGAACTGGTGCCAGGCTGTAAGGCCTGCAACACAAACCTAGAGGGCATGGTTTGGAAACTCGGCCAAGTCCGAGTCAACTCAATATCTGTCTTGTTCGGTCCGAGTTTCACCCGAGTCTCGCGCTCATGCGGTTTTTTTAGCAAAACTCGGTTGAATAGTGTTTCTCGGCCGAGTTATCCGATTTTTAGGCCAAGTCAACCTGAGTCTAATCGAGTGTGGCCGAGTCAACAATTGTTTTCAATTATTTTTAAAAGCCACTACAGCAGAATGATCCTTCTGTGACCGGTCAAATCGGTCACAGAAAGGTAAGGCACCGGTCACAGAAGCCCAAAATCGGTCGCAGATAGGTCGGTCATAGTTGCTCCGTCACTGATGCCCTCCCCGCTGACGTCACCGGTCACAAAAGTGATAAAAATCAGTCACAGATGACACTTTAGCGACCGATGATATCGGTCACAGAAGGGTACTTAAAACATAAACAAAAAAAAAAAACAAAATATAAAACAAAAAAAACAACAGAAAAAAAATGAAATAAAACTGAAAAAAAATAGAAAAAAAGAAATAAAACAGAAAAAAAAAACAGAAAAAAAACAGAAAAAAGAAATAAAAAAGGAAAAAAAAAAAAATAAACAGATAAAAAAACAGAATATAAAACAGAAAAAAAAAAAAAAAAAAAACACAAATAAAACATAAGAAAAGAAAAAAAAACAGAAATGACACAGAAATAAAACAGAAAAACAATACAGAAAAAAGAAAAAGAAATAAAATAGAAAAAAAACAAGCAAAAAACAGAAAATATAAAAGAAAAAAAAGAAAAAAAATAAAAAAACAAACAAAACAGGAAAAACGGAGAGAGAGAGAGTTAGAGAGATCGAGAGTGGTGGTCTTTTGTGCGGTGGCGTCAGCGGGGGTCGGGCGGCGTCGAGTGGTGCGGCATCGGGGGGCACGG
Organism: Carex cristatella; assembly: GCA_024447775.1. Classification (NCBI taxonomy): domain Eukaryota; kingdom Viridiplantae; phylum Streptophyta; class Magnoliopsida; order Poales; family Cyperaceae; genus Carex; species Carex cristatella. Next base: position 11,606,006 of record JAJHPF010000004.1, on the reverse strand, counting down.
CAACAGATTTGGCAGCCATTTTTTGTTTAAACCTAAAAGCCATGGAGACAGGGAAAAAGAAAGAGATTTTGCGGCCATTTTTTAGGGGATACCCTTCTGCGACCGGTCTAAATCGGTCATAGAAGGGTTTTATCGCCGAAAGTTTTTATTTATTTTATTTTATTTTATTTTATTTGTTTTAATTGGTCTTCAGCGACCGGCGATCAAACCGGTCACTAATGCCGGTCGCTGATGACCGAAAATGTTGTAGTGAGCTTTCCCAACAAAACTAGAAGAATATCCAAATTTAGTGCCTATTGTCATTCGAATTTTAAGTCAAACAGTATCTTCCTCACATTATGAGAGAAATTGGTCTACATTTGTTTTGATCCATACAAAAACAAGAAATCGTTTGAAAATGGACCAGTTCGTGCATCTTGTATTTTGCCACTACAACATTCGCCAAAGAGAAAGACAATTGAGACGAACACATGACAATGATTCAAATCATATAATTTTTTTTTTTGAAGGTTATCATATAATTGATCTTGATCAAATTTTCCATGAAGATGATCCGCTTCAAACTTCGATCAAGTGATGGAATTTATTTTTATTACATTAAAAATTATGAAATAAATACTTAATTAATTCTAATTATTATTTTAATATAATTAATGGATTATTTGAGTGTAATATTTTGTCTTAACATAGTTTTTTTACAATTTTTATTCTATTTTTTTGCTACAAAACAAGTTTCTGCCAAAAAAAATCCGAGTTTTTGATCAAATTCTTCCGATTTTGGCCGATTCAACCAATTCCAATTTCACGGTCAAGAATCTGATTCCAATCCTTATTTCGAGTTTCAAAACCATGCTAGAGAGCACATTTTCTAAAAATGCCTTTTCACTGTGAGATTCTGGAGAGACTATTCGGACAAATGAGCATACCACCGTGCATGGGCCTCACTTGAGCATATATCTGGTGGAATGGAAGAGCAAGCATGGGTTGCCTACAGAGGGCAGTATGGGATACCACCTGGGTGGCGGGAATGTAGGCGTTATGAAAGAAGCGTAATAGAAGAGCGTTCACCGATAAGGCTGGACTGGTACATTATTTATCGATGATACAGCGATAGACATGAAAATTAGGACATGAAAAATGGTGCAAATAATTAAAGAGTTTGACCTTATGCGAAGTTGTTTACAAAAGACAAATGGAAAATTATATAAGAAAACAATGTATGAACGATTCTTTTGTGTATATGCAGACAGTCATACACGACTCTTTAAAAATTAGAGTTTTCTATTCAGACCAATTCACCTTCTCACATTTCCTCTTCATATATCCTTCCTTGGATATCATTCCTGTTCAATACAACTGCCATATCATATCCAGAAGAAAAGGAAAAGGAAACAACGATACACAACACAGCGTGCCATGGGTTAGCTGCAAGAATACTCCTTGTTCCCCCTAGATATTGATTGGTAATTGTCCCCCCGGCCCCCACTTTATTTTTAAATAATCAATCCAATAAGTTAATTGATTTAATTTTATAGGTATTGTTTATATTTTGGATTTAATTTTAGCTAATTTACTCTAAATAATGTATATATATTATTTGAATAAACTTTTAGTTCTGTTCCTGAGAGAGTTTTATAATCATATAAATTTTAAAATATACGCTGCAAGTTTTATAACACTCGTAACTTATTGCTGGTATGAGGTTGACAAAAACTTATCATTAATATAATATAATGTGCATTTTTATGTAACAATGTAAAATTTCAAAATCTTATTACAAAATGCATGAAATAATATAATGGTAAGTAAAAAATAAACATTAATTATACACATTAGTTATTTAAGATAATATGAAAATAAATATAAAAAAGTCATAATATTTGATTCTGTAGAGAATTAACTTTAATACGATATTAACTTTAATATAAAAAAGTCATTTTGAGTTTGAATTAACTTTAATACGATATTTCGATTGATATTTAGCTCGAGCTCCATTTGATGTATAACTTTTCATTTTAATTTTAATATAGTTGCAGCCGATTAGCTGAGCATGGCTGAAGCAGCCATTCATGCAGCCCTCAAGGTCCTTGGAACAACCTTGGTTAAGGGAGTAGCGAGTCTAGCAACCTCAAAAATTTCAGAGGTTCGCTCAGCTTACGCTAACCTCGAAGCAAACATGAATAACATTGGTAGTGAACTTCGGGTGATACAAGGATTTCTATATGAGATAGAAATAGACAATCCGAGCAGTGAATGTCAAGTAGCTTGGATAAAAGAGGTACAAAAGTTAGCGTATCATATTGAAGATATTGTTCTTGAATTTTCCTACCTAGTTGGTATCCAGAAATTTGGTGGAATAATATTTTTTGTGAAAAAACTTTTTATAGACCCAAAGTCATTGGTAGACTTTAAACGACTTGCCTCTCAACTGCTTGAAGCAGAGAGAAGCCTTCAGCAACTTACAAGAATGAAACAACTATTGTTTCCAACAACAGATATCATAAATGGAAATAAGTCTAACTTCTTAAACCAATACTCCAATAATGTGGCGGTCTCCGCGCATTTCGTGGATGAACATCATCTTGTGGGCATTGAAGAAAATAGGCAGAAATTAACAAAGTGGTTAAATGCTCACGAGCCACAACTCTGTGTTATATCTGTTTGGGGAATGGGTGGTGTTGGCAAAACAACCCTTGTTACTAATGTTTTCAAAAAAGAAAAAGGTAACTTTGATTGTAATGCATGGATTAATATCTCTCAATCATATACCATGGAAAATCTTCTTCGAAACATAATCACAGAAATTTGCAAAAAAATTCAAAATAATCCAATCAACACATCGAACATGGATCTCAGAGGATTAAAAGAATCTACGAGGTATCTCTTGAGAGAAAGGAAATATCTAATTATTTTAGATGATATGTGGAATCCGACAGTATTTATGGATTTAAGGGACACACTTATTGATAACAATCGAGGCAGCCGAATAGTGATAACTAGCAGAATAGCTCAAGTAGCCAACCTTGCTCGCGAAAGCAATAGGCTTGAACTAAAACCTTTATCAAAAGAAAAATCGTGGGACCTATTTTGTAAAAAGGCATTTCACGAAGAAATAAATCAAAATTACCCTTCTTTCTTGGAGAAGTGGGCAGGAGCGATTGTTTCAATGTGGGACCAGTTTCGTAGAATACCGTCTCACATTGAAAAAAACCATGAATGCCCTCCTCCCTTGGAGAAGTGGGCCAGAAAGATTGTTTTGAAATGTGATGGCTTACCATTGGCACTTGTTTCTTTGGGTGGGCTATTATCTTGCTCAGAGAAGACAGAATCAGAATGGAGACGTGTATATGATCAACTTACTTGGGAGCTAGACGAGAACCCTAGTTTGGATCGCCTTAAAAATATTCTTAATCTAAGCTTCAAGTACCTTCCAAAATACCTTAAGAATTGTTTTCTATATTGTAGTTTATTTCCAGAGGATTTTCTCTTTCCAAGAAAGAAACTTTTAAGGCTTTGGATAGCCGAAGGTTTTATAGAACAAAAGGGTACAAGCACATTAGAAGAGGTGGCAGAGGGTTATCTCATAGAGCTCATACATCGCAGCATGTTACAGGAGGTTCAAAAAGATAATTTTGGTAGGCTGAAGAGGTGTTGCCAAATGCATGATACAATGAGAGAGTTGGCCATCTTGTTATGCAGAAAAGAAAATTTTGGATTGGTGCATGAGGATTACAAATTAGAAAATGCCGACAGTTCTACTCGTCGGCTCTCAATAATCAATCTAAGGGAGACAATTGAGCATGATATTTGTCTACCAAAACTCAGAACCTTTATGTCAGTTGATAATAATGTGCCCTCATCTCCTCTGCTATCTATGATTTTTGACAAGTCAAGATATCTTACTGTGTTGGATTTAGAAGGCTTGCCAATTGAAACGGTTCCAAATGCAATTGGAGATTTGTTCAATCTCCACTACTTGGGTCTAAGAAACACAAAGGTGAGATTTTTACCAAAATCTATCAAGAAACTTCACAACTTGCAAACACTAGATCTCTATACTTCTCAAATACAAAAGCTACCAGATGGCATAGTAAAGTTAAAAAAGTTACGCCATCTATTTGCTGAGGTGGTGGTTGATCCTACGTATCGATCAGTTCGGGCTCGTACTGGAATCTCTTTACCTAAGGGCATGTTTTACTTAAAAGATCTCCAAACTATACAGGCATTAGAATCAAGTGTTATGGTAGTAAGAGAACTAGGTAATTTAACTCAACTGAGAAGCTTCCGGATAAGAAATGTGAAAGGAAACCACTCAATAGATTTATGCAGATCATTATCAAAGATGAATTTTCTTTCCACCTTGTGTATATTTGCAAGCGATGAGAAAGAGATTCTCAAATTGGAAGGCCTGAATCTCCCACAACTTCAGAAGTTAAATCTCAAAGGGAAACTGAATGAAACCATTTTTGAATCACCTTTATTTAGAATATCTGGGAATAGTATCCAAACGCTATGGCTTGGATGGTCTCAACTCCAAAATGATCCTCTGCAATCTCTTTCCCAGTGCAGAAACCTTACGTACTTGAACCTCCAAAGAGCATATCAAGGACAGCAACTAAATTTTCTGACAGGATGGTTTCCTAAATTGAAGAGTATGGAATTGCGACTAATGCCTAAGCTGATTCAAGTGCAGATGGAACAGGGCACCATGACGAGCCTTGAAGAGGTTTACCTTTGGGAACTGGAAAATCTAGTGGAGGTCCCAACGGGTATGGAACACCTCGTTTCTCTCAAGAGGATGAGCTGCATAAATATGCCTGTTACTTTTGGAGGGTTAACTATGGGAACCCACCGACTGTTTCATTTCACCTGTCATGTCCGTACATGGGAGCCAACTCAATAATTTGATTGCAAGGTATGCCTTTACTTAATTAATTAATGTCACTCATGTCAGAGGTTCCCTAGCTAGGAAATTGGTTACTAAATTAATAATCAGTATAAAATAAATTATGTTTTACATTATTTTTTTCAACATTCCTTAAAACTCCTTCAATTGAGAATATATGCACTCCATTTCATACCGCAGGCCTTTCAGATATTTGAATTACAGGCAACATCAATCAGAGCCGGAGCACTTTCTGTGGTGTGTTTTTACTATCAATTTGGATCAAAATAAAGTTGAGCCTCAGTTCCTTTTAGTGCTTATCATGGCAAAAGTATGTGATTTGCTAATATGTAGGCCTCATGCTACCTTAGCAACTTACAATATAATTTGTCATTCTAAGCGCACTATCCATGAAATTGATGACCCAAGGAACCTTGTTTTGTTTGCTTTTTTTTTGTATTATTTTTGTTTGGAATTGGATGATTATTGTAAATTAACTGTGCGATGCGCAGCTATTGGGTACTTGACTACTTGGTGATAAACATTTGGAACTTTGACCATAAATTCAGTTCAGTGGCCCTATAAATATTTTTTTATCGTTTATTGTTATGAGTGACGCTATATATGGTACTATTTATAGTGCCGATTGATCAGTACTATGAATCAATATTTTTATTTTAAAGTCCAAACAGTCGATCTAAATATGATCTTTATATGAAAATATAATTGTTGATCAAATTTTACATTTTGTTACGATTTTAACTATTTTTTTAGATAAGTAGAAAATCACTTGATCTAAAAATTCTAGATCATTCAAAAGTAGTGATTTTTACCTATCTAAAAAATAAGTGTAAAAACAATTCTAAAAATGTAAAATTTAGTCAACAAGTACATTTTCATATAGAGATCATGTTGAACGGTTCATATGAACTTTTGAACATTCAAATCGAATATATTGATTCGTAGTACCAACCAATCCGTGCTAAAAAGAAGATGATTTGTAAAGGAATAATAAAAGTAGCAATTTCCAGTGTTAAAATCTTCAATTGAACTTTTATTATTCTGTGTGTTTGCTTATGGTTGTTTGTTCGGGCCAGTTGGTCGGTGAGTCGACTTGCTCCAGTCAAATCCATAGAGGGACAAGATCTAAGGAGGATATATCACAACTTGCTACCAGTCATGTAGAACGTAAATCCTTGTACAATCAATCAGCTTCAGTAACGTTGTTACCAGATCATAGTCGTTTCTTACAAGGTCGAGATATCCAACAAAATCTCATTTGAAAATTTCATCGAATATCTACCGTGCATTAGAGCTGTATTATTATACCAGCAAGTACAGGCCAAAGCTACTATAAATTCCCTCAATTCACAGGGACATTAAACCACACAACACAGCATCAATCCCAGGCAGATATCATTCTACCAGATTTTTTTAATTTTTTTTAATTTTTGCAACTGATGCTGACTGCTGAGAACAATCAGTACTCCTAAGAAAACCTTCTTAAATTTTAGAGGAGTGAAGAGGCTATCTTTTCAGAGTAGATCTCACGTTCAATCAATCTCAGCCATCAATCACTGTCTGATTTTATATATCTGATTTTATATATCTGTTTTTATGTAGTATTACGTGTAGAAGTATAAAATTAATTAAAAACCGACTCATTTTAATACAAACATACTGTTTGGCATTGATTTCTGCCACATATTTTTAACCTTTTTCTCTGTTAGTGTGCGTTTCCCACGCGCGTGCTCTTTTTCTCCTTCCCGATGTTTTTTTTTCCTTTCCCGACGCACTGATTACGCGTCTTTCTCTTTTCCTTTCCTCTCTTCCGTTCCACCTCTCCTCAAGATTATCCGTCTCCTTTTTGCTTTTCTCTCTTCCCTTCCCCCTCTTTCCTTACAAGAAGTCGTCTCCCAACCCAAACCCTAGACCCCCGCCTTTTCTCTCCGCATCTCCCTCTTCGCTTCATCTCTGTCTCGCCATCCCGCTGCGCTCGTGCCCACCCCTCTGCCTTTTCGTCGCCTCCGTCGCTGCTGAAGCCTCCGCCTCCATCTCCGCTCAATAAAGTTCCCCAATCAACTGTCACTTCCTTGCCAAATGGCGCTGATCAGTAATGCGCTCAGCCAAGCCTTCGTACCTAAGCAACGACATGAAGCCTTCGTATCTGATCAGTAACCTGAGCTGTACAAATAACAAAGAAGATGTTGAAACGGCATTTCACGAAGCTATGAGAAAAAAAGAAGATGGGGCGAGTAGATGACGATTGTGAGGTAATTTTTGTTTATTTTTCTCATTTTTTAATTCTCCTTATCTCGATTTGTTCTTAGTGAAATCGTAAACAAAGATGACAAATAAACAATTTGATGGGGGTTAGTACCAGTTAACCAAAAATTTAATGCCAATTTAATGCTTCTCAAAAATTGGCGTGACTGGCTTTGTACCAGTTAACCAAAATGTTGGTAGTTCACAAACATAGAAAATTCTTAATTTTGTTCATTGGATTGCTATCTGACTCGTAGAAAACTAAACTAAATAATTTATATCATTTTTCTATTTATTAGGTAGTTCACCAGCATTGGGCCAGGAATGATGTGAAGGGTGTTATTTCTGCTTTGGAAAAGATTTCTGATCATGCTGTATGTACTATTTTTACTTCTAAGTTCTGACATTCCGTGATAAAAACCTCTTTTAATCATGCTAACAACTGTTTCTGTGCTTGTTATCTAAACTGCAGGTTTTCTCTGATGTAGTGAGTGTGTTCACTGAGAAAGCGGAGACTGTTACTTTGGATTTGTGCACTTGTCTCGCAGTCCTTTTGAAAAGTCAAACAGAAAGGTATTTTTTGAGAAAAAATGTGAGTCAATGCTCACATTTAATTTCATTGATGGTAAAATGTTACAAGAGTTTTATAACAGGGGTAAAATAACAAAAACTGAAGTTGCTCGAACATCTGAGCAGTAAGAAAATGAAAATAGCAAAGAAAAGGGAAAAATTGGAAATTAAGAAATTAAAGTGAAAATAGGATTGAATTGGAATAAAAACTAAGAACTGGTGTTGTTAAGCCAAATCTTCTTGAAGTCTCCCTTTGGCATTTGGTGCATGCCAGTGATTGAATTAAGTTCATCCGACCCCAGCTCTCTCCCAATGGTCCAGTGTTGCTCCTTCCTCCATACCAGTTTCTGTACCAGCAGGTATGCAGCCTTGTTCCATGTCAGTCAGTTCATCCCAACCCTCAAGTTGGCTGCCAGAGTGTGTTCCGGTATGTACAATTGACTTGCCTGCGCATTCTGATCCCAGTATTTGGTCTCGTACCAGTAGCTTCATGCTACCCATTATCTCTTGTTAATGCATCTTGTACCTTGTCAGAATATAGTTTTAGGTACCCCATTACTTCCCCCAGCAGTTCCTCCATGCTTTTATGCTTCTCTGTGAAAGACCGGGCACAACGCTCTCTCAACAGAACGAAACTCATCACAGTGTTCTGCCCATTTCGAACACTGTGATGGTCATTTTTACCAGCCAGCCCTGTTCTGGCCTGCATCTGGTTAGCCTTGTCAAATAGAAAGGTATTGTTATGGGATTGTTGTACATATAATTTAACCTTGTGATGATGCTGCGTTAGCATAGAACCATAAATTTAATAGTATTCTTTAGCTTATAGTTTTATTATACTGTAATGAACTTTTTGGTTATGTAAGCCTGTAAAATTTTCTTTGGTGATTTATGTGAAATTGATTCACTTCTGGCATTTGAGTATTTCCTTGGAGCTATTGATAAAACTTGTCAGAACATTTGGGTCAATGATACACTCTACTGTAGCAGCGGGGCCATCGTCAATTGGTGTACACCTCCAAATGGAACAAAGGTTTATTCTTTGTATCATTATTGATACTTCTTATAATTATAACGGTTACTACTGCTGTTGTTGGTGTTTAGAATATTGACGTGCGGTGTGCAAAATATGAGGTTTCCTCTTTTCGCTTTACAAAATAAAAAAAAGAGCCCTCCGTCCTCACTGACTGTATGGTTTATAGTTAATCTAAAAGCAATTTTAAAATTTTCTATGGTGTAGACAGGATGTTTAGTTTAGTTTTCATGGAATTCCTTCCTTTTGTATTTTGGTATTTGTTTGTTGATTTTTTATTTTTCCAGGGTTGAGCAGTGCAACTTGTGTTTTATCGAACTAGAAAAGGTCAAAAATAGACTCTCTTCCCTTGTAAGGTCAGTAAGGAGATTAGTCTCTTACAATCTACTTGGTCCCTATGCATTTGCTATGTGTCACTTTGCATTGATTGATTTATTTCTATTGAATTGTATAGAAGGAAAGGAACCGTTGGAAAGACTCTGGATTTCTTATGTGACCCGCACAGTGGTTTCAGGCTTTGACCCATTTTATCAACGCTATAACGGGTCTTAATGGGTCGGGTAAATCCAACATCCTGGACTCGATCTGCTTCGATCTAGGCATTACCAACCTCAGCAATGTTCGCATCAGGAGTCTTTAGGAGCTGGTGTACAAGCAGAGACAAGCGGGTATAACCCGTGCCACTGTCTCTATTGTATTTGACAACTCGAATCGGACGTGAAGCCCAATCGGGTACGAGGATTGCTCCGAGATTACTATCACTAGACAGGTAATTTGTATGTTTAAAATTTTAATAGAGAATTTTCAATTTAGAGGTGTTTTACGTTGTTTATTGTTAGTGCACGATAGTGGTATTTTTTTTTTTTGAAGGTTAGTGGACGATAGTGGTATTTTAGTGATTTATTTTCTAAAAATGTTAGACCTTTCTTAAGATTTCTTCTAATTGATTACAAACTTGGCTACATTTGCAATTTCTATTTTGGGAAGTTGGCACATTAGGAGCAACTGTTGAATTTAGGAGGATATTTCGCATTCTCTAAAGCAACTACTGTATTTTAGGAACTTTGGCAAAAAATGTAGTACCATTAGCATGTAAACCCCTGGAAGTTCTTATTTTGCACATATGAATGGAAAGGGCGGAGGTGTGAGCACTCGTGGTCTTCAACTGTGTGGAACCCTCAGGTTTTTTTTTTTAGTTATTTTGCAATTTTTAGTAGATTTCTGCTTTGTAGCGTTTTTATTTTCTCATTTGCTGTTTCCAATTTGTAGTGTATTTCTTTATATCAGCACAGTCATGTGGTCTGTTGTAAGCTAGGATTTTAATATATTTAATATCAATATATTATGCCTACGGGCTTTCTCAAAAAAAAAAAAATTAAGTGAGATGACAAGAGATTTTTTGTGTTTTTATTTTCATTTTGAGTAATTGTTGGTTTTGTAATACCTTTTAAAACCAATGTACCATTATCTTTGTACTTAGACAAGTCATTTTTTTTTAGCTTGTGTAATTGTTGGTAGAGAGGAAGCCTCTTAGATTGTACTATAAGGGCCTGTTCGGCTGACAAAAATTTAATGGGAATTGATGGGATCCGGATAATATTCCTGAGCAGCGTTCGGAGGCCCAATTTTCTGCCCATCTGTTCTCGCGGTTTCTTCCCAAAACGTTCCCCACGTAGTGTAAAAAGATGGGAAAACAAAAATGAAGTCCGCGTGAATAATTTTTTTCCTACAGTGCGTGTGTCGCGCTCTCCTCTTCTTTCTTTGCGTCTACCTCTCTTCTCTGAGAACCCTCTCTCAATCATTATCTTTCTCCTCTGTTGTTTGCTCAACCCTCAACTCGATTTTCCATTTTCTTTGCTTGTGCGCCTTTGTATTGCTTGTGCTTGTGGATTAGGAGAACAGTCAGGAGGTGAGGTTGTGGGGCAATCGTCGCGGCCTCGATACGGGCTGGCTTCCACCGATTGAGCCGTTTCAGGTAATTAACAAATCTCCTTCTCAGTTCTTGCTTTGATTCTTGTAATGCCTTGTAATGGCATAGGAGCTGAGCTCCTCCCTTGCTTAACTGTGATCTTGTTGCTCGGGCTATACTCTTATTTTTGCCCGGTTGCCATTGTGATTGAGAAATTGAAGCTCGGTTTGATCCTTGACTTGTTGTGTTGTTGTGAGTCCTCCTTCGAGGTTCATTTGAATTTCTGATTTTATTCTTGCTCATGCTTGTATCTGTTGTTGATGAGAATTGCTTGATTTCTTGTGTGAGGATTGAGCTCCCTCATTGCTGTGCTTTCGCAGCCACTGGTAATTGTGCTTAATTAGGCCACTGGTAATCGTGCTTAATTAGTTCTTATGTAATTATTGATTTGTTGAACGATTGCTTAATTACCAGTGTTACCAACAAGTTAAGGCCTGATGAATTGAATGTCATGATAGAAAGTTTCCTGTTATCAGTACACCAGTTGTGTTTCAAGTCTTGATTTGTATACACAAAAAGAAATAAAGTTGTTACTATGAATTACTATGAATTGAGTTTCAAGTCATGATTTTTATTGCAAGCAATTTTGTTCAAGATAATAGCATATCACAGAGGAGTCAGATCTCAATTTACTTGAATATTTTACACTTTTTATTACTTATTTGCCCTTGTAACTTGTCAATGAGGCCATACTCGATTGTTTTTTGTACCAATCAAAAGCTGTACCAGTCAAAGGTTGTACCAGCCAAAACTGCTAAGACTCAATTAGTTGATATATTATAAATTCAAGCTTCAAATCAGATATTGCTCGAGTATTTTACATTCAACTATAGTAATATTGCTCGAGTATTTTGCAGAAATAGTTACGATGCCATATTGATATATTCTTTTGTAATTTTCTTGTATGATATGTAGGTAATGGAAATGAGCCTGATAATAGAGCTGCCTTGAATGCCTTGCTTAAGGCATTTCTACTTGAATTGCTTGTTGAGTTTAAGGATGTATTCCGAATGATTCGCATCGTCTTAGAATTGCTTGTTGAGTTTACTTAGGTTTCATGATTGTGTCGTTTAAATAAGTCTTAATTATATCAAAATAATAGATAACATTGGAGCTATTCATACCTGACGATATAATAGTCAGCATTATATTTTCTGGCCTTTTTCTTTTCTTTTATGTTTACTGCTTTTATTTCTCTTTATATTTCCTTTTGGATTTCTACATTGAAAAAAATATTAAATAATAATATCATAAATATGCTAAATATTAATTAGAGTCAAACTAATTAATAAGTATTGTTATGTTATTATTTAATTTATTTATTTTATTGAATTATTGATAATTTTATTAATAGAGAAAATTGTATTATTTATTTAATCTACTTAATTAATCGCATTATTTAATCTAATTAATAAGTAATGTTATGTTATAAAATAATAATTAAAGTAAAGTTATGTTATTATTTAATCTACTTATTTACTTGCATTATTGATAATTTTTTAATAAAAAAATTGTATAATATCAAACATTTTAGAAAGAAAAATAGAATTTCTCACAAATAATCCTACAGTACAACCGAACACTCATTTTAGCACATTCCCATAATTAATTTTGTGTGTACCTGCACTCGTGGGTTCCCGTTTTTTTAAAAGTGGGTTTCCATCCCGTCAAATCCCATCCTGTGTAATCCTGTGACATCCGAACACGCCCTAAGAGAGAAAGGGAAGAGAGATTGTTTAGATATTTAACGAAATTGAAATTGTGCTATAAGTGTCTGATGGATGTACAAGATATATTCCGTCTTTTCAATTTTTAGTATTTGAAAAAATAACAATCGCATCAAATAGCCAATATTCACGTAGCAATGAATTCTTTATTATTTTTTGTGATCCGAATCTACAGAGAAATATTATGCTACCTTAGGTGATATGAATTCTTAAAAAAATCCCGAAATTGTTTTTAATATCCAACAAAAATTTTTTAAGAATCTACTCTACTTGTGAATAGAATTACAAATATGCCCAAACCGATCACAAAATCATCAGTTTCAATAAAGCCTAAAACCGCTCACAAAGGCATCAGTTTGGAGTCCTCCAGAATCGATCACAAAATCAGCGGTCTAGGACCCGCTCCCAATAAGACCTCACCCTCGCCACCCTTCTCCCACGGACCCGGCCCCCCTCCCCCCTCTTTCTCCGGCCCGCTGCTCAATCCAAGTATTTTTTTTACTTAATATTTTATTTAGATAATTTAGATAATAATATTTGTTTAGATAATTTAGAATATTGTTATAATAATTTAGAAATTTCCAAAATAGTTTAGTTTAATTTAGGAAATTTCAAAATGATTTAGGTAATTTAAGAAATTCCAAAATAATTTTTAGGGAAATTTTGAAAAATCTAAAATGGTTTTAGAACAATACCAAAATTATTTAGGACATTTTAGAAAATTTCAAAATGGTTGAGAATTAATTAGAATATTCTAATTTGGTTCATAATATTCTCGAAATTGAATAATTGTTTAGAAAAATTTAGAAAATTCAAAACTAATTTAGAATAAGTTAGAAAATTTCCAAATTGTTTAGAATGTTTTAGAAAATACCAAAATGGTTGAGAATTAGTTAGAAATTCTAAAATAGTTTATTAATAGTTTAGAATTAGTGAGAAAATGCCAAAATGATTTAAAATAAATAATTTAGAAAATACCCAAACGATTTAGAATATAACCAAAATACCAAATGGTGTAGAACAAATTAGAGAATTAGGTTAGAATATTCCAAATAGTTTAATTGGTATCTAGAAATTACCAAAATGGTTATGGTATTCAGAAAATACCAAAACGGTTTAGAATAATTGAGAAAATTTAAAAATAAATTAGTATAATTTTTGAAATTCAAAATAGCAGACGAAGTGACCGATCAAGTAGAAAGGGATACTAAGTTAATCCGAGATGTGTTTAGCAATTTGTTGTGGATACCCCACAATCATCATAGGGTATCCGTGGCTTTGAGAGATTGGCAACCTTCCTGGGGCGAGCTGATGGAAGAGACATTACCCGCTTTTGCTGACAAATGGTGTTGTCCGCATGCGTACAAGAACTCCTTTCACAGCAATACTGCCGGGCCAGTTTTAACAATTGACCGAGGACATGGTAGATTGGGAGCTGTTCGCGAGTACTTACACGAGGCTTTCCGAGCGTAATAAAGGATGGGTACTTGGCCGGGATCGAGATTCAAGGATCAGACTGGGTACAAGGGCCTGACTGTTCAGATTCAATTAGGAATTAAAACTAGAATGATTTGGTTCCAATTCTAAATACAACTCCAGAACTGATACCCTTTGGGGGAAGAATGCTATAATTCCTAAAACCATTTCGAACGATGCCTGGTTTGTTACCAGTACCTATTGGTAGTCTCGTTAGCCATCAATAGACATATTAAATCTGGTTTGGATTTCCATATTTGCTTGACTAACGGTATACCCAACCAGTTTATAAATTTCATTTTGGAGACATCAAAATTATGATTCATAGTTACCGGGAACGAGTATTTAGACCGGGTACTATAGAAGACCCTGTCATCATTGTACTGAATTTTTCCTCCAACAAATTTTTTAACACATATCATATTTTTTATTTTAATTGATGTGAATAATAAACATTTAAAAATAATAATAATTTAATAAGTACCACATTAATGTTAAAAAATTAATTGAAATTAACTACTTTAAGATAAAATTAAAATTAACTAATTACAATTTACAAATTTAATTAAAATTAATCTAAAATAACTTCAATTAACAAAATCAATCTAAATTAAACATTTAAACTGGAACTAATCTAAATTAATTAAAATTAATCACTTACATAGTGAAGGAGGGGAGACGGAGTCTACTGGTTTGAGGAGCGGAGACAGGGTCGTATTTATAACTGAAAATTGCTGAGACCGATTTAAAATATATCAATCCCATAACCGATTATAATTTGAGCGGTTTCAAGGTATGAAACCGAAAAACAAACCATCGGTTGTAGAGATCGATTATAATTTGAGCAGTTTTGCAAATCAATCCCATAACCGATTATAATTTGAGCGGTTTTAGGGTATGAAACCGAAAAACAAACCATTGGTTGTAGAGACCGATTATATTTTGATTGGTTTTGCGAAGCATTGAACCGATGACATTGCGAGCGGTTTTAGGCTTTAAAACTGATGGATTGGTAATCGGTTTAGGCATATTTATAATTGAGTAGGGTAGATTCTTAAAAAAAAAAATTGGATATCAATAGAAATTTCGATAAAAAATCAAAGGGCCAAATCAAATTCTACGGGCATCTAAAAAAATAAAGCTTGCTATGAATATTGACTATGAAATATTCTCAGAAATCAAATTTCTCATTCATAAATTGGTATTTGATGCGATGTTATTTTGTCTGTGGTTGCTTGCTTCCTGGTACATTGGTTTCTATTTTTATCTTAGATATTGGTATTTGATGATTTGGGCTCGGTCTTAGAAAAAATAATAATAATTAAGTTCTGACTTTTTTGGTACCATTTTAAACACTAAGTTCCTATCAAAAATGTCATTTTTGTAATTTTATTTTTTTGGTTTCAATATTTTTGTTTAGGTCATGGAAGAGGGAAAATATGATCTGGTGCGTGTTTTCGAAAAAAAAAAAACATTGCAACTATCTAATTTTGAAAAGAGACATGCGAGTTTTAACCCCACTTGTTAAACTTCTCTGATGGATTTTGTAGCAATTGATATAGTTTGTCATGTAATTTCAAAACTGATGAGAAGTAAAAAGTGACGAGAAAGAAAACCTAAATTTTTTATTTTGGTAGAATGATTTCAATTTCAATGATATTACATCACAGTAAAAAAAAAACTACGTAAATTGTGCATAGAATAAGGTGATGATACTAAATTTCATTTTGAGATGCACAATTACATGTATCATTTTCAGTATCAGTGAGAACTGTAAATAGTCTTAATTATTTTATAATTTTTAACATGTCAAAAATTTAGGTAATGTAAATTTGATTATTTGTATTTGTCATGTAGGATATTGAATAATAACCAGTTAATGGGGCTTGTCTCAGATTCCAAACTCCCAAGTTAAAATTTGTATAAAATTAATATTGTCAATCCCACCACAACGCGTGGGCACTTGACTAGTTAAGGAAAAGGAATGATAAGCAGAGAATGCTCAAGTACCTGAAAGTTGAGATGGCTCTTGACAGTTGGAATCCTCGGTTAGGCTTACAATACTTTTGATGCGGGTGCACACCACATCAAACTGTCATGGAATACAGGAGCTATCTAAAGCTGTTGTATCAGAGAAGATCAAATCACTGAACAAGTTGAAGTGAAATTCTCAAATGTAGATTAGGAGGTAATAAATAAAGCTATATTTTCCCTCATAACATGCACAACACACAGCATCCAATATCATTCATTCTCTAATTTAATTTCCCACTAGTGCAGTAGTGCTCTCACCATATTCCTCAAGAAGATTACATGTGGCAGGTGAGATCCTTCGATGTTTATGCCGATTAGCCATATTTTAAGATGATGTTTTGTTCTTATGTGTCAATTATGTGGTTACTGGTGTAAGTCAGAGGTGTAATCACATTGAGCGAGTTCCAAAAACACTGAAAAACACACGGCAGCAAAGACATTCCGTACTCAGAATGCGAGTTCAAAGCTCACATTTGTGGTTAGCTGGCCTGGACCTTTAAGAAATAGTGATCAGTAGACAGGTGGTGATTGTATGTCAGAGCTGTCTAGAAACCATGAAAAATACCTAATTTTTCTTCTGTGTGAAGTTTTATCGAATACCTTGTGTGTATTAGTAGAGATCCATCTTGCTAATAAACTAATTGGTAATTATTAGACATAATTACAACAGTACAGTTACAGCCTAACAACTCGGAAGAAAATTTAACAAAACGGCACAGGCATCACAACGGCTACCCGTCAATGTTGGCCCAAATCAGACCCAATAACAGCGGGTTGATATGAGGAACCCAATAATTACCTACATTATACTATGGACCCAAGAGGATATAGCACTACCAAGAAATAGTACAATAATCCTTGGATAATGATTGATCTATGTTCTATACATATGTCGTAATTTCAAAAAATAAAAGGGAAAAAATATTTAATTAAGATAGGCTTGTCAAAACAAAACACCAACTTTTTTTTTTTTTTTTTTATGGTTGGCGGCGCAGATTTGTATTGATATAAAAAGAATTTTTACAAATGCGGTTTCCTCCAACGGATGCCGGACCTAAATGCAAATGAAAAATGGGAAGTGGAAAATAAAAGAAAGTAAAATTAAGTAAAATTACAACAAAACACCAAACTTACCCATAATACAAGAATTATTGTACCGTATGTACCAGTTTATTGCGGGTGCCATAATATCTTCTACAAGATTTCGTCCAAGTACAATACAAGGATATATATTGTGTTCGTGACTATGATCCATTGTTCTTGGGTCTGATTTGGGCCAATATGGACGGTTGGTTGTAGAAGAAAAAATATCCCAAGTCAAAACCGTCATTTTTATTTATATCCACCATTAAATATAAATTGTCAAACCTATCAACTAAAACTAGATTTTATCAAAACTACCCAAACCGTCTATTAAATAGCTGGTCCTTAATTTTTTTATTTTTTTTTTAAAAGTTATAATTTATTTATTAAAGTTTTAGAAATTTTTGATATGTTTATTTGAAATTGGATAGAATAATATATAATTTAGTTTATTAGAAGGACTGAAACAAATAAACCGGATCAATATTTTTCAGATTGAATTTTTCGCGGCTGTAAGAAAAATTAAAATATTTCTTTGTATGTTATTGGAAAAAAATAAAAATACTTTGAATCTTAGTTATTGATCATGATTCAAAAGTCACTTCTAAATAAATATAGAAAATATTTGAATTCTTCTATTTTCAAAAAAATAAAACAAATTTCCGATGGTGTGTCAGAGAATTTCCAAAAAAATCTCTTAATTTTCTTTTTAGAAATTGGAATAATTTTTAAATTTTTTATTAAAGTTTTAGAAATTTTTGATATGTTTCTTTGAAATTAGATAGAATAATATATAATTTAGTTTATTAGAAAGACTAAAACAAATAACCCGGATCAATATTTTTCAGATCGGTTTTTTCACGGCAATAAGAAAAATTAAAATATTTATTTCTGTATTATTGGAAAAAAAAATAAAAATACTTTGAATCTTAGTTATTAATCCTGATTCAAAAGTCACTTCTAAGTAAATATAGAAAATATTTAAATTCTTCTATTTTCAAAAAATTATACAAAATAAATATTGCCTTTGGCAGGAATAAATATTTGTGATGAGTGGTTAAGTTGCAGGAATAAATATTTGTAATTTACTTTGAAAATTATACAAAATAACCCTCGAGGCAATTTAAGAAATTCTACAGTCAGTATTGCCTTTGGCAGGATTCCGGATCTGCGTGGAAAGAAGCAGTCTGATTCCTATTACTACAGGACTTCACAATTGATACGGACAAAAACAACAATAACAAAATCACAAACAAAGAATGCTCAAGTACCTGATACGGCCGCAGCAGAGGTTCTAATTAATGGGGGTTGGCTTCCTCCCAAAGTTTTAGCTTGCCTGAGAAGACAACTGTTGAAAATAACTAGCAAATACTTCTACCGATGATGTACCTTTTTGGGACACATATCAAAGCGTGTGTGAAAATTTACGGATTACACCCAAATATGCTTTCTTCCCTCTCTTCCTATTTATGCCATTTACAGAAGCTTTTGAACGGCTACATAATATTTTTCCTGAATCTATTCCTTAATTACTTCCAATGGCTATATATATAGTCTCAATGTGTATACTAATAAATATAATAGGATTTTATTTAGTCTATATATACTAATGTATATAGTCTCAATGTGTATACTAATAAATATATACAAGGGGGTGTTATTGGGGTGAGAGGAAAGAATATAGGAAAAAGAAAAACAAAACAAGTAAAACAGAGTATGTACAAATATTGGAACTTTCTCACTACATGAGGAATTTAGTACCAAGGAAATACCGATTTTTTTATTTATAACCAAAAAAAAATAAAAAATATTATTAATAACCGGATCCACCAATTATTTTCATCCGTACCCAAAACGCCCCGCCATGGGGTGGTTTACCCCCCCCCCCCCCGGGGGCGGTTTAACCCGCCCCATGGTGGGGTGGTTTACTAAATTTTTTTTTTTTTTTTTTTAAATACCCTCCCTCCCCAAACCAAACCCTACCCGCCCCCACACCCCCCCCACCCGAAACCACCCCCAAACCGTCGGATTTGGCCAAAAAAGCTCGTTTTTTCGTTCCGGACGCGACATTTCGCACCTCTCAACCATTCCCGACCCCTCTCTCTCTTTCTACCGCCCTCTCCCTCTCTCTACCCGCCACCCTCTCTCTCCCTCTCTCTCTCTCCATCCGAGTGCGTAGTCTCCTCCGCGCCGTCGCTCCGATTTCATTTTCGAGTATGAAATTATTTCTTTAACTTGTTTATAAATTATTTAGATTTTTTATAAATTGTTTGAAATTTTGTATAAATTATTCGAAATTGCAGGTTTTATATGAAATTGTTAGAAATTGCGGGATTTGCTTGAAATTGTTGTTATTGAATTTAGTAGAAATTGATTGTAATTGTTTAGGGTTGTTAGAAATAGTTAGAAATGTTTGAAAAATGGTAGCAATTTGTACAAATTGTTAGAAATTATTATATTAGAATTGTTAGAAATTATTTGATTGGAATTGTTAGAAATTATTTCAGTGGAATTGTTAGAAATTGTTTGATTGGAATTGTTAGAAATTATTTCAGTGGAATTGTTAGTAATTGTTTGATTAGAATTGTTAGAAATTATTATATTGGAATTGTTAGAAATTATTTGATTGGAATTGTTAGAAATTATTTGATTGGAATTGTTAGAAATTGTTACATTGGAATTGTCAGAAATAGTTGATTGGAATTGTTAGAAATTGTTACATTGAAATTGGTTATGATTGAAATTAGGTTTTAAAAATTAGATGGAAATTTGAGAAAATAACAGGGTTGAAATTTAATTGAGTGAAATTAAGTTATACAATCTCATAGGAATTGTTAAATAAAATTGTTAGAAATTGTTTCAAATGCAGCATGACTAGACCTCGACGTGAGCGACCACGAGATACGTCGGAGACCGGCGACAGTTCACAGGCTCACGCCGATCCCACTGCGGAGGGTGTCGATCCATGGGATGGCGCACCACATCGTGCAGATACGTTTAGTCCTCTCCTGTGGGTCCCTCACAGACTTCACCGTGTCTCACTTGCATCGATTGAGGTACGTTTCAAACAACAAATAGTTATTCAGTTCCACTGGTCTAAAACATTGATAAATGCAGGATGAGAACATGTTGACGGTGCGGCACCGCTCGCCAGATGTACAGTATGTCGCAAATCCATTGATGGATCGATACCTCATTAACCTCGGGTTGTACCAGCTAGCCACAATGAAACAACCACGGCGGATTGACCAGGCACTCATGTGCGGTCTCGTGGAGAGATGGCGACCTGAGACCCATTCATTCCATCTCCCGGTGGGGGAGATGACAGTGACCCTACAGGACGTGAGTGCCTTATGGGGTCTGCGGATCGATGGTGATCTGGTAGGAGGTGTCTCGGATCATCAGACACTCCCGACGTTGATCCCAGAGCTGTTGGGTGTGCATGTGGAGGGGGTGGCAAAGAAGCTAAAACGGAAGAATGAGAACGATGATGAGAAGTTCTCCCAGTACTTCATCAGTCTGAAGGCTCTCCGCCAATATGCCGCCGAAATTGCCATTACCCCATTGACGTCTGACGTGGAGCTTGTCAAGAGGTATGTTAGAGACGGCGGGTATCTCGTACGTCCGGAATCAGCTCCAACTGTTGCACCAGGCAAACATCAATTGGTTCCCGTATCAGGCGTGGTACCGGGCTAGAATATTCTTTCGCTTGACGATGGAACAGAGGGATCTCGGTTTATACCGTGGTCCGGTCGTTTGTTACTGGATAGTTGAGTATCACTATCCTGATCGGGTTCCTCGTCAGTTCGGCTTCGATGCCTTCATCCCGGATGACCCGATATTTTGTGAGGAGGAGACGGAGAAGTTGCACAAGTAAGTAATACACACCCAAATATTGATATTATTTTACAAATTGTATCTAACTAACTTATAATGCAGTACCTTCCATAAGAAGCCAGAGGTGGATTGGAGCGGCCGCCATTTAAGCCACTATAGGATTGCCCGCACGCCTGAGAACCACTTGTGGGTCCCGCCTGACCCGGCAGACGTCAGTTTGGGAGCGGAACCATGGGCATTGCGATATATGGTCTGGTACCAGCGGTGGTGCATGAATTCGGTGTACTTACAGGGCGACTACGGTGATTCTCTTCGGCAGAGAATGATGGTTGACGAGAGTAAGACCCATTTGCCGTGGGGACCGACCAGTACTCGAGCGGTAAGTAATAAAAATTACTTGTAGTATTAATTTTTTTCATACAACTCATTTTCTAACTAATCGTTATGAATAGGTACTAACGGGGATCCGAGGAGTTGCACACAGCTTGGTGTGCATGGCGAAAAAAAGTTTTCGGGCGTTCGGATGTACTATGCTGCATCACACTGCTCCGATCGTCGAGGATTCCCAGTTCGATGGGCGCCTCATTGGCATGTTGCACGACGCTGGTGAGAACATCAACTGGCGTGAGATCAAGAAAGACTCACAAGCTCCGAACCAGCCAAATCAAGAACGGGTCCCCGTATACAATGATGACCTACCACCAGCCCCCGAAGGTATTATAAGTTAAATTATAATACACGTTAATTTTGTTTTCAAAGTGTGTTCTTAACAACTTCAACTCAAATGTTGCAAGAAGACAACTCGGATTGGGCGTTCCACGATTAGGTGCTCGACAACAAAAAATGGCACGCCTACTACAATAAATATAATGTGCCAGTGCAGCTTGGCGAGGTAAGCTGGTTCGTCTCTGTATAAATTAAATTTTCGTTATTTTCATAAAGAAAAACTAACATTATATAACTGCAGGATGGTCATCCTATATGGTGTGCCGAACCCACTTTCACTCCGGCAGACTTTGGCCTCACCGCCACTGGTGTAGTGGATCTCACCGGAGCCACACCATCGATGCCACCCCCCAGGCAGCACGACCACGAGGCTAGTGGCAGTGGGGCACAGCAGCCCACTGATGCTCTGGAGACTGCTGCATTTGGGACACAGCCCCCGAGCACATATACTTGGGACTGGGAGACCGATCCATCACAGGCTACTCAGTATGATCCATGGCCCGATTCATATCGACGATCCACGGGCACAATGCAGGAGGACATGCATATGGATGATTCTGATGACGAGGAGGACATGCATGTGGATCTGACTCATAACAAGGATCCTCTACAGCCACAGAGGAGGCGTGTGCAGCGACAAAGGACCCGTGTGCAGCCGCCGAGGGCGTGCGGGCCGGCTCCCAGACTGTCACTGTCCGGTCCTCCTCGTCGTCGTTGTCGCTAGTTTTTAATATTTCATATTGTAGACCTGACGTAGTATTTTTATATTTCCGTTTCTATATTGTATGTTGATTAGACGTTATTTGCTGATTTTATTCACTTTGTTTTCGTTTCTATATTTTATGTTGATTAGACATTATTTGATTATTCTGTTCACTTATGTTTTAAACTAGTTACAAATTATAAAATCCATCGTATTAAAAATATAAACAAATACATAATATTACAAAATACATAAATTATAAATATTATCGCATTAAAAAAAAAAAATAGTAAACCGCCCCCGGGGACGGGTTGGGGGGGGGGGTAAACCGCCCCACCGGGGGCGGGTTGGGGGGGGGGTAAACCGCCCCATGGCGGAGCGTTTTGGGTACGGATGAAAATAATTGGAGGATCCGGTTATTAATAATATTTTTTATTTTTTTTTTGTTATAAATAAAAAAATCGGAAGGAAATATATATACATACAAGGTGGATGCATTTCCTCTGTACCAAAAACAGAGCAAAAGACTGCCATTGAAAAGAGGAAAAGATCGAACCGCTAAAAAGAGTTGAAGCAGAGGCACAAAGGACCCCTCAAAAAAAGAGATTAAAATAAAAAATTTATTTTCAAATTAAAACACTTTTCTCCATATTAATATGTGCTTGGAGACCAAATTTTACATTTTCTGATTTTTTTACTATTTATTAAGATGGGACAAAAAAATGACCATTGATTTTGACCCATCTTAATAAATAGTAAAAATCAGAAAAAAAAAATGGTCCAAACACATAAAAAAGAAAAGATCGAACCGACTTTTAAAAAAAATATGATAGCAAATAGGTCCTTATGTCCATAGAAGTCTTTGCCATCTAATAATTTATACTCAGTTCAGAGAGTGCTAAGTCATCTTATGATATTGAAATTTTTACTTTCATAGGTTAAAATTTAAGTGAGTTTTCATTTTTTTTAAAGTGTTTATATAATTTAGCTTCCTTCGTAAATTGCTAGATATGTACTTGTAGTCTAATAATTAAAGTTCTATTTTATACTTGAAAGATTTTAGATTCAAATCTCATTAACTATAAATTAATAATTATACATACTAAATTTTAACTTTTCTAACTAAAATTTCTAATTCGGTCTGTGTCTATGAACTCCTATGCCCCAATAAGTTAATAACACATTGCATCATCTATATCTACCCCGTGCGTAAAAGATAAGGTGCACGAAATCACCACATTGGCCCAAATTGACTCAAATATGGTAATAATTACTACGACTTAAAGATGGTAGTAAAACCAACGACATATTAATTTCCCTGCTAACCGTCCATATTGGCCCAAATCTGACTCAAGAACAGGGTGTCAAAGTGACGTCGAACCTGAGACTTGGTCCAAATTTGGGGAAAATGTTGTCGTACCTGCAAGAATCCGGTACATGTCGGCATGGGATACAGTAATATTTGTATTTTTTTTTTTAAGTTTGTGACTTTAAATATCAACTGATAATTTTATTGATAAGAAAACGTATTTATAACAAGTTAACGACTCTAATTTCTAATTTTAAACTTCTTTATTCTCATTAATTTATCTAAACTATAAAAAAAAAGTAACACCAGTTATTAACAAATCTCATGACAAATGAGCATAGGCGGAGCCAGCATGGATCAGGGATAGGAGGTTGCCTACCCTGGATTTTGAAAACTACCTATAAATCAAAAAAAAAAATTAGGTCATTGTTTACCCCTAGTTCGGTCCAATGCCTATCCTTGTTGTGATTCTGATAGGCATAAAATATATACACATTTACAAATGTTCAATCTAGATTTTATCCTGAAAATACTCTAAATATCTTGTATTTTGATATATAAATGCCATATATTACACCTGGAATCAAGTTACTGCCTTTGTTTGCTTTAAATTGCAGAAAACAGCGAAAAAACACTCACTGCGACCCGCACTGGAAGGGAAGCAAACTGAGGGGAATGCGACCCGTACTGGAGCTCAGTGCGGGCCGCACTCTGTACTTAGACAGATTTCTGAAGAAACAATTCCAATGCGATCCGCACTGAGGTTAGTGCGGGCCGCAGATTCTCTTCTATTTGTAGCTTGATTTGGTCTTTTTGTGTCAATTTTGAATTTAACAAAAAGAAATTTTGTTGATTTGAGAAGAAAGTGAACGGATGCTCTTTAAAGAAGAAAGATAATTGGATACTTCTTTGTAAATAGACAATAAGACTTGATGTATTGGTCCATTAAATACAAAAATAGAAATAATGATTGGTTCACAGAGACTCAGGAGCATCTAGAAATTTTTTGAGCCTTAATATTGAATCCAGACCATTGTACCCTACTATTTGACGATTTTAACATACATTGATTCCATTTATTTTTAAACTATTATAAAAATTATTTTAATCACAAAGTATAGTGAAACAAATTAATTTTTAACATGAGTTTTTTTTACTAAACTGTTTAGAAATAAAAAAAAATTAAGAAAGAGTAAGTTGACAATTTTAATTATAAAATAATAATAACTACTTTTAATAATTTATTTATTTTTGTCTATAAAAGTCCTGCTTAAGCCACTGCAAACGAGATAAAGGTTTCGAACATTGTTATCGATCCTCAAAAGTCAAAACAAAAATTAGAAAAGAGCATCTTGACTTCCAATATTTAAAACATGAAGTGTTATTAAAAAATAATATAAGGAAAAAAAAAACGAAGCAATTGTCACTAGAGAAGATGCAATTAAGGATTTTTTTTTCCTTGTACACAATAAGACTTGTATGTACCAGTGCGGATGGCAAATGCTCTTCAGATCACAGTCACAAGATTTGCGAATTATTCGTTTTTCTGGTGATGCCAAACCGAATGTCAAATTATTCAGTTGACCAAACTTTGACCAAATTATTCACTAATTTTCTCCGAATTTTTCCCATATTTTTTTGTTTTTTTTTCTCCCTTGCAGAATTGAGATCTCTGATCCGAATAATTCAGAATCATTTCCGAATTTTACCCGAATTATTCTTGAATCACGAATTTTTGACCTCGTCAAACCGAACCCGAATAATTCATTTGTCACTGTGTTTCAGATTCCATACCAATTAAAATGCCTCTATGTTAAATTTCTTTAAATAGGGACCAATCATATTACAATAACTTGTCAAGAATCATATGGAGTTCTGGACTCATCTTACTTACAGATTGATTCCACCACCATATGGCCAGTTATAATTAATTAAATGAAGCCAGCTGTTGGTCGGTAATCGGTATCCCAATTTATTTATTTTATTAATTAATTTGCATCTTTATAATTTAGTTACAATGATTGTGATATAGAACGTTCCATGCATCAGCTAGTACTTTAGTTTGACTTCGCATCTTGATTTTTGAAATATGACTAAAAAAATAATTATACTTTTAGAGTGGAAAATAATTATTGATATTGAATGGTTATTTTTTGTAATTAAATGACCAAGCAATCCTAATTCTTCTAAGATTGTAAAATATTAATTTTGAATAGATAAAATTAGATTTTCATACAAATTTTAAAACATTATTTGTAGCAAGCTAACTTGTCTAATTAATTATTTTCAAATACCATATTGCTTGAAAAATGCTTTGAACCAAACTCTCCAGAACATACATATACCCACAAAAATCTCATTCATGATTTACTCTTAAGTGTTAACACCTTTAATTAATTTGTGCATTAAAACAGGGCCGGTGCCGTTACGAGCTGACCTTCCCGGCAATAAAAAGTTGGGCCTTTTTCCAAGTAGTTTACAATAAATAATAGACAAATTGAAAACTCTTCTGTCATAGCCCATATAATAAATAAATAAATTTTTCATTGCCAGAAGCTATGCTAAGCTGACTGGGTCATCTCATTGTCCTTGCAAACACTATCACCAAGTAATTTATGCAATTATACATTAATTAGCTAGTGCCTCTAATAAGTTTGTGATTGTTATCATTTCCTTAATTAGTAATTTTGTACTTCTATTGACTCTAAAATTCTTGGACAAGGGCATAGTATTAACTATTAAGTATAGGATAATTCTATAATACATTTAGTTTTTACAGTATATTATTTGATATTTTATAAAAAAAAATAACAGTTTAAATTAAAAAAAGTATAATTATAGATGTGCTCTTAATTATTTTGATAGAAAATATATGAGAATCAAATTAACTTGGAGTTTAAATAGTTCTTCATCATCAAAATATTAAATTCTATTGTTAAGAATTAGTGTCTAAATTTAAAAATCGTAAAACAAGTAACTTAGTTAACACTTAGCATCATTTTATTGTGCAGCAGCAGCGTGGGGATCAACACTTAATTAATTACACAATCATGGTACTATATAACCTAACTAAGTTTTTCTTTAAGTAAATAAATAGTACATGTAGTGTGAAAAATGATGAATCCAGAATGCGCCTGGTTGGTTTGTCTCATGCAAACCTATGTTCATTAGCTGAAGTAGAATTGCAAAATACTTTTTTTAATTGAAAAATGTCAGACTCGGCAAGACTCGGCTTGACTCGGGTTGACTAGTTCAGAAAATCGGCTAACTCGGCTGAGTCAGACACTGTTCATTCGAGTTTTACTAAAAAAATTGCATGGACGCAAGACTCGGATAAAAATTAGACCGGACACGGCCGATACCGAGTTGACTCGGTATCAGCTGATTTTAAGAACCATGACTGTACTTGTATCAGTTAGCTTACAAATTGTAATCATTAATTGTTCTGACTCCTACAAAAATCTACATCATATGTAAATTTAACGGTTTTACTTTGATATATAAATTTTATAATTTTTATTATTAAAAAATAAAATAAATATTAGAAGCACGATGTTGACATAAAAATAAAAAGAAATTGAAGTCTCCGCAGGATTTTTAAATATGCATTAAAATACGAAAGATAGATGATGCACTGAAAATGACAGACGAACTGAAGGCCTTAGCCCTTAGGGCTGTCATCTTCTATAAAAAGTCAAAACATTAATGAGAGGAGAGCATCGTGTCACCAACTCACCATAGGACAGCAGAGAAGATGCAATTCAGGATTTGCTGTTTCCCGTACACCATAGTCACAAATGTGACAAATAAATAATCCGGATTCTGTTCAACCGGATTAAAAATTCATGATTCAAAAATATTTTAGATATAATTTAAGAATAATTCGATACTACATAGAAGCAAAGAAAAAAAAAACCATTTTTTTTCTATTTTATTCGCCAATAATTCGTAATTTGTGTTTTATTCGCGAATAAAATGTATTATAAGTTTTTTGCATTTTATTCGGTATTAGAATCGAAATCGTTAAAAAAACGAATAAAATAGTGCCGAGAATTCGTCTTACCTAGTAAGGTAACAAAATATTTTTGTTTAAGTCTGGACCATCTAATCAAAATATGCACGACTATTAAAATGTTTTGTGCATTCTAAGTCAAGCTAGATTGGTTCGGAATTTTATCGAACAATCGTGTTTCAAAGAAAAATATTCTCTTACCTTATAGAATATGGATTCCTAGTGCGGATGTCATGTGCTCTCTATAGAGTCCGACTCCAGACTATAGTGACAAATGAATTATTCAGGTTTGATTTAGAGGGATCAAAAATTCGTCATTCGGAAATAATTCAAATATAATTTAAGAATTTTTCAGAATTATTTGGACCGGAGATCTCAGTCCCACAATTGAGCAAAAAAAATCGCAAATAATTCATGAAATTTGGAAAAAAAAAATCATAATATTTGTGAATTATTCACGAATAATTCGGTCAAAGTTCGGTCAACCGAATAATTCAACGTTCGGTTCACCATCACCACAAAAAAACATTTAATTTGTGAATAATTCACGAATCAAACACGAATCTTGTGACTATGCTCTAGACCATAGTCACCATATTCACATTTCATTTGCGAATAATTGGCGAATAGAACTTTTTTGACGTTTCCAAACCGAACAACGAATAAAACATGAAAAATATATTTTACGAATTATTCGTGAATAAAATGTATTTTTACGAATTATTCGCGAATAAAACGTTTTTTCTAAATTATATGCGAAAAAATGCATAATTTTTTTTCAATTATTTTTATTTTTATTCTATTTTTATTTTATTTTTGTTTTATTTTTGTTTTTGCTCCCTTATGAGACTGAATCATTCTCAAGTTATATCCGAATTATTTTCAAATCATGAATTTTCTATCTCGCTAAAATTGAACCGAATAATAATTCATGAATTTTCTATCTCGCTGAAATTGAACCGAATAATTCATTTATTAGGATGCTCCAGACCAATGAAAATAACTATCTACACTTTTATGCATATGTGCATTGTAGAGAATCTGGAGTACTCTTACGTCCCATCACGAAATCACGCCCTCCGTATCCTCTGAGATATCTCAATTTTTGCGTGACCGACGTGTCCGGTGCCTATTCGGGGAACCGTAGGGGGCCAGTATTTTTGAGCTTTAAGATTCGTGAAGAATGTATTTGAACAATTGAGATATTCCAAAAAGTCACGCAAAGTTTGAGATATCTCAGAGGATCTTTTAAATATTGAGTGTGGATCTAGTTCTAGTCTACATTCGCAATTCGATCTCCAAAACATATAATTTAGACTAGATCCACGCTAATTTGGATCTAGTCTTCTTCGACCCTCACTTTTCCTGTTCCTACGACGCCATCACAGAGCTTTCCTCGATCTCTCCATGCCCTAGCTTCCAATCCTCGATCTCTCTCGATATTTGGCCAGAAGGAAAAGAAAAGACGTGCAGCAACACCTGCAGCTGCTTTTGTTTTTCGAGTGGGTAATTCCATTTTATTTATATTAATTTGCATTTTCAAGTAAATTAAAAAAAAAATGTGCTACAATATTGCTATCCAAAAATTGTGCTCCATTTAAAAAAATTCCAGAATGCTCTCAATTTTTTTTTGTTTTTTTATAAATGCTCCAACCGTCAGAAATACTGATGGTTTATTGGTTTACTGTAGCACATAACAGCTAGGATTCCTAGTGGTTCTACCGTAGCTACATTTTTTATTTTTTAGATTTATAGATATATATGTATTGAATCATAGCGGTAATGTATGGCAGGAAATTCACCATGCGCTTCACGTAATTTACTGAGATGGAGATGTGCAAAGGAATGCATCTTTAATTTCCTCCATTTTTGAACCTAGAGGATCACCATAAATTTTCCATCGTGCATATAAGTGTTTGGTTAGCAATGTTAGCAAAATGCTCCAAGTATGTATACTCTCTTTATCTCTCTCTCTCTAACAAACACAAACACACACACACAAATCATACAAAAAAAAATTCTGGATCTAGTCACCATGAACATATAAGCAATTTTATAAAAAAAATTCCTACCAAGATTTTGCTAGTTGTATATCTAATAAAGTTTCAGTAGTATATTATATACTCTCTCTCTTTCTCTCTCTCTAACAAATACAACATTTTTGGATCTAATTGTCTTATGAATATATAAGCATTTATCGAAAAAAAAAATGTACCAATATCTTGCAAGTTGTATATTTTATTAAGTTCTATTACTACATACAATATTTCCCCTCTTCAATCTTTTTTATTTTGTACTATGTTATTACTACATATTAAACATCTCCAAGAAACAAAAAGCTTAAAACTGTAGCTATAGTAGAACTGTCAGAATTCCTGTTGGTTCTGTGCTACAGTAAATCAGAAATTCTAGCAGTTGGGCAATTTTAAAAAGAAAAAAACTTTTCATCAGCTAGTATATTGACTTCACATCTTGAATCTTGAATTTTGAATTTTGGGCTAATTTTTATATATTTTTTTTCAAACTTTTCTTATTATACTTTTTTTTTTTACGAAAAATGCCCGAAGGCCTCCTCCTTATTGTACTTGTGAAAAATAATTATATATCTTAAACGGACAAATTAAAAAAAAATGATCTGTCTATCTTCTTAAAATATTATAAAACATATTAATTAATTAGCAAAATTTAATTTCATATACAAATATTAATTTATAGGGCACTAAGCGGCTCAGATAGATGATTTGAATTCTGAAATATCAAATTTTGGAGTCCAAATTAATATTGTCAATCTATATTTTGTAAGTTATTATAACATAACTCTTAATCAAAGTTAGGGCCTACGAGGACCAGCGGATTAGGACAGATGTTCATTGAACATTTTAGGAATGGGGATATTTCCAATGTTTAGGAATAATTAAGGATATTTCCTATTGTTATTATTAGTTTTGTTTCTTTAGCACAACTCCTTTTTAGTCCAGTATCAGTATATA
Source organism: Carex cristatella (assembly GCA_024447775.1). Taxonomy (NCBI): domain Eukaryota; kingdom Viridiplantae; phylum Streptophyta; class Magnoliopsida; order Poales; family Cyperaceae; genus Carex; species Carex cristatella. The sequence continues at coordinate 11,575,387 of JAJHPF010000004.1, read as the reverse complement.
TCTATAACTGTCAAGAAAATTAGAAATACTATGCTATTAATTGTTATGAAAATTATGTAGGCGTTTTTATTTTTTATTTTTTTGAGGTTAAAAGAAAAGTATATAATCGTTACTTGCAGCTGGAATAATTTGAGATTGGATTGAAGTTCTCTATACTAAATTTTGCAGATATGACTGTTGTGATCGAGCTTCCATTCTTTTCTTGGGTTTGATCTTCACATCCAAATGATAGCAGGCCGCCTCGATAAAAATTCGTACCATCACATATTGGGATCTTTAACACATCTTGGTTTCGAGGTACCTTAATTAAGTTCAATTCTTTAATTTCGTTGCTTGAATTCGTATTCTAACCCTAAACTCAAAATGGAGTCTTTTGAGTTAATGCATCTGGATGTCCGATCTACTTTAAGTTCTGTACAAATTAGATCTACACTAATAGTAAAGAACCTCCTACTTTATAGGTAGATACTGAATTAGCTATGCATTTACTCAAAAGATACTCTTTTGAGTTAATGCAGACGATGCAGACTCTCGTTACTTTCTACTATTTTTGCTTTCTTTCATTTTTCTATTTTGTAGATTTGTACAACATCTATAATTAATATGGGTAGATATAATATATATAGAACACCGATTATTACTATTTTCTATATATTATGAGTAGAACTTGAGTGTTTTTAAGCTCATCAAATGATTGGTGAGGCTAACTCTAAAACTTATTGGAATATTTTCAAATGACGAATCTAAACCGTTGAAACCGATGTACATGCCAAATTTATAAATTTTTGAATTAATTTAATATAAAATCAGGTGGTAAAAAAAAAGGTTTACAAGTTCATTTCGTTTTTTGAAAGTTAGTGGCTTTTATGCCTACTAACAATTCGATTGATAACAAATGTATTTACAACTAGTCAAATGACTATAATTCCTAAATCTACTTATTTATTTTCACGAACTTCTCTAAATTACTCTCTAATCACCCTTAATCACCCTCTAATAATAGGGGACACGCCTAGCTCTTTGTCAACTTGACGGCAACACCTGATAATTTTATGTTTGTGCAAAACTGACCCTTCGTTACTTTTCTTTTTTGAAATAATAGGGGACACGCCTACCCACCAACTTTCATATATAAATAAAAGGGATTAGTCGCACAATAATGGAATTGAGCAAGAACCTAATAAGACGCTAGTGTTACAATTAAGGTTAGGATAAAATATGGCTTATTACACCAAATAAGACACACGAAAGCCCTCATGAATCATTAAAACCCAACGTGCCCCAAAGTCTCCGGTCTTCATTCGCAATATAATTCCCCAAAACATTGAGTGTCGATGGTAGTTTCTCCATAAACTACTATATATAATTGTAAGCAACTCAACGAAAACTAAATCAAGCAACACTAACAGTCAAACACCCCAATCAGCCACAGCCATCCTTTCTACCTGATTGCATCACAAACTCATGTGAGTGAACAATGCATGAATAGAGTGGTAAAAAAGTGTCGTGCTGTGCTGTGACTAACACGTCATGTCATGATTTTGGTCTCGTACCGTGTTGTGTCCATGATCAAGTGAACAGTCACACGTGCCGTAACCAAAATATCGAGGGATGGTTACAGTACGCGAATGGACACGGCAAGTGAGTCATGCTATGCCAAAACGTACCTTGTCCAGACATGATTGGGCACATTTGTCACGTTTGGTCACATTACTATTTTTTTCATAATTTAGTTTAATTTATTGAAAAGTTACTATTTGATCAAGATCTAACGGTCCTAATTATACGAGACTCACGTGATCACGTTCTGTGTCATGCCGTGATCATATCTTTCGGGTGATGTATCGTGCAGTGCTAAATTTTAAAAGATGGCCACAACACATGAATAATCACATCACACGACACACGAGTCATGACATGTAACAGTTACACGTGCCGTGCTATTCCTTGCCATTTCGTGACGGAGCTGACTCGCCATACCATTTTTCCCACTCTATGCATGAATTACAACTTTTTTTAGATTTGTTTTTTCTTCGTCTTGGTAACATGGCAAAACAGAATCTTTTAGAACACTTTGTCGGAAATGTCTTTTGGGGATTTTGGGCAAATTGTCCAAATAAAGAGTTTGGCCTTTTTCAAAGTAGTTTACAATAAATAATAGACAAATTAAAATCTCTTTTGCCTAGGCATAGGCGTTCTTTGGAAGTCAGAACTTTCTCTTAGACCCGATTCACCTTCTCTCATTTCCTCTTCAGATCTCCTTTCTTGGCTTTCATTTCTGTTCCATACAAATACAACTGCTCTATCAAATCCCCAATCTTGGAATTCTTCATATACTGAGCCTGAGCCATAAGAAAAGGAACAACAGATACACAACACAGCGTGCAATGGGTTAGCTGCAAGCAAACTCCTTATTTCCCTACATATTGATCAGTAATTGTACCCCCGCCCCCAACTTTATTTTTATATAATCAATCTACTAAGTTAATTAATTTAATTTTATATGTATTGTTTATATTTTGGATTTAATTTTAGCTAATTTACTCTAAAAAAATGTATATATATTATTCGAAATAAACTTTTACTTCAATTTGTGAGAGAAACTAATAATATATCATATATATGTTTCAAGTTACGCTACAAGTTTTATATATAACATTTGTAATTTATGGCTTGCTTGAGATTGACAAAACTTGTCATTAAAATTACATGATGTGCTTTTTTCTATGTAACAATGTAAAATTTCAAAATCTTATTATAAAATACATGAAAAAAATGTCAAGTAAAAGAAATATAATCTAAGAAAAAAGTAAACATTAAATATTTTACATAATAGTTGAGATAATTTGAAAATGAATATAAAAAATTGTAATTATGGAAGTGCTTAAATTACATAAGATATATCGAGTTACCTTTTTTGTGGTAACATATAAAATATTCGTACAGAGTCTGTGATGAACTTCAATGCAATTAACATCCTACAAAGTTGACAAGAAGTCTGTGATGAACTTCAATGCAAGTTATCACATCCATTAGTATGCATCTGCAAATTTGTTAATTCATGTCCTTGTAATACTTGAATTTCCGTTTTTCATTCAAGACAAAACAAAAGCCCTTAATTTAACTTGATTGGGAACATAAAACAGGTCATAGTTTATTTCGAAGTAATAGCAAAAAACAAAAACCGTTATGACAATAATTGTACAAATTAACTAATCCCAAAAAAAAAAGGCATCTGAATAAGAATTTGATTTAAAAAACCATGGATAAAAAAATGACTGATGCTGCCGGTAAGTCCACAGAGATAGAAATTTATTGCATGGCCTTACCATTGTTTCTACTTTCAACAGCTCAAAAGATAATGCATCATATATGAAGTAGTAGTTAAAGCCAGTTACAATAACGCGCAAAGATCGAGAACCATGGCTGAGGCTGCTATTATCGCCGCACTCAAGGTCGTTGGAGATGTGCTGGCTAGCGAATTAGTGAAGCTAGCAGTCTCACAGACTTCCAATATTAGCCTCACTTTCACGGACCTCAAAGCAAGCATCAAAAACATCAGTCGAGAACTCAGGGTGATGAAAGGGTACCTTAATGAGATAGATGATGAGGATAGTGAATCTCACGCATCCTGGGTAAAAGAGGTACAGAATTCAGCAAACAATATTGAAGATATAGTGTCTGAATTTGCATACCTAGTTGGTAGCAAGAAATTTCACGGAAAATTGTTATATGTGAGAACAATGGCAAAAAAGCCAAAAGTGTTCATTGCATTGAACCGGATTGCTTCTGAACTGTCAGAAGTGGAGAAAAGTCTTGAGCATCTTGCAAAAATAAAAGAGCGGTGGGTGACAAAAAGAAACACCACGATTCACAAGAACTTCCACAACTCAAATGAATATTCATATAATAAAGCCATCTCTGCCCATTTCATTGATGAAGATAATATTGTGGGAATCGAGCAAAATAGACTGATGTTAACAAACTGGGTAATTTGTGAGAAGCCACAACTTGATGTAATATCAGTTTGGGGAATGGGTGGTGTTGGAAAAACTACATTGATTACCAATGTTTTCAAGAGGGAAAGAAAAACCTTCGATTGTCATGCATGGGTTTCTATATCTCAATCATATACGATTGAAAATATTCTACGAAATATAATATTTGAAATGTGTAAGCATGAGCATAATGATCCTATAGACACAACTAATATGGATCTTAGAGGATTGAAAGAAAATTTAGCCAAACTCTTGAAAGACATGAAATATTTGATTGTCTTAGATGATATGTGGGATCCAAATGCATTTCTGGATATAAGAGACACATTTATTGATAACCATCGAGGTAGCCGAATTGTAATTACTAGCAGAATAGCAGAGGTAGCTAACCTTGCTCCAGAATGCAATAGGCTAGAACTAAAACCTTTGTCAGAAAAGGAATCGTGGGATTTGTTTTGTATTAAGGCTTTTCATTTTGAAAAAAACTATGAATGTCCTCCTCTCTTAGAAAAGCGGGCAAAGAAGATTGTTTCACAGTGTGATGGCTTGCCACTGGCTCTCGTCTCTTTAGGTGGCGTATTGTCATTGTTTGATAAGACAGAATCTGAATGGAAGAGGGTATATGATCAACTTAGTTGGGAGCTAGACAACAACCCAAACTTGGGTCCATTGAAGAATATTATAATGCTAAGCTTCCACTACCTTCCATGGTACCTAAAAAATTGTTTTTTATATTGTGGTTTATTTCCAGAAGATTCTCTGCTTACAAGAAAAAAACTTATAAGGTTTTGGGTAGCTGAAGGCTTTATAGAACAAAAGGGAAGAAGGACACTAGAAGAGGTGGCAGAGGGATACCTCCTGGAGCTTATACATCGTAGTATGTTACAAGTGGTAAAAAAAAATTCATCGGGTAGGGTGAAGAGATGTCGAATGCATGATACATTGAGAGAAGTGGCCATCCGTTTATGTAGGAAACAAAACATTGAAATGCTAAAAAAGAATAGCGAGACAGTAAATTTAAACTCTTCTATTCGTCAGCTCTCAATAGTCAAACTAAGAGAGGAGATGAGCCATGATGTTTGTTTACCACAACTCAGAACTTTTATGTCATTTGATCCTACTGTGCCCTCATCTCTTTGGATAACTTTGATCATGGACAAGTCAAGATATCTTGCTGTTTTGAATTTAGAAGGCCAGGTGATCAAAACCGTACCAGATGCAATTGGAAAATTGTTCAATCTTCGTTACCTAGGTCTGAGGGGCACGAAGGTGAAATTATTACCAAAGTCTATTGAAAAACTTCACAATTTGCAAACCCTAGATCTCATGTATTCTCAAATTCAAAAACTACCTAAAGGCATAGAAAAGCTAAAAAAATTGCGTCATATCTTTGCTCAGGTACGAGTTGATTCCACATATAGAACATTTCGAGCTCTTGCTGGAATCTCTTTGCCTAAGGGCATATTTTACTTGAAAGAGTTGCAAACTCTTCAGGCCTTGGAATCAAATGCTATTATTGTGCGCGAATTGGGAAATTTAACTCAGTTGAGAAGCTTCCGAATACTGAATGTGAAAGAAAACCATTCAGCAGAGTTATGCAGATCATTATCAAAGATGAGATCCCTTTCCTACTTATCTATCTATGCAAGCAATGAAAATTATCTACTTGAATTAGAAGGTCTGAAATTCCCACCACGACTTCAGAAGTTAACTCTCTTTGGGCGTCTGAAAGAACAGATGCTAAAATCACCTTTGTTCCAAAATTCTGGCGAAGGTATTCAGAATCTAAGGCTCGGATGGTCTCAACTACAAGAAGATCCCCTGCCATCTCTTTCGCATTTGAAAAACCTCACATGGTTGAATCTTCAAAAAGCATATGAAGGAGAAAAACTAAATTTTAAAGCTGAGTGGTTGCCAAAATTGAAGTATCTTTCATTGAGGCAAATGCCTAATCTGGTTCAAGTGGAGTTGGAGAAGGGCACTATGGTAATCCTTGAAACGTTTCAGCTATGGGAGCTGGAACATCTAGTGGAGATGCCAAAGGGCATCGAGCACCTCATAAATCTCAAGTGGATGGTCTGCAAAAACATGCCTGCTGATATTGTAAAGTTGCCTACTGGAATCCACCAGAAATTTCATTTCAGATGTCATGTTGTCTAGCCGGCAGCCGTATCTCGCTCATAAATAAGGTTTGCCTGCATGTACTATATATCATTCTGTATTTTGCATTCTGAAACTTATATATTTTTCGAATATCTGAGTCCGGCACTTCGGAGAAAGATTATGAATTAGCACCAACTACATACCCCAGTGCTAAAATTTGAGGGTTTGCACCAATTATGAATGTGTCAAAAAACATCCAAATATTGTTGTCCTTATCATTTTTATTTGCTTTTGAAACTGAACTAGAGTTGTTTTTTTATGATTGTAACGATTCTACTTATGTATTTTCCAATGTTGCCATTTTTCTTTTTCATTATGAATAGTTAATTTCTGTAATGAGATTACAAGAGCTTGTGAAACAACAAAATAACTGCTTTTGTTTTATTCAAAATCTATGTTTTATGTATGTTTCTGTAATGACTAAGTTTTAAATTGTCACGAATAGTTAATTTCAAATTATCATCATCTATATATTCTCTTGCCACGAATATTTTTTAAATTGTTTTCCAGTTTTGAACTTAAAAGTACTTATTAGACCTTCCACCATGTCTTTTCTTAGAAGTTACCTTTATGTATTTTTCCAACAATTAATTAGTTAATTAAGGTTATTCTCGTGATCCCTAGGTTAAAAATTGGTTTCTTGGGTTGTATTAAATAATCAGTATAAAACAACTACGTACGGTTTTACATTTTTTTTTAAGTTTCTTTAAAACTATTCAATTGAGAAAATATGCACTCCACTTCATATCGCAGACCTTTCAGACATTTGAATTACAAGCAGCATCTCAGACATTTGAATTACAAGCAGCATCAATCAACGCGGAGCACTTCGTTTTAAAGTGTTGTTATTTTTTTGAGTAAAAGTTGGAGATCAAGTCACCCAACTATTTAAAGTATTGTTATTTGTAATGAATAATCTTTCGCTTGTGTGTTTTTTCTTCCAGTTTGGATCAAAATAAAGTTGAGCCTCAGTTCCTTGTAGTGCTATTTATGGTAAAAGTATGTGAGTTGCTAATTTGTAGGCCTCATACTACCTTAGCAACTTGCCATATAATTTTTATCTCTAAGCGCACTATCCTGGAAATTGACGACTCAAGGAACCTTGTTTTGTGTTTTCTTTGTGTATTATTTTTACTTGGAATTGGATTTGATGATTGTAAATTTAACTGCCAAGTTATGTGCATGCTATTGAGGTGCTTGACTACATGACGATAAAATTAAGTCAGTGACCTTATAAATAATCATTTATCATTTATTGATATTTTATTATTGTTGTATTTTTGTTGTTGTGGTTGTTGTTGTTGTTATATAAAAAAACTATTCCAGTAAACTTCATAACAACATGACTCTTGCCAATATTTCCCTCAGAGTTGAGAAATAACAAGCTCTGTTTGCCTAATTAATATTGTTGCCTAATTCTATGTAACATTTCCAGATCTAAAATTTGCATGAAAGAACAGAACTTTAATTAATATTGTTGCCTAATTCTATGTAACATTTCCTGATTGGAGAAGGATTACATGGCTGGAATGAAATAAATTGTAATTAACTTTGAAAAATGTACCACCTTTTCTTATTTTTATTTGCTTTGTGTATTATTATTTGAACATGGTTTTGATATTTGCAAGTTTAACAGTGTCACACCCCCGATCCGGAGGTGCGACGGATTTACCGCGTTCATTTTTTTCCAATTCAATTTACGTAACACAAGGCATGGATCTTTTTATGCATTGCCAATAGCATCCATTAATTTTTACCACATCCCAATTAATTTACAATAATTATCTGACTATTTATAGTGGATGATGCTAGATGAATTTTCTGCACCATGTCAGATAAAATAATCCCAAATTCCACATCTTCAGATGGCCCTGCTGTCAATTACAATCCCAAAAGCATTTCTCAATCTTCGTTTAATAAACCTGTAACCCACAAGGGGAAACGAGTGAGAAATAATTTATTATTTCTCAGTGCTGATTGCCACTCAGATTATTGGATTCGAAGGAAATCCATATTCAGAATGAAATCACCGCACGAGAAATTAACAGTTCATTTTAAAATGACGAATGTAGATGCTCAATATCAGTATCCAATCGAACGACAACAATTACATAGATAAATCAAGAACTCAATGAATCTTATCAGAATAAATGGTTTGGGTCTAAATCTTTTAAATCATAAAGTTTGGTAACGTTTGGTTTCTTACCTTTACAGTTTCTAGTCTGGTAACACTGATAGATACCTTAACAAGTATCGATCGTGTTAGGGCTTATACTGTTCTATCCTTCCTGACAATTTGTTAATGGAAGCAATATAGAATCAATATCTCAATACCTTCAGTATCAGAAAGAAAATCAGTGATAAGACAGTTCTAACTATCCTGACAATCGGTTAGCAGAAACAATACGAAATCAATATCACAGTACTGTCATTATCGGAAAGAAAATCATTGATAAGACAGTTACCACAGTTCATTAATCTTACAGTCACAGTTTATATTTATTCAATATCCCCTACCCAACCGGTACTGGGTTCAGTTGGGGCCATTCACCATATGCGCATAAGGGTCCTGGAGTAAAGTCTAGTAGCTAGCTAGACTTTACGATATATTAATCATTTTTCTCCACTATATGGAGGTTCAAGGATTACAATATTTAATATTCAATCAATTTAGTCACTGTGGTCTCAATCAATCATTTGAAATAAGAATCAATCAATCGATAAATAATATCAACATGACAGTCAACATACTTACCTGTAATTCAGTTTCAATTGTATTGGGTATGCATATGATGCAACCGTTCAATCAATGCAGTCAATCAATTATTCAAAATGCATAGCGAGTTACGATTTAATTCCTAGTATGAATCTCAGACTAATCCAATAATCTCGCACCTGATAATGTAGTAGGATAAATAGAGCGATCAATCATTGCATATGAATTATTCCTGACGGTCCATTCAAGTCTTTGCTGCACAATATCGATACCTATGATAGAATAACCTTACTTGATTATTACTTACAAAATTATCATTATAAAACAATCTACATATAATAGAAATAAATTCATGTGTGTTTTTATTTTTCATTGTTAGCTAATGGCATCATTTATTATTTATATCATTATTCCTTAAAATCATTATATCAATAAACTGCTCTATGACTTTAATTCAATTTTCTTTGTCAGACTCATCCCAATTGTTAACATTTCAGTTCAATCATCGAATTCAATTAAGTTCAATTAATTAAGCTTCAAATCCATTAGTGCAGCTCATGTTATTTTCTTTTATTTATTTTTAATTCAATACAAGGAAAACCCAATTTCATTTCACTTATTCTTTATTTTTCTCAAGTCCAACTGCCCGAATGCTCAATATAGAGGCCTAATTTATAATCTCATTATTTCAAAAAAAAAGAAACATGTTTTCTTTCCATTTCAATTACTAGAGAAATTTATAAGTAATTGTGCACTTAATTATATTTGTCTAACCATTTGCAAACTTTAAATGGGATTGAAGAGAAACAACATAAGAGATATACTCAACCTGTATGAGATGATGAGAGAGAGAGCACCACACATAGTAGGAAACCCAACATCATAACTGATGCATATTCTTCTCAGGTTAACCGAGAAAAGAGATGAGAGGATTTAAGAAAAATAACTAGGCAATAGAAGAGAGGCATAATAGAAATGGTAGATAAACAAAGCATCCATTTTATTCATTGAGTCACCATGCTAGCTGGAGCATTATTATTTTGCCACGCAAGAAGATAGAGAGACAGAAATACAATCAAATATAGATGAGAATACATGCGGGTCCCATCCCAAAACAGATATTTCATTATTTTACATTCAACCTTCAAGTTTTCAAATTTGTAACTTAGTCCCAATATTAATTAAGACAGATATAAACATTGCATGTATAAACTTTATATTAAATCGAACTCATATAAAATGTTACTATTCAAATATTTCTTTGTAAATATTTCCAAATTCAATTATACACAATTTATTTCAATTGAATATATCTTCACAAAATTTGTCTGTTGAAATTGAAGTTTAAACTATTCATCTTTTCACAAAATATTATTTGCTCGTTAATTGTCATGCATCTATTTTATTGAAAACACCTTCAAACATTTCGTATAATATTTTCAATTATTATTTTTCTTTACATATGTTGTAAGATGTTACAAACAGTCATTCAAATATAATATGTAGTCATTCAAATATAATATTTATGCATCCTATTGTACAGCTTTAATGTAGTTGTAAGTAGGGGTGTTCAAATGGTTCGATTTAATTGGTTTTGAACCGAACTGAAAAAATTCAGTTTAAATGGTTCGGTTTTTCAGTTTAAATAGATCAGTTTGGTTGAGTTTTTAAATTAATTTGGTTTAAATGAATCGGTTCGATTCTGATTTGTCAATCGACTAAACCGAACTGACCGATTTAAAGTAGTAGTTCAATTTTAAAAATAATTTAGCGGCTCAGACATTCATTTCTTAAAACCGACCAAATCCTTGGACCTTCGTTCTTTTTCTTTTTCCCTCACCGCTTGGCTTTCCCCAATGTTGCTATTTCCTCTCTGGCTCTCTCTCCCCCGTTTCCCTATTCCTCTCTTTCTTCAAACTCAAACCAAGTCTGATTACAAATCACAAAGGCTCTCTCCCTCTTTGATTGTCTCTCTACCTTGATTTTCCTCTTTCCCTCTTTCCTCCAAACCACCCCTCTTCACCTGAAGACCACCGCACGATGGCCTCTGCACGATGTCGCGAGGAAGACTGCGCCGGTCAGAGATGTCGTGTATGCTCTCAAGCGTCATGGGAGGACCCTCCTATGGATTTGGTTGTTAGATCTAGGGTTAAAGCTTATGAAATTTGATTGTATGGTTTTTTGTCTGAATAGATGTTTCGATTTTGTGTGATTGCTTTGTTTGTGTTCTTTTGTGTGATTTGCTTTGTTTTGATTTTTCGAATTACAATTGAAATGAAATCTCTTGATCGAGCTTTAAAAAAAATGTCGCTGAGTTCAATCTTCTCTGTGGCTTCTGGCTTAATTCATCTGTTCGGTTCAACCAAATAAACCATAGTTTAATTTGATTTAACTGGTTCGGTTTAATTTCGGTTGTTCATTTTAAATCGGTTGGTTTGGTTTTGATTTTTAGAAACTGAACAAAAATTCAGTTTGACAATTTTAGTTCAGTTTCAACCGAACCGACCGATTGAACACCCCTAGTTGTAAACACAGAAGGAAAAATCGGAATCGGAATCGGAATCAGAATCAGATTTTTGACCGGGGGATCCGAATTGGATGAATTGGTCAGAATCGGCCAAATCGGATCGGAAACTCGGACTTTTTTGCCAGAAGCTCGTTTTATACTAGAAAAACAGTTTTTGACTCAAATACAAAATATATACATCTAAGTATGCCTTCTAGTAACAAGATATGCAATGGTCTAGTGGTAGTGTTGTTTGTTGGTAGAGTGCCCACTGGTTCAAATCCCGCTGCTGCCAAAAAAAAAAATTTACCTCCCTTTGCTGCAATGAAAAAAATATTGAATAGTTAATGGTCTAGTGGTAGTGTTGTTTGTTGGCAGAGAGTCCACTAGAGTTTGAATCCTGCTGCTGCCAAAAAAAAAATTGCTTTCTGCGAGTACAGTGCATTTCGCCCAATTTCACTGAAACTGGACTGTTCTGGCCGGAATTTAACTGAAACGACCGAAATTTGACTGGAATCAACACTTACCGGATAACTCGGACTGAAATCGAATTGGCTCTGACCGGTTTTTCCTTCTATGGTTGTAAGCCACATATTTGTAACTTTGCTGATAATTTCAGTTCATTATCCTAAAAATAATCATTCATCATTGTTTTTTTTTCCTTTTTGGTAATGCTAAGGAGTTTGTGCATATAACAGGAAAACTTTCTAAACTGCGATGAGGAAATAAGTGGTTGGAAGGGAAACTAAATTGCAGTGAACTTCATAACAATGAGTTCATGCAAATAAGCCCCCAAAAACAGAGTTTAAAAAATTAAAACACATTATTATGTTCCTCTTTACTAGGGTTAGAAATCTGCATGATTGAAGTCTAGTTTACCTTGCCAGGATTTGAATATTTTTGCCGGACATAAAAATTCAACAATACTTTCACCCCCTGGACTTGCATATGCATGGGAAATAGGATCTCGAAATTACATGGAGAAGGAAACAATATTGAAGATCCTCTACTTTTTTATTAGAAGTTATTGTTTTCCCTTGTTCGATCATCAACAACTTGACAAAACAGAATATTGACGCACTAAGGAAACTAATTTTTTAAGATTTGTCAGTCGATGCATCCTTTGCAAGGTAGACCTTGAAATAGTAAATCACCTATATCAAGAGTGTACATTCACAAGGCATCTATTTCATGAACTCAAAAATCAGGAGCCATCCAATGCAAGGCCGGCATTCCCAATAATCGACATCACAGATAGGGACAGTATTGGAGAACTCATCAAATAGAAGAAGGCAACAATTTTGATCATGCAATTTGTCTTTTGGAGAGAAAGATTCTCACGGTCATTCACAGAGAAAACAAAGGAAACAAAGGCTCTACTTCAAGAAATACTATGAAAGATCCAATTTACTGAAATACAGGAGGCAGCATGGATGAGGATAGACAGCAATAAAGGGTATAACAAGACTGGTACAAGGGAACTGGTACACTGACAAGATGGTACGACAATACCGAACCGTTCAAAACCAGTACTGGTACGAGCTGCTGCAAGCTGGAGTGGGTAAAGCCGTGGAACAGAAGATATGAGGCGAGCCTGGCTGGTAAAATAAAACATATGATTTCACAGAAACAGATGCATACGAAGTTACGAACTGGTACAGTCAGTTTCTGGTATGCCAGGAAGACAGCAGAGAAGCCTACTGATACCAGTGGCTCATACTTAGTACCGAACTGGTACTGGTAAAAGTCGGGAAAAAATGGTGCGGAATCAGAAATAAACAATATTTAGAGGCACAAGGAGACTTGTAGAAAACTGGAGAAAATGACACAAACAGATGCATACCGAACTGGTACAGTCGTTACTGGTACAAAAGGGAGAAGACTCAAAGACCAACCGTCCACGCGCTTCAAATTTTTCAAATACATATTTTTTACTTCTTAACCTTCTTACTCTGCTGTTCTGCATTTTCACTTTTATTTCATTTAGTATCATGTAATATTTCTTTTTTCATGGCTCAAATGTTTTTTGAGCAAACCATATTTTTGTAAGCAGTGGATACAAACTTTGTAACCACAATTTAATTATCAATTAAATATGGACAACGACTCATATTTTTCCACACAAAAAAAAAAAAAAAAAAAAAAAACTTGACAATCATTAAGAAATAGTATTACCTTGTATTGTTTAGAAACCTAACAAACCTTATAAAAGTTAATTGAAATTAAAAATGTGACAAAAAAAGTCACGAGAACATAAATGCACATGCCTCAAGACCGTAGTGATGATGGTCAAATTAAAAAGTAGAACTCTTCTCATGCATGTTTTCAACTCATTTTAACGACCTATTCTCAGTTGTTTTTTCCTTTATTTTTTTACAACTGATACTAAGAAAATGCAACAAAAATGAATAAGAAACAGAGAATGCTGTAGTAGTGGGTTCTATGCTAGTATTGTTCACCTTGTCATTAATGGGGATTGATATCCTCCAAAGTTCAAGCTGCCGGAGAAGGATACAAACTATCAGGATCAGTATTATTTAGTTCAGCAAGGTACCTTTTATTGTTAATTGTAATATTGAGTACAGCATGAACCAGTATCAAGCAGCACTGTGATTGAATAAAAAAAATACACAATTCATCATGGACCAATATTAGACTACAAGTGGTACTTTATCTATGCATATATAACAAATCCAGCTTTGATAAGATTGACAACATTTCAAAGTAATACTTTCCAGATCCGAACACAAACAGAAACCTCCCTAGTAAAATACCTTGAATCCTTTATCTGCATTAACCATAGGTGAAATTATGAGAAAATTAAACAAGACAACCTACAGTAAGTTGAAGAAATACAGTGGAAATCTAAGCCAACCAACACATACATCGAATCTAAATGGTCATCCTTATATCAAATTGCATGCCCATGAACTTTCGAGATACATCTCCTACTGGATTGTAATAAAGCAGTCTAGCTATGTCTGTTAGTCAAACAGAAACATTCGGATTGTTTTCCTTACAAGTGTCCGGGGATTAGTCTTATTGTGTTTCTGTGTGTTTGTTTGTGGGTGTGTTGGGTTTGGTGGGATAATGGGTCAACTCGATTCAGTCAAAGCCACAGAGGGGCAAGATCTAAGGAGGAAACTCGACAACTTTCTACCAGTTAAGTAACTTCAGACAAACCAAAACCAGACTACATGTAGCATGCAAATCAATTCTTGTATAATAAATCAGCTTCAGTAACATTGGCCCCAGATCATAGTCATTCTTACACGGTCGAGAAATCCAACAAAATCTCATTTGAAAATTCTGTCGAACAACTATTGTGCATTACAGGCTTAGAGCTGATTTACCACCAGTAACTATACAGCAAAGCTAGTGTAAATTACAATCAATTCACAGGGACATTAAACCAATGGACACAACATCAATCCCAAGCAGATATATTTTTACCAGTTAAGTAACTTAGGAACATCAGGGACCAACACCACAATATATATCACAGTAATCATTGTATAATAAATTTTCCTCAGTAAGATTTGACCCTAGATGATAGTCATACTTACAAGGTCGATCTGGAATCTGGATATCCATCAAAATCTTTTGAAAAGTACGTCAAACACCTGCAGTGCATTAGAGCTATATATATTACCATACCAGTAAATACACACCAAAGCTACTGTAAATTCCAACAATTCGAAGGGACATTAAACCAACCAACCAACACAACATAACCCCAAGCAGATATCTTTGTACCAGATTGCATGCCGAGTCACGAACTTACACAAACCCCTAGTTCTGGATTCCAAGAAACAGAGGACCTATTTAACAGCCAAATCTGAGGTCTCTTCTCTGTTGGAAATCGGTAATGCCTTTAGACGTGGATAAGGGTTACATACTTTTGGTTGAGGCGGACACTAGCGTTTCCTATGTACCAAAAAACAGAGCAAAAGAACTGGCATTGAAAAGAGGAAAAGATCCGACCAGTAAAAAGAGTCGAAGCAGATGGTCACACGTGATTTAATTATCTTAGACTGTCTTAGCTTAATTGTACTCAGTAAGGTAGTGCCCTGGATCTGAATTCCTCCTCCCTTGACTCGGTAACACAAAGCATCATCAGGCATCATCTTTGAAACTTAGTTATCTAGGAAAGTGGGGTGTATCCGATAGACATTATATCTAAATCGATCTGATTCTCGCTCGGACAGTTACCAATGTGGGGCCCTCTAACTCGACTTACAAAAAGTACAGCCTCCGGCTGGAGTCAGTGTATTTGTTGAGCCAAATTTGATTTCTTTTGATAGCAGTAAGAAAGTAGAGACATTTAAGGTGACTTTTGTGGCAAATCGCAAGGTACAAGGAGATTACACATTTGGAAGCTTGATTTGGTCTGACAGCTTGAACCACTCGGTACGGATTCCAATTTCTGTTTGTACCATCATTCAAGATTTTTATGCAGATACTGCTTAATTCTGAGGGCTCGGATGCTTTGTACATTCAAGTTTTTTTTTTTTAACAGCTCAAAAATTTGAATTATCATCTGTTTAATTTTCTTTTTGATAATAAAAAGTCAGTGCCTACAATTTTGTTAGGCTTGGACGAAACATGTTCAAATAAAATAAAATTGATTTTTTGTCTGCTGGGATCCTTTTTCTGGAACAGGAAAAATTGGCGTAGAAAAATAAGAAATCAGACCTCAAAATATTCTCATAGGTCAATTTAGGAAATAAATCAGCCAGCCTCCAAATTATAGCTGTTATAGCTAAAATAGGTACCTAGCCAATTAATCCTTGTAATTAGGCAAATATCTAGAATTTCACAGATTAGGAATGTGTATAACGGCTATATTCTCTAATAGCCTATAAATCCCCACAGGGAGTATTGTAATAAATCAAAAACATATATACAATTTCTTTCATAATTTCTCTTTCAAAACATTTCATGGTATCAGAGCAAGCGAACCAGTACCAATAACTGGTACACAACCACATCTACGAAACAGAGGCAACAATGGCAGAAAATATGTCAGCCCCGATTGAAGACAATACCACAACCAAATTAACAGGTATCATTCTCAATGGCAAAAACTACATTCCATGGGCCAGAGCAGCGACAATTGCTCTCAAGGGCAGAGGTACGTATGGGTATGTCACAGGTGATAAAAAGAAACCACAAGTGAACCCAGAGGCATGGGAAAAATGTGATAACCAAATCATGACCTCAATTTTGAACTCCATGGAACCCAATCTCAGTGAACAATTTGTGTACTTAGACACCTCGGCACAAATGTGGAAAAAAAAATCCAACAAAGGTTTGGTAAACAAAACAACTTTGCACACATATTTCAAATCAAACAAGAGATCATCCAAACCAAACAAAATCAGAAACCAATCACACAGTTTTTTGGGGAAATTAAAAAACAGTGGGATGAATTAGACATCCACCAACCAGAGGTAACTGACCCTGATAAAATCCGAGAAAGGAAAGAACAAGATCGAATTTTCCAATTTCTTGCAAACCTGGATCCAAGCTTTGAGCAGGTCCGACAACAGATCCTTCTCGGCGCCTCTCTCCCTCCTCTTGAAGAACTAGTGTCACTGCTGGAGCAAGAGGAGTCAAGAAGGTCGGCAATGACCTCAGACACCACCACCGGCGATAGGCCGGAGAATCAAGCCTTCTTCTCCAACAATCAATACCAAACCCGAAAACCTAACCCTAGGGTGGAGATGCGGGAAGCACGCAACACAGCCAGGTGCGACCATTGCAGGAAAGAAGGTCACGACCGTGGCCAATGTTGGTTCCTCAACCCACACCTCCGGCCGAAGTGGTGGAAAGGCGATAAAGGGGGCGGCGGCGACAAAGGAAGGGAGAGAGACAGATCGCGTGACAACAACCGAAGGGCCTATTTAGGTGCTAACGGGTCCGAACTTGAAGCGGTTTCGGGTCTGCTCTCTGCTAGCGGGTCTGAAGCAGGCTTAGGCGGGTCCGAAACTCAGCCCAATACATTCCTCTCCCAACAACAATTGGATCAGGTCTTGGCCCAGATTAAAAATTCCCTTGGACAGAAAGGTAAATTCACAGGTATTTTCTCAAAATTTTGTTTAAATGCATATAAAAATGATAGTTGGATTATCGATTCTGGTGCAACAGACCATATGACAGGAAATATTAATCTTTTGACAAATATACAACAAACTGAAAATAACGACAGTGTTATTGTTGCAAATGGATCTAAAGTACCTTGTTAAAAATATTGGAAGTACCAAACTATTGTCCAAAAATATTTCAAACATTTTGCATTTGCCAACTTTTAATTCCAATTTAATATCTGTTAGCAAAATTACTAACGACTTAAATTGTGATGTCATTTTCTCACCTAAAACTGTGATATTTCAGGACCGATCAACTCGGATGACGATTGGTGAAGGTCATTTAGAAAATGGGCTTTATATTTTAAATTTTCCAAATAAAGCATTTGTTGCTAATAGTGTAGAACAAAATAAACTGTGGCACTGGAGGATTGGACATCCCTCAGATAAAGTTTTGAATAAGTTATTTTCCTTTTCTAATTTAGATTCTAGTTATTGTGATATTTGTCGTTTTTCAAAACAAACCAGATTACCTTTTCCATTATCCACTAGTAGATCCTCAAAAATGTTTGAACTTATACATTCGGATGTTTGGGGACCTGCACCGTAGAGTCTTATAATGGTTTTAAATATTTTGTTACATTTATTGATGATTTTTCACGTACCACTTGGATTTATCTTTTAAAATCAAAAAATGAAGTTTTTTCGACATTTCAAGAATTTGCAAACCTTGTTGAAAATCAATATGACAAAAAAATTAAAATATTTAGGTCTGATAATGGAACAGAATATATTAATAGAAAATTTTCGTATTTTTTAAAACAAAAAGGAATTTTTCATCAAACAACGTGCATTAACACACCAGAACAAAATGGAATTTCAGAAAGAAAATCGTCACATTTTAGAAGTTACTAGGTCCCTTCTTTTCCAATCAAATGTTCCAAAAAAATTTTGGTCAAATGTTATTCTCACTGCTATATATCTTATTAATAGATTGCCTACTTCCATTTTAAATAATAAAAGTCCTTTAGATATTTTAAACAAACGGAAAATGAATCTAGATCATCTTCGTATATTTGGTTGTACTTGTTTTGTTCATATTAAAAGACAAGATAAGTTGGATAAAAATTGCATAAAAACTATGTTTATAGGATATTCATCACAAAAAAATGGATATAAGTGTTATGACCCTAATAATAATCAATTATATATATCTAGAAATGTAACTTTTTTTAAAAACGAGCCTTTTTATAAAAAAGAAAATTCTACAATACAACCTAGAGATGAAATTGTTCTTCCAGAATTAACCTCTTTTGAAGGAACACATACACCAAATTCTTCAGAAGGAGCAGACTTGAATTTAGGGGGAGAAAATCAAGAACCTGAGGCAGTGCGTTTGGAGGCCGAAGCTTCAGAAGATGAGGAATTGCATTTAGGGGGAGAAATTGAAGAAGAAAATGCAAATCCTCCTAGGAGATCAACTCGGCCAACAAAACCACCATCAAAATTACGTGACTTTATTGTCACATACAATGTAAGTTATCCAATTCAAAATTATGTTTCTTATGATAATATTTCTGCTGATCACAAAGCTTTATTGACTGCCATTTCTGATAAAACTGAACCAAATAATTTTGAAGAAGCCAAAAATAATCCAACTTGGTCCCAAGCAATGGTTGAAGAACTTCAAGCTCTTGAAAAAAATAATACTTGGACTGTTACATCACTACCAAAAGGAAAAAAACCTGTAGGTTGCAAATGGGTGTATAAAATTAAATACAACAGTGATGGAACCATAGAACGATATAAAGCCCGCTTAGTTGCCAAAGGATTCACACAAACCTATGGTATAGATTATCAAGAAACTTTTGCCCCTGTTGCAAAAATGAATACTGTTAGAACATTACTATCAGTAGCTGTAAACTCGGGATGGAGTTTATCGCAAATGGATGTGAAAAATGCATTCCTTCAAGGTAACTTGGAGGAAGAAGTGTATATGACCATACCACCTGGATATAAGCATGAAGGCGACTGCAACCTTGTCTGCAAATTGAATAAGTCGATTTATGGACTTAAACAATCTCCGCGAGCATGGTACGCAAAACTCAGTCACTCTTTGTCATTACTTCATTTTGATAAAAGCACAACAGACTCTACAATATTTGTTAAACACTCAAATAACACAACAACTATTGTCCTTGTGTATGGTGATGATATAATTATTACTGGTAATAATGAGGAAGAAATAAATAATGTTAAAAATTATCTCAAAGAAAAATTTGACATTAAAGACTTAGGAAAGCTTAAGTATTTTCTAGGCATTGAAATTGCTCACTCAAGTAAAGGTTTGTTCCTTTCTCAAAGAAAATATACCCTTGATCTATTAAAGGAGATAGGTAAACTTGGTATAAAACCTGCAAATACCCCTATGGATACTAACAAGAAACTTGAACCAGAAAGCGGTGAACCTTTAAAGGATATAGGACAGTACCAAAGATTAGTTGGGAAGTTAATTTATTTAACTGTTACCAGACCTGACATAGCCTTTGTTGTTGGTACTATGAGCCAATTTATGCATGCACCAAGAACCGCTCATCTAGAAGCAGTAAACCGAATTATTAAGTATCTAAAGGGGTCTCCTGGACAAGGGTTATGGATGAAGAAAAATAATGCTAATAATATTCTCGCCTACTCTGATGCAGATTGGGCTGGAAATTTTGATCGAAAATCAACCACAGGATACTGCACATTTGTAGGCAGGAATCTCGTAACATGGAAAAGCAAAAAGCAGAATGTGATTGCAAGGTCCAGTGCAGAGGCAGAATATAGAGCGATGGCGTCTACGGCAAGTGAGTTAGTATGGCTCAAGCAATTGCTATGCAACATGAAAATCTCATGCGAAAAACCAATACCAATGTACTGTGATAATCAAGCTGCCCGGCATATAGCATCAAACCCTGTATTCCATGAAAGAACTAAGCATATCGAAGTGGACTGTCACTTCATACGAGAAAAAGTTCAAGCTGGAGAAATAGAGACTTCATTTGTGAGGAGCCATGACCAACTAGCAGATATATTCACCAAAGCCCTAGATAAAGGGAACTTTCAAAGAATATTGTGCAAGTTAGGATCTCTAAACATATTCGAACCTAACTTGAGGGGGAATGTAGAAAAATAAGAAATCAGACCTCAGAATATTCTCATAGGTCAATTTAGGAAATAAATCAGCCAGCCTCCAAATTATAGTTGTTATAGCTAAAATAGGTACCTAGCCAATTAATCCTTGTAATTAGGCAAATATCTAGAATTTCACAGATTAGGAATGTGAATAACGGCTATATTCTCTAATAGCCTATAAATCCCCACAGGGAGTATGGTAATAAATCAAAAACATATATACAATTTCTTTCATAATTTCTCTTTCAAAACATTTCAGGCACCGCACCTATCTTCAGTAGCATGTCTGTTATTCTCTCTGTTATACCCGTTATTAATGGAATCATGCCACTCATTAAGACTATCCATGAGATGGGGTGGTAGCACAGTAGGTCGAGAGTTCGAGCCCCGCTATCAATCCTGTAATCATGTGATGGAGAGAATTATTTCTGAGAATTAAGGAGTAATTAATTTTGGAGATGCAAGCTCAGACTAAACCACAAATACCTGACCAATGGAAATAACAGAATATATGGTATTACGGATATGGGATGAGATAAGAAAATAAAATGCGTTGAATCTCATTACTTGCATAAATATATTGTCCCAGTTTATATCGTACAAAATATCAAAATAATTACAGAAATACCATTTGCAATTATAATGGAGCCTCCGTCATGTCGACAACATTATATCTTGCCATCCGTGAAGTCTAGTCGGCTTCTTAATCGCAAGTGGCATTCTGAGATATGATAAATTAAGGCATTCTTAATTATTGAAAAGAATATTGAAAGTATAATAAAATGTATTTAATATCGATCGCATTTTGCTAAGGAAAACTTCAACATATATTATTTTTTCGAAACAAACCTAAAAAAAAAAAAAATTGGTCAAAGCAGTGTACAAGAGCAGAGTTGTATGACTCTGTCCCATGCGTCATTTTTTCAGGCTAAACTTGCGACACCTGAGCCAAAATAAATTAACTTCGCCACATCTAACCCATAGGTTTAATAGGTTGAGTTGAGACAGACTTTGTCCTACTTATTTCTTAAAATTATTAATAAAGTCATTCCTAAAATCATATATTAGGTTGTAGAGTTGAAAAGTGGGCTTGACCCTAGAATTGAGCTTATTTAGTTTTGCCCGACCCAACTTGACCCGACCAAACATGGCCGGCCCGTTGATCTGTTTTGATATTTATGATGCGGTTTTAACGAGAAATTAAAACATATATATGGTTCGTTCTCGTTCTTTTAACCAGGCCACTTAATTTCTATTTTCTTCTCTTCATTTTTACATTTTTACTGGAGAAGAATATATTACAACCCACTTTCTCCGATTTTTGCTCTCCAAATTAAGTCAAAGATGCTTAAATTCATGCACCAGTGCGGATGGCAATTAATGCTCCAAAAGTCCAAACTTGGATTTCAACTTATATATAGACGAGATTTAAAATCCATAAATGCCGACCAACGTAACTAATAATTGTATTAAACTTTCGTTACATGCATCCAACTTAAAAGTAGTTTAATCAGCTTCGCAGCTGCTAATCCAACTTCCGTCTCTCATGATTCATCTTGATTTCTCTCCCTTATTTTTCTTCTTCTTCACACCCCCGCCATATCTCAGAGCTTAATTTCCTCTCTACATCCCAAGCTTCAATTTCTCTTGATATTTGGCCAATAAATAACCAAAAATATAATAGAAGAGGGAAGAGAAAAGACCTGCAAGTCTGCAACATCTAGATCTGGTGCATTTGAAGGCTGCTACTAGCTTGCTCTTTTGTTTCTCGATCGAAAGGTATGTCTGTCGTTCCTTTTAATTTTTTTATTTTCCATGTTTTTATTTAAATAAAAAATTGTGCTACAATATTGCATCGCAAAACTTTCCATCCGCTAACTTTGCATCTTGATTTTTGAAATATGATATATACGATCAGATAGATATTATTTAGGGCTAATTTTCATATTCTTTTACATTTTCTTATTATATATATTATAGTGAAAACGAATTATTGTTTTTGAATTGTTAATTTTTAATATTAAATGATAAATGATCGTCCTCTCCTAATTGTTTAAGGAATGTAAAATATTTTAATTAATTGTCAAAAATTAATTTTCCAGGCAAAATTTAAATACATTAGTTTTAACAAGCTTACTTAATTACCTAAATCACTATCAATACCGTATTGCAAGTGACATATTAACCCTAGCTTGCATAGCAAAGTCAGCTTCGGTAAGCTAGGTTGGCCCTACCTGACTGACCAGATCGAACAATTATTTCCAGGATATCATTAACACACAAATCTCACTCATGCATTTCCTCGATCACCTTTTGGGCATTAAAACAGGGTACGTAACATTGCAAGCTGACCTTGCCGGTAAATTACACACACATATATATAAACTCATGCAATACCAACACCCCAATCAACCATCGGTCTACCTGATTGCATGCATCATAAACTCATGCGACAGTACCACTTGTCATGGATCCATAAAGTTTTATAAACCACCATTTACCAATATAGCGAACAGTTAAAGAATTACAAAATTTTCTTAGAATTGGTTCGTTTCTTTTACACCAAGAACAATAGCAAAACATAATCTTCTCTAGAAGTGTAATAGAATAAATGAGCTAGCTATGCATCTTCTTAGGGTGCGTTGACAAGAAAATTAGGACACTGTATATCTCGGCAATGATCTTTTAGGGTTAATTTGGGGCAAAACGGAAACATTAATTTTTTACCTTCCTAATCTTGTCCCACATATATAGCTCATGTCCGTAGCCATAAAATTTTGCAGTTTTGGATTAGACAATTGGCCATACCCAAGTTGAATCGTCAGAAACGGACTTGAACCGGATGGTGACTAGTTTAACCGATTCCAGCCGGTTTTGACCAAGTTCTTCTTGCTAAGTTACCAAATTCTAAACACTGGATGACTGAATGCTTGCTGGCGAGCCCAAAGAGTCGATAGTGTCAAGTTTAAATATTTGATTTGGAGCGACTGAATGCTTGCTGGCGAGCCCAAAGAGTCGATAGTGTCAAGTTTAAATATTTGATTTGGAGCGTCATAGGGCTTAGCTAGCTTTTGACGTAGAAGATGAACCCAGCCATGCATTATTGAAATTAAGAAGAATTGATCTTTGAACCATATATATAACTTCTTATTTATAATTGTGGTGCATAGAAGTCAACGGTCTCAAACATAAATTGCACCTAATTCATAATGAACCAAAAGTTGGAACGAAAAGCAAACTCGGGATTCAATGAATATCATTAATTACACACAAATAACAATCAGAATTGGACATTTGAATTAGAATCAGATTCGGATCCGATCTAGATGAGAGTGACACTAAAAGTAGGGGTAATCGAGATCAGACTTCTAGCCGATCCTAATTCGTAACTATCAGGAACGGATCTTACACAACCGACCATGTTTCGTAGTTATCAAGATTGGTCATTTACTAAACAACTGATCCTGTTGTCTACTTATCAAGGTCGGACTATTATTTAAAAGCTGATCATGTTTGCACATTTATTTTGATATGCGTGATTAGCGAGAAGAAACTACAATGACCCATGTGCATAGTTTTTTTGCAATTTGGCAACCACATATCAACAGTATCGTCTTCATAGATAGGGCACGTTTTTCTTCCTTTGTTACTATAACATGGCAAATTACCATACGTTGGGAAATTCATTTATAGTGCAGAATATCATAGCCTGTAAAATGAAATTTTCCTTGTCATATGCATTAAACACCTGCATTCCTTTGCACCATAATTTTTTTTAAGTCCTCGATCAATAGCACTAGATACTTCTATGTTGTTTTTGTATTGTTTGTTCTGATATCAATAAAGACATCATGACGTACTTGTATTTAATACATAACCAAGACGGAAGATTGTAAATGTACAATAGAACCGGCCAAGTTCTATGCCGACTTCTCATGTTACCGTGCAGATTCATTGCATCTGTACTCAACCCATGCTATAAGTTTCTTAATTCACCGCCAAATTTGTCAAACTTTTTGTTGATATTTCTTCAGTGAGGAGAATCAACGGGATGTCATAATTTTTCATCTCTTTTCCTATCTTCAACATGCCAAAGCAATAATTTTGCATATTTAGCATTTGCGAACAAACACTTCAATCTCGGTATCATGGGCAGGTACCACACTACTTTTGCTAGAGGTCTTTTTCAATTTAGAATAATCACTATTATTGTTGGTTACCTCTTTTGTCTTGTAACATGATGTACCATATTTTGGACACTCGTGCTTATTTACATACTCATGTCGATATAATATACAATTATTTGGACACGCATATATTCTTTCGACTTCCAAATTCACTGCACACAATATTTTCTTTGCTTGATAAATAAAACATGGTATCTTGTTTCCATCTAGAAGCATTTCTCTTAATATTTCTAATAACGCAGTAAAACTTTTATTACTCCAATAATTAGATGCTTTTAGGTTATATAATTTTAATACACCTTCCAATTTTGTAAATTTTGTACAACCAGGAAACAACAGTTTTTTAGAATCATAAAACAAATTCTCGAATATACAATACTGCTTATCATTACAAATCTTCTTCTAAATCACATAACATTTTATCTAAAATTTTATCATTATCTGAGTCCATATCATTATTTTCATTGCCTTGCACACCACTCACGTCATTGTCATTATGGTCTTCCTGATGCTCATTACCAGTACCTATGTATGTTTCCAAACTCTAATCATGCCATATCCAATGCGTATATTATTGCTTGAACCCACGACAAATTAAATGATTCCTCATTTGGACGGGGTTAGAAAATTTTCCATTATTGTTACAATCACAACAAGGACACAACATCAACTCATTCCTATTATTTAGGGCTTAAACAGGTCCAGTTTACCGTTCTATCTCACTCTTAGAATACTTTTGTCTCAGTAGTGGACACATATTAGTGAACCTATTTCTCCTTAATTTATCAAGTATTCAGGGAACTAATAATAAAAAATACTGCCAAAATTTTCTTAAATATTAAAACACGACTAACATGTAGTCATATTCTAATTGGGCCTGTTCGGCAAACTATGGAATAGCAAGAGAATAGAGGAATTGTGGAATTGGGAATTGATTACTCTTCCCCTCTATTCCAACTGTGTTCGGTAAACTTAATGATTGGAATAGTAAAAATGAATATCATTAGAATATAAGAATAATAGGAAATGACTCCTATGTCCTTGTTGAGTTTTGCTAATACACCAATGTGTTGAATGCTATAATTGATTAGAATTTATATTCAGTAAAATATGAAACACAAGTTTAACATATAAAATTATGAAATAAAAAGAACATTATAGTCACAAGTTTAACAAGTTTTAGCTTTTGTAGTCGTACCAGCAACTTTCGATGTCTTCCATCTATTTTTCAATGTCCAGGAGGGTTAATGTCTTTGAAAAAAGAAAAGTCAGCTTTCAATGTCTTCCATCTATTTTTCAGAGCTTCCAGTGGATGTTTGTTTTGAGCACTTCTATAGTTAAATTGACTTCCGATGTAATTCCACTCGTGTCCAGAAGGGTTAATGTTTCCTTCATTTTTGTTATTCCTTGCTTTTAGTTTTTCACCTACTAGAATTATAAGTACTTCTGTCTCTATTCGAGTAAATTCTGGAGATCGTGGTGCTCGATACTTCTCACTGATCATTGCCATAGCCGAGAAAGAAAATTTTATAATGTTGTTATGCTCTACAGTTCCATCAATGGTCATGTAACTAGTACATTGATACTGGTACATGGATACTGGTATGGTGATACTTTTTCCAGTAAATGTGAAACTAACATTTGCCTAGCTCACTTAATTCACATTATATGGCTGCTAGGCCAGCTAGATCAATCTCAAAAATGGATGCTAGCATGAATTTACCAAAAGATGGCTGACATTTTATTAATAAAAAAATATTAGTTAGATTTAATGGTATGCAAAGTCATTTAGATTTACCAAAAGATTAAATGGTACAACCTGGTACATGACTTATGTAATCGCTGAAGTACTGGTATATATACTACCTATGTCTCAGTTCAAAGTATCGGTAAGCTTCAATTATGTTGATTTACAATATATTAGAACAAATGTACCAAAGTATAGAAATTAAGGGTATTGTAGTCAGAGGCCAAAACTCATGAAAAAATAACTCTAACGGAACTATGAAAGGCCCCCAAAATGTGAACTTTTTTCTGAAATATAGTTTTCTGGCTTCTCCTTCATATGCCCCAATTTATGAAATAAATAAAATGAAAATAACGAGGCCCAGAATTCACAAAAAAACTCAAAGGGCAGTAACAAAATTGATCAAAATAAAGTAAAAACAAGTATAAAAATTCTGAAATACTTCTATTCTTTCAAAAGAAGAGAATAAAGATCAAGAACGAAAAGATTCATCATAATTTATCGTTGGATTGAACTAAGCTATCGTGATCTCGTTTAAAAGAGAAAATTGAGAAGAGTACTTTTCTAACCTCTGATTCGGTGTTCGCTCGAAGAATCGCTGGAGATAGGACTCACAACCGGCAGAGGAGAAATCTCCTCTCTCCTCTGGAACTGTGCAAAGAGGAAGAGGATGGGATAATAAAAAAAATGAGTTGAAATGCCACCTAGGCGTAAATGGTATCAAATAAGGGTAAAAGAGTCCCAATTAATTCTTTATTCCGACTCAAAACTTAATTCCAGCCCTCATCTGGAATTGAAAAGTTGGGAAAAAAAAAGCCTATTCTCTATTCTTTAATCTGACTAATTCCATATCTGTTCAGTGAGAATAGAGACCTAATTCCATCCAATTCCATTATTCCGGTCCTGCTGAACAGGTCCATTGAGACTTAGTATTCAAATAGAAGTCCCTAAACGGAGATTATTCAAAATTAACTCCTATTGGATTAATTTTGAACGGATGTCATGACCTAAAGGCATTAATAATTCGGTTATGGCTCATAAGACAATACTCTAGCTAAATAACCACCAACTATATGAATACACTAATTTATTAACTACATACATTTATCACAATACACATCCATGCACACAATTAACCAGGGATTTTATATACTTATAATTTCTTTGGATGCCGGATCGAGGAACATGAAGAGATCGTTGCACGAAATTCCTCAATTAAAACCTATTTAGTAAGCCAAAAGAATTTTATCATAGTAGTAATGAAGAACTTAAAACTGATTTCTTCTATCTTCCTCCACCTCATGTACTCCTGTAAATAAAATTTTGCAATTTGTTGTTAGTAAAACAAGCAGTACATGTATGTCAATTGCAAAATCAAGTGTACGTGATCAAGGAATGTGGTATTGACAAGCCTGTACTCGCATGGGACATAACTTTTGATGGATCTTTAATTTCAATTAGATTTTGGAAAATCCTCACACTAGAGCCTTGGTAAAATATTAATTGTTTCAGGTAACAAATCAGCAAGGTAAGCAAATTTTTTTTTTTTTTTTTTGAAAACTTGGTAGCGGCTATCAAGATTGTATTAATAGATTTGCTTAGTACATCAGATCCTAATTATTACAACCATGCTAGTTCGGAGCAATTGCTCTGTTATTTGTAAAACTTGTGTCTATACCAGACCCCAACCCCTGTACACCCTTCTTTCTACAAAATTTTAACCACAAGTGTGCATCTTCAATAGCTCTATTCCCTACTATCCACGGCAGTACCTTCTTGTCTCGAAAGATTAGTTCATTTTGTTGTCTCCAGAGGGACCACAACACTGCCATAAAATTAGAGACCCAAATTTCATACCGGTTCCTGTTGGTACTACAGTAGGAATGTCTTGAGGCTTCCCAAGTGGCACTGACAGTATCTTCACTTTCTAGAAAGGATGCAAATCGGACCCATACCTGCCTTGCATTTTGACACTCGAAGAATAGGTGGTTAGCAGTCTCAACTACACCATCCTGACACATAATGCAACGAGTTTCACATTGTATACCCCTTCTATGCAGCATATCTCGGGTGGGCAGTTTGTCCTTCAAAAGCAATTGGCAAAAAATTTGGTCCTTGGTAGGTGCAGCAGCTGTCCAGTTTCTGACGAACTTGCATTTAATTCTCCCGTCTCAATCAATATTTTATACACAGAACCTGCTGAGTAATTTCCATCAGCTGCCCATCGCCACACGAGTGAATCCTCGAGATCACTCAATACCGGTACCGAACCAGTTGAGGAGAAGAATACATTTGGACCCGCTGCAACCGCATCATGAAGGGAGATATGTTGTGAAACCAGTCTCGGCAACCCATCTTTCATTCTTCGTAGCGGTTAAGAGCTCCAACAATCATACCAATATGAAATCTTTTGTCCATCTCCAACATACCAGTGAGTACACCACTAAAAAAGAGCATGCAATTTGATCAATTGGTTCCAAAAGAACGAGCCACTGACCATCCAGGTTTTAGGATGCTGTTGATGCGGTCTGTGCTTCCTCAAAGCATGTATAACTGAAAACCATAGACTATTAGTTTGAGTATTCGCCTTCCACCACCATCTCAGCAAAAGGGAGGTGTTCTTCAATTCTAAGTTCGGTATACCAAATCCACCAACCCGTTTAGGTAGACAAACCACTTCCCAATTGAGTAGCGGGAACCCCCTGCCTTGTCCCTGCGATTTTTCCCAAAGAAAATTCCTACACAGCTTTTCAATCCTTTTTAGTACCCATTTTGGTAGAACAAAACAGGTCATGATATAAACCGGCACACTATACAATACCGACTTGATGAGTTGCAGCCGACCCCCTTTAGAAAGGAATTTACCAGTCCAACCTTCAATTCTAGACTCTATTTTTTCAATTAGGGGAATATAATCGAGCCTCTTTGGCTTGCGTATGGTAAGAGACATGCCTAGGTAAGATACTGGTAATTGAGTTTGCGTACAGCCCATCACCGTACTAACCATCAAAATGTTGGTTTGGTCAAGATTGATTGGGGTAAAGGAGCTCTTCTCGAAGTTAATTTGTAACCCAGAGATTTTAGAGAATAATCTCAGCACCAACTTAAGTGTGATCATCGTAGGCAAGTCTGCATGAGCAATAAGTGCGGTATCATCCGCATATTTATATGCTAGGATTGAAGCATTAAGCTTGGTCAAAATAGGTACATGTAGGGTCTCATTAACTCGAACAATCATTCGAATTACCAGTTTACAGCTCTCTTTGGTACCGAAATCAAATATGTGTTCAACCTAATTAACCTTACATACCTTTCAGCTTTAGCAGGGATAAATAGGTCTGGTTTATGCATTGTGAATCTTATAAATTTAATTAAGTTGTCATCAAACTAATTAAGTTCACACATTCACACATTTCTGTTCAATAATCAGAAAAGCACACAATGTAAAATGTAAATACATTTATCACAACAAAAAAATGAAGCAATAGGAGTTATATACTTAATTACCTCAATCAACCATCAAGTGACACTACTAGAATTTCAACTTTTTCCAAGGGGAGCATACTCTATTTCTAAGGGGAGGAAGGGCCCTTGGAAATAAAATCGGGTTTGCTGACACATCAACCATTTCCAACGGTATTCTCATGGAAATATCAGCACATGGAAATGCACACTGTCTCCCTTTGGAAATGGCTATTATCCACCCTTGGAAAAACTTTTGCTGACAGAATACTATATTTTATTAACAGCTCTTGGAAATACTTAACCCCCAGCGCATGGAAATAATGTGGAAGCTGTGAGACATATTATTTCCATGCGACTACTCATGGAAATGTGTTGTTATGTCTGTTAATATTATTTTATTGTGAGGCTCATGGAAATGGTGGAGCACATTGCTCTTGGAAATATTTTGGTATGTCCGTTTATATTATTTTATAAGGAGGCTCATGGAAATGCTAAACACAATGCTCTTGGAAATGTTTTATTGATTCAATTATATTATTTTATAGTTAGACACTTTTTCCATTAGACTACCGTTGGAAAAACTTAGTTCCTGGAAATAGAAGCGTTCATGTTTATTTGAGATGCCCCTTTAAATTTTCAACAAAAGAAAATCACAGCAGTAAGCAACCAGTATTTAATTGAGATATTTAAAATGAAACTTCATACAATTGAAAACATAAAATTTCGGTCCTTCCCAATAACAAGACATATTTCTATTTAATTTAGATACACAATTAAGGTGACAAATACAAGACATATTTCTATTTAAAATTTCGGTCCTTCTCAATAAGCTCTTCTCCCTTGAAAAGCACATAGGCATAGTCCCCTTGTGCCGGCTCCTTATAGGATCCATTAGATCGGCAACATAAAGACTCCTGGTTGGATTCAAGTTGGCACACCTCAACCAGTACCAGCTCTCCTTGCACCTCATGCACTAATCTACATGCTTCCATTGTTTGTACCATTGCACAAGTCATGTTTAATATCAATAATGATTGCTGGCTTTTCCCCTGTATATCTGCGCACAACGTGATTTCCAGACAACCCACATTATGGTTATAAAGATGCATACCTGGTACGAGTTCAGGGCGCCGAGTAGGTCTTGCAATATTTTGCCAAGGCTGCCATGTAGGGTGTCAGACTTTAACACCAATGGTGATGAAAACCATACCAGTCACTGCCTCTCCTGAACCCCCAAATTTCCTTCCAGAACTGCCTCTCCTGAACCAAGACCTGTCCAATTGAGGTGAACTTGTTTCCGTAATTAACAATAGACCTTTATTTCTTTGCGCTAATTAACATCGCACAATAAATATGTTGCAATGTTAGCCTTCACTGAGTATAAACCCACAGAAGCTTAACCGGTGTACTCAGGTTCAAGTTCACTACAGCTCTAGAAAAAGATACATAGAATGGAATTTTAAATTGCATTTTCTCAATTCTCAGTTGCATACTCAATACACCATATCCAGTGATCCTTCGTAGTTATTTCTTTAAATTGAAGGAAATTATTTGTTCAAATATCTTGCAATTAGACTTTTTTTAAAAACACTGACACAGATCACATGAATTAAGACCACATTGAAAACCTAAAATGACTCAGATTTGTGAAATTCTTTTGAGGTGACACAAATTGAAGGCTTGAAACTGTTTGATTTGGATGTATAAAGAGCCCTAATTTCATACATTTTTGCCAAGACCCAGTTTCTAAAAAAATTCAGTCTCGAATAAAATAGATATCTTAAAATTAAGCACAAATTGGTAAAAACAATTAAGTTGATGGAATTTGTATCAGTAAATACCAGTAACCTAAAATGCTTTATAACAGTAATTGCTTGAAACTGACAAGAGCTGCAAGGACCTACTTGTCATAGAAGTCAAGAGTAATTGCTAGAATTTGTATCAGTTTTGACTTCTTTTGTAAGCTGCAAGGACCTACTTGTCATAGACCTACTTATCACATTAAGATCTAAAGAAACAACAAACTCATCATTCTTAATATATGATTCTAACCTTCATCGAACCTCCTTCATTGTCTGCCGGTTACTAATAAATTAAGGCTCAATTTGATTAAATTGGACTTAACTGAACCATATGATGAGAGAAATTAGACTTGACTGAACTATTATGTCGAGCCTCTGCACCATCTCGTCCCTCCACAGGGACAACCTCGTCACGTCCTCTCTCGAAATAACTTCTCCACCTGAAATAATTGAGAATTTGAAGATTGTGATACTTGAATAGAACTTTAAATTAGAAAAAAAATGTTACAGTTTGAAAAAAAAAAAAACACCTTGATAAGCATAGTTACCCTTTCTTGGAGCAAGAGAGAGGGGGGCAAGGAGGGCTTGGAGGGTGAGAGAGAGCGAGAGAGAGGGATAAGGGCTGAAAAAGGTTTGAGCTTGAGCGAGAGAGAAGGTTGGTGGGTTTGAGCCAGAGTGAGAGAGGGGGCAATTAAAAGGGCGCAATCCAGAGTGAAAGGGAGAGAGTTTGGAGGGTGGGACATGATTGTCAGAGATGGTAGAAAGGGAGAAAGGGCGCTAAAATGAAAAGTTTGGAGGGAGAAATAAAAATAAGTCTCATAAGCTGAAAGTCTGGACCCATCTGTCACTGAATAGATCTATATAAAAAATATAACTAGTATTATTAAATGGAGGCATCCATTGATAATCAGGATAGCATGTTTTTAATCAAACGGTTCAGATTTACAAATGTTTATAACCATTCGATGTTTCGATATTCCGTCGACTCGCTGGATAGGCAAATAAAAATAAAACTTCATCAAATTTTGCTGGAGGAATCTATATGCGGTGCTCTTTAATTTCAACGGTTCCGATCGACCAGCGGACGACGAGCACACGTGCGCCTTCATTAACTCACAAAACAAGAGTATATGTGTTATGACACATATCGAAATATTTGATGAAGTTTTATTTTTATTTGCCTATCCAGCGAGTCGACGAAATATCGAAATATCGAAGGGTTGTGAACACCTCACACTAGATCGAAGCTCAGACACAATAAAACTTAAGAATTTTTATGCTGGTTAAGTTCAATATTTTCCCTTGATCATTTTAAAATAAATCTGCAATCATTTCATTACAGATCGACTGTTGATTGCTCACGTGAAAATGAACGGTTCGTAGATATTTGTTAAATTTGAAGGAGCAAATAATGATGAAAGTCTATAAAATGGACAATTATAAATACGATTTGGCCATAGAAGATGTGAATAATTTTATTTTATTTTTTTGATTTTTTGTCATATTATTTGTTGTACATGCATTATGTAATTAGTAAATATCAACCTTTGAGCCGTTCGATAGATAATGAATGGTTCTGATGACTTTATTTTATATATTGGGGGTAGGGAGTCTCTATCCTCCGAGGTAACATAATATTTTTGTTTAGATCTGACTCTATGTGACGAGCAAGATCCCTTAATTTTCGTGTGTAATGATGATCAGACGGCCCCGATCTGAACACAAAAATTATGTTACCTCAGAGTTTAGAATTCTCCCAGTATATGCAATACAAGTCCCTTCTATTTTTACTCTCTGTACTTAACGAAATTTCTCCGCTTCTCCTCTCCTCCATGTACTCTCCGTAGAAAAACCGAGCATGAGTGCCAAAACCCTAAATTTTTCGCTTCCCTCCTTCAATTCCCTCTCAAAATTATCTCCATCCTTTAGAAAATTTCGGTTCCCTCTCTAGCAAATAACCCAAAACCCTCACTCCAAATCGACCCGCTTAGCCACGTCTCGCTTCCTTTCTTCTCCTCTCAGATTCGATCCTCCCAAACCCACTCAGATCTCCTTCATCTCATTCAATTCGCACTTCTCCCAGATCGCACCAAGGTGTAGCTCCGTCGATCGGAAGCCATCCATCGAGCTAGGGTTCCAGCTCCGTCGATCTCTCTGTTGTATGTCCGAACCACGTAATACTACCGATCGTGACCGTCCTTGGTACCGTGAAGCCTTGTCGAGCCTAATTTGAAACCTATCCGGTAAATTCACTTTTTTTCTAAGTTATTCTCCTTCTTTGTGTTGTTTGAAATTAAACGATCAGGTCTTGAATTGAATTGTCGGTAAATTGACTCTTCAACAGGAACTAGTTATTCTCCTTCTTTTTACTAAGTTATTCTCCTTCTTTATTTTTGTTCCTTTCTTTTGTTTGGTCTAAAGAAACATGTGATTTGTATCATGGGAAATGGGTGTATGATGAGACGGGCCCACTGTACACAAACAACTCGTGCCCTATAATAACTCAGATGCAGAACTGCCAGGGAAATGGGCGGCCTGATAAGGGTTATGAAAACTGGAGGTGGCAACCCAGCGAGTGTCAGTTGTCACGTTTCGACCCACGTAGGTTTCTAGAACTCATGAGAGGGAAAACCCTAGCTTTTGTTGGGGACTCTGTGGCGAGAAATCAGATGGAGTCTCTTCTTTGCATTCTTTGGCAGGTATGCTGCTGTATGTACTTTTTTTTTTCTTGCAATGGCTTCACCAATTGTGCACATAATAACTTGATTGAACTTGTTTAAGCTTCAGTTATGTATATAATACCCAATTTAGATGGTGTGCATTTAGGACCAGTTCAACTGAATCAAGTCCTTGTACCTAATTTAACAAATCTCATTTTGTGCTCAGTTCTGCAATCAACATAAAATTTCAGTCAAAAATAGTTTTGCTCCTTGATTAAAATGGCAACAGTATTATTCTTGGTACATTATATAACAGTTCAGCAGTTTTATTCTTGCTTTGATTAAAAACCTGAAGGTGCCTTTGAAAAGAAAATGGAAAAGAGTGCCAATGAAAAGAAAATTGTAATGCAATTGTACAACTAGTACATGGTACTTTGGTAGTATGCCCAGTACATGTCCATAACAGTCAATTACTGTAGAGTATTGTACTGGCATGGTGTTTCACATAGTTTCCACGCATATGAATCCCCATGGAGATTAGACACACACAAAAAGAAGGAAACAAACATTTGATCAATTTTGTATATTTCATATCGTGACATATGGTGGGCTGGTTTGAACAAAACCTCCTAAGAAACAAGAACTAAGTCAACACCGGTCTCTAGCTGTTACAAAATTGATATAATAATGTTTTTAATTAACAATGTTTTACATGCTCTGTACAGGTATATCAGTGGAAACAATCTTAACAGCACTAGCTGCGAACCCTAAATTCACTGGTGTTGCCATTGTTCGATCCTAGATCAGTTTGAAAAATAGCACCAAGTATCAAAGTTGTGGCCAAGTTGTGGCCAAGTCCACAAATAGCTCTATGAGCAGTTCATTTAAATTCCATATCCAATATAAATTTCGAAAATAATACTAGCACTCGAAACTGGACTCATACTGGCAAATAAGTACTAAACACTCATATGAGTCCAGTTTCATTAAATTGCTAGAATTAATTGCTACTACTGGTAATAAATTAATCATTAAATGGTATTGGATTATTTCTTGATGCCGACCCTCTACAATAGGTATTATTTGGGTCACCAGAAACTATCTTTGATTGAACTCAAGACAGTGGTAAAAATATGATTATTTTTTTGTATTTGTTAGATTGATTTAGTATTTACTTGAAGCAAGATTATAACATGTTTATGGATATTTTCCGGACTTCAGTGCTGAAGCTTCATAAATCCAAGCTCACTCAGGTTCTGATGCACTTGTTATGTTCTTTCCTTGGGAGGATTAACCGTTATATATTTGCAATTGGTCTTTTTTTTCTTTGGTCAAGTCAAGCAACTTAACTACTTTTCTTAATTTCTCAAATACTAAAATATTGGCAGTGAGTTCCATATACATGTAAGAGGACACACAATCAGATACACTGCTGCTAGTTTTCATCTTTAGAGGATACACAATCGGCCAACTTTGAACTTATTCACAATCATTTACAATTTGATTTCATTTTTTTAACATTGACTAACAGTGAATTTTTGTTTCAGGATGAAGGTACTGGGATTAGCAGAATAACAATTTGACTGGTATCTAGACCTTAGAAGGCATGGTACAGTTAAGCATGTTGGTTTCCAAATCAATTTTGATCAACTCGCAATGTTCTTAACAGGTTTTGGACATGTCAATGATGTAGCTTCTTATCTCAGAACAAAAAATGATGTTAAATGCTAATAAACTTGTTAACCATATTAAACTAGTGATTGTAATGCTGCTAGTTGTTTAAATTCATGTACATATTGATGTACGTATATATTTATTGCTATTAGCAGTGTGCAACTACACATTGCTGTGTTGTAAATGGTTTTTACATTTTTGTAATACAATATGTTGATTATGCTTATTAAATGCTTTGCAATCTCTATTCTCAATGTGTTTTCTATCTATCTGTAAGATGTGTTATCATTTAGAATGGGAATTTTGGATTGTAAAAGTACTGGGTTGGTACCGGGAGGATTGTTGAATGAAAGTATTCTGGTACCAAAAAAAGGAGGGAAGTATTTCCAGGGGTATATCCATGGAAAAATTGCACACCACCATTCAAATAATAGTGCCACTTTCTGACAGCTGGGGCCCACTTTCGCTGGCCTGTGGTGGGGCCCACGTAAACTGCCCTTGGAAATACTGAGGTGGGTCCGAGGGGCCTTCCCTTGGAAATATTAAGGTGGGTCCCACAATCCCTCCCCTTGGAAATACTCTGGTGGGTCCCCCATTGGATACCCTTGGAAATACTGAAGTGGGTCCCATGATGCTCTCCTTGGAAATAATCCAGCCAGTGTTAAGTCTCAAAGTATTTCCATGCGTCCTTTTTCCATGAGACTGCTCATGGAAATGAGTATTTCCAACGGTGCTTTTGGAAATACTGATTATTTCCAACGAAGGTATTAGCTACGGTAGCATTTCCAAGGGCAGCGCATGGAAATGAGGATTTTTGGGCTTTTTCCAAGAGTAAGCTCATGGAAATAGCCATTTTTCGGTTCATGGAAAAATTTCAAATTCTAGTAGTGTGAGATAAATCAGCAAGT
This sequence comes from Carex cristatella, assembly GCA_024447775.1. Lineage (NCBI taxonomy): Eukaryota > Viridiplantae > Streptophyta > Magnoliopsida > Poales > Cyperaceae > Carex > Carex cristatella. Next base: position 11,538,295 of record JAJHPF010000004.1, on the reverse strand, counting down.
GAAGAAAATGCGACAGAAAACATTTCATTCGCGTTGAGAGGATCAGAGGATTTAGTTCGTGTAGCCATCAAAAACGTAGATTATAAATTAATTAGTAGACTGGAAGGGGATCAGAGGATTTAGTTCGCGTTGAGAGGATCAGAGGATTTCATTGTGCACTGGAAGGGGAAGGAGTTGTTCAGGCATCAATATATTTATTTATCATAGTTTTTGACAACTTGATTTTATACTAAATTAATTTATAAATTTGACATGTAAACGCATCATTGGAAAGTAGACTGATTTTAACAGTTTGAATTCGTCATCTGAAATTAATCTGATATAGTATAGTATATCACCCTCGGCTGAATGGCAGGTACTGATCAGATGTCTCTATTATATATACTGCGGCTAGCTCTTAGTCAACTTGACGGCAATTAATACCAGATAATTTGATCAGATGTCTCTATTATATATACTGCGGCTAGCTCTTAGTCAACTTGACGGCAATTAATACCAGATAATTTTATGTTTGTGCAAAACTGACCCTTCGTTACTTTTCTTTTTTGAAATAATAGGTGACACGCCTACCCACCAACTTTCATATATAAATAAAAGGGATTAGTCGCACAATAATGGAATTGAGCAAGAACCTAATAAGACGCTAGTGTTACAATTAAGATTAGGATAAAATATGGCTTATTACACCAAATAAGACGCACGAAAGCCCTCATGAATCATTAAAACCCAACGTGCCCCAAAGTCTCTGGTCTACATTCGCAACATAATTCCCCAAAACATTGAGTGTCTTTTTTTTTTTTTGAAAATCTCCAAAACATTGAGTGTCGATGATAGTTTCTCCATAAACTGCTATATATAATTGTAAGCAACTCAACGAAAACTAAATCAAGCAACACTAACAGTCTAACACCCCAATCAGCCCTCCTTCCACTTGATTGCATCACAAATCAGCCACGTACCCTTCCACCGGTGACTAATTCTATATATTAACTACCACATTTACGTACCAAAATGTAGTGAACACTGCATGAAATAGAATTTTTCTTATAATTGGCTCATTTCCTTTGTACCAAGAACACAGTAAAACATAATCCTCTGTAGAACTGTCATAGAATAGAGGAGCTAGTGCTGCTCCTGCATCTTGGCGCGTAAACAAGAAAATTAGGGCACTGTCTCGGAAATGATTTTTTGAGGGTTTGGGGAAAAATGATTCAAATTAAGAGTTTGAGAAGTAGGTTTAATAAAAATGGAAAAATATATAAAAAGTCAGAGCTTTCTGTTCAGACCAATTCACCTTCTTACATTTCCTCTTCAGATCTTCACTACTGGCTTTCATTCCTGTTCAATACAACTGCCATATCAAAGCCCCAATCTTGGAGTTCTCTTATCTACACCTCTGGTACTTATTGCTCTCTTCATATGTACTGAGACAGAAGAAAAGGAAAAAGAGACAACGGACCCCCAGTGCCTACACAACAGAGCATTCCATGGATTGAACTGTAAGCAAACTCTTCTTTCCCTGGATATTGATCGGTAATTGCCGCTCCACCCCCACTATATTTTTAATCCCTTAAGTAAATTGATTTAAGTAGTATGGTAATTAATGCCTACATTTTGGATATAATTTTAGGTAATTTTCTCTAGAAAATGTTTATTTATTCGCCATGAGAAAAATATAAATATAAATGTAAAGTAAATTGAACATTAGTTATTTAATTTACACATTAGTAATTTAAGATAATATGAAAATAATTATAAAAAAGTCATAATAGGTGAGTTTTAGTAGAGGCTGAGCTCGATTTAAGTTGAATTAGATTGAGTGGGATAGCTTGATTGATTTTCAGTTCGATCGTGTTTGATCGTGCTCAAAATTATTCGGCTAATTAATAATAAAATCAAAGCTAGAGTTTGAGTCGGTTGATCTCTCAAACTTTAATTACTCATGTGGAGCCCTACTTAAAATATAGGTAACAATTATTTAATTATGATTGAGAATTCAAGTAGCATTTATGCAGTAATCAGAAGCCAATTTACAGTGCATATCTGGTTTTAATCAAAATTAGTTCATTATTTGCTCAAATTCTCTGGATATTTTGAAAAAACCCAATGCAAAATATAAGTGTTGAAAATTTACCAATTTTGATGGAAAGAGAGTCAGTTTGAGAGTTTTTCCTTTTCTCTATATGCACAATTAAAGAGTTCCTTGTTCCACAGTAAAAGAGCTCACATCAAATTTTAGTTTATTAAAATGAACTTTTTCCAAGATCAGTAACTATGTTCCTACATCCTACCAGACAAATTTGTTATTCAATCTAGATGTTCACTCAAACGGGCACATTAGAATTTACTTTCATAATCTAGTCCCACACATTTCTTGTCCATAGCCATAAAATATTGCGGTTTTGGATTAGAAATTAGCTGCATCGATCCAAGTTGAATTGGCAGAATCCGACTAGAACCGGACGATACCTAGTTTGACTCATGACTCTGGCCGGCTTTGACCTAGTCCAGTTTGAGATAAGTTTTAACAAAATCTCGAACCAAAACAGTCGAAATATTTGATTTGGGAGAATCATGGGGCATATAACTTAACTTCTTAGTTTATATTGATGCATATATAGATGCCAATGGTGTCAAACATAAATTGCACCTAATTCATTAAATGCATCTTTGTTTTATATGTCATGCCTAAATGAAAATGATGATAACATATGTATTTAGATGATGGAAGAAATTGTAAATTTTATAAGATTTTCTAATTTTTATATTTTCTTTGAACAGTTTACGAATGAATGAATAAATAAGAAATATAGTTGAAAACGGTTGACTCAGCATGGCCGAGGCTGCTATTTTTGCTACCCTAAAGGTCCTTGGAGTAACCTTGGCTAAAGAAGTAGCGAACCTAGCAACCTCAAAAATTTCAGAGCTTTCCTCAGCTTACGCAAACCTCGAAGCAAACATGAACAACATTAGTAGTGAACTTTGTGTGATGCAAGGATTCCTTGATGATATCGAGACAGACCATCCGAGCAATAAATCTCATGTAGCTTGGATAAACCAGGTACAAAAGTTAGCAAATCATATTGAAGATATTGTGGTTGAATTGGCATACCTGATTGGTAACCAAAAACTTAATGGAATGTCATTATATGTGACAAAACTTTTTAAAAAGCCGAAGTTATTGGTAGACTTCAAACGAATTGCCTCTCAACTGCTTGAAGCCGAGAAAAGCCTTAGTCATCTTGCAAGGATGAAAGAACGATGGTTGCCACCAATCAATACAAAAAATGGAAAGAACTCTAATTTCTCAAACCAGTATTCACACAGTGTGGCTGTCTCCTCTTATTTCATTGATGAAAATCAAATTGTGGGAAATGAACAAAACAGGGAAAAGTTGGCATGTTGGCTAAAGTCTAAGGATCCAAAACTATCTATAATATCTATTTGGGGAATGGGCGGTGTTGGAAAAACAACTCTTGTTACTAATGTTTTCAACAAAGAAAAAAATAACTTTGATTGTCATGCATGGATTAATATCTCTCAATCTTATACCACGGAGAATCTTCTTCGAAATATAATCTCCGAGATTTCTAAAAAGGAGCAAAATAATTCAATTGACATGGATTTTAGAGGATTAAAAGAAACTGCGAGGGATCTCTTGAGAGAAAAAAAATACCTAATTTTTTTAAATGATATGTGGGATCCGAAAGCATTTCAAGAAATAGGTGACACACTTATTAATAACTATCGAGGAAGCCGAATTATGATTACGAGTAGAATGGTTGAGGTGGCTAACCTTGCTCCGGTAAGCAATCAGCTAGAATTAAAACCTTTATCGAAAAATGAATCGTGGGACTTGTTTTGTAGAAAAGCTTTTAATCTTGAAGAAAACCATCAATGTCCACCTCCTCTAGAAAGGTGGGCAAGCGAGATTGTTGTGAAGTGTGACGGCTTGCCATTGGCACTTGTTTCTTTGGGTGGCGTATTATCTTGCTTTGAGAAGACAGAATCTGAATGGAGACGTGTACATGATCAACTTACATGGGAGCTAGACAACAACCCGAGATTGGGTCCATTGAAGAATATTCTTAATCTAAGCTTCAAATGCCTTCCAAAATACCTGAAGAATTGCTTTCTATATTGTAGTTTGTTTCCCGAGGATTTTCTCCTTCCAAGAAAAAAACTTATAAGGCTTTGGATAGCTGAGGGCTTTATAGAACAAAAAGGAAGAAGCACATTAGAAGAGGTGGCAGAGGGTTATCTCATGGAGCTCATACATCGCAGCATGTTACAAGTGGTACGAAAAAATTATTTTGGTCGAGTGAAGAGGACCCAAATGCATGATACAGTGAGAGAGTTGGCCATCTCTTTATGTAAAAAAGAAAATTTTGGATTGATGCAAGAGGATAACAAGTCAGAAAATGCTGATAGTTCTACTCGTCGGCTTTCAATAATCAATCTAAAGGAGACGATCAATCATGATGTTTGTCTACCAAAACTCAAAACCTTTTTGTCAGTTGACACTGATGTGCCCTCATCTCCTTTGCTATCCACGATTTTTTCCTGGTCGAGGTATCTTATTGTTGTGGATTTAGAAGGGTTGCCAATTGAAATGGTTCCAAATGCAATTGGGGATTTGTTCAATCTCCACTACTTGGGTCTGAGAAAAACAAAGGTTAAATCTTTACCAAAATCTATCAAGAAACTTTACAACCTGCAAACACTCGATCTCTATTTTTCTCAAATACAAAATCTACCAGATGGCATAGCAGAGCTAAAAAGGTTACGGCATCTATTTGCTGAGGTTATGGTAGATCCTACACATAGGTCGATTCGGACTTGTGCTGGAATCTCTTTACCTAAGGGCATATTTTACCTGAAAGATCTCCAGACTATACAAGCATTAGAATCAAATGATATGGTAGTAAGAGAAGTGGGTAATTTAACTCAACTGAGAAGCTTCCGGATATGGAATGTGAAAGAAAACCAATCAGTAGAATTATTCAAATCATTATCAAAGATGAGTTCCCTTTCCAACTTAGCTATATATGGAAGCGATGAGGAAGAGATTCTCCAATTGGAAGGCTTGAACCTCCCACAACTTCAAAAGTTAGAGCTTTTTGGGAAACTGAAAGAAACAATGCTTGAATCGCCTTTATTCAAAATATCTGGAGATAGTATCCAAACTCTATGGCTTGGATGGTCTCAACTCCAAAATAATCCTCTGTCATCTCTTTCCCATTGCAGAAACCTCACGTACTTGAAACTCAGAAGAGCATATGAAGGACAACAATTAATTTTTCAGACAGGGTGGTTTCCTAAATTGAAGAGACTGGTTTTGGGACTAATGCCTAATCTGATTAAAGTGGAGATGGAGCAGGGCACCATGGCTAGCCTTGAAGAGATTTACCTTCGGGAACTGGAACGGCTAGTGGAGGTCCCAAAGGGCATCGAGCACCTCGTTTCACTCACGTGGATGGGCTGCAGAGATATGCCAGATGATTTTTTGGGTTTAGCTAAAGGACATCATCAGCTATTTCATTTCACCTGTCGTGTTTTCTAGCCAGCAGCCAATATCACGCTCAATAATTTGAGTGCAAGGTATGCCCTCCACTTATTTTTTTTTTTCTTTCCATTTTGCTTTCTGAAACTTGTCAGTATAATTTTTTTGTCCGTTACTTGAGATAAAATTTGAGGATTTATACCAATTATTAATGTGTGAAAATATATAAATGAATTGTTGTCTTAATTTTTTTTTTTATTTGCTTATGAAACAGAACTAGAGTTAGCTTCTTTATATATGATTGTAACAATTCTACTTATTTATTCACTATTTGCATTTTTTTTTTTTGTTCCTGCACGTAGCATCTACTCCACTGTCATTTTTTTTTCATCACGAATATTTCCTGTAATGAGATTACAAGAGCTTGTGAAACTATAAAATAACTACTTCCGTTATTTTAGCAAAATCTACATTGTATGTTTTTACAATAAATAAGTTCTGCCAGGAATAAGTTTTAAATTACCATCATTTATTGTATTGCTACAAATTAGTTTTAAATTGTTTTGCTATTTTGAATACACTCAAACTGATTAGACCATATTGCAATTCCACCATGCTTTTGCTTTGAAGTTTACCTTCTATATTTTTGAACCCATGCATTAATTAATTATATGTTATTCACATGAGAGATTTTTCTAGCTTAGAAATTAGTTTATTGGATGTATATTAATTATATGTTTTACATTTCTTTTCAAGTTTCCTTATAACTCCTCGATTGAAAAATCTATGCTCAATTTCATATCGCAGCTCTTTCACACAGTTGAATTGCATGAATCATCAATCAGCCCGGAGCACTTTGTTTTAGAAGTTTGTTATTATGTAATGAATAATATTTGGTTGTGTGTGTTTCCTTCCAGTTTGGATAAGAATAAAGTTGAGCCTGAGTTCCTTGTAGTGCATATTTATGGCAAAAGTATGTGATTTGCTAAGTTGTAGGCCTCATAGTCATACTACCTTAGCAAATTATGATATAATTTGCAATGCCAATTAAGCACACTATCCAGGACATTCATGACTCAATTAAGGAACCTTGTTTTGTGTTTGCTTTGTGTGTTATTTTTATTTGAAATTGGATTTGATGATTGTAATTAAAATTAACTGCCATGTTCTGCGCATGCTATATATATATTGGGGTGATAATCATTTGGACCTTTGACGATATATTAAGTAATTCAATGATCTTATAAATAATCATTTCTCGTATAATGATTTTATTATTATTGTTGTTGTTGTTGTAATGGTGAGGAATGTATAAATATTGAAATTTGCTTATTACGATGAGGAATTTATTGGAAGGGTAAAAAATTTATTAAACTTCATAACAATATAATTCTTGCAAGTATGCTGTCAGAGTCCGAGAAATAACAAACTCTGTTTGCCCCCTTACCAAGGTTGAAAATTTGCGTGAAAGCGTATTACGCCTACAGAACTCTAATGAATATATGTTGCTGCCTAGTTCTTTTTAACTTTTAGAGATTGGGATGAAGGGTTAAATGACTGGTAACAAGCTTGTAATTTTTATTTGCTTTGTGTATTATTAGTTGGACTTTGATATTGATATTTGCAAGTTTTACAGCCCGTTCACATATACTATGTATGCATGCTATTGTACAGCTTTAATTAATGTAGTTGTATGCCAAACATTTTTAACTTTTGGTGATGATTTCAGTACACTATCCTAAAATAATAATCATTCATCATTTTTTTTCCTTTTTAGTAGTGCTAAGGAGTACGAATATTAATATATATATATGTATAACATGGAAATTAACTTTCTCAACTGTGATGAGGAATTGATAGCTGGAAGGAAAACTAAATGGCCCAATGGAGTCAATGTTCAACTTGGGCCAGCCTGCTTGAGGTGGAAACCACTTGGAAACAGTCCGGGACAACAATAAGAGTGAGTCTATGTGCTATGTATATCACGATTTAGTCCATAATACAGATCAATATTTTTATTTTTAAAATTCTAACGGTCAATTTGAACCATTCAAAATGATTTTTATATAAATATGTACTTCTATACCACATTTTATATATTTTAGAATTTATTTAATATTTTTTAAGGTAGATAGAAAATCATTGATTTTTAATAGTTTAGAATTTTCAAATCAAGTGATTTTCTATCTATTTTAAAAAATAGTAAACAAATTCTAAAAAATATAAAATTCGGTCTACAAGTAGACGTTCAAATGAGAATCATGTTGAACGGTTCAGATCGACCATTAAGATTTTGAAAACGGAAATATTGACTTATATTACAGATCAACCCTTGATATGCATAGCACCATAGACTCACTCCTATAATAAATTATAAAAAGGTGAAACATTTAGTAGTTAGGGCTACTAATAAGTCGAGCCGGCTCGCGAATCTATGAGTTGAGCGACTCAATATTTCATAACGAATCGGACTCAAAACTGAAAAAAAATCCCAAACTCGACTCGGCTCGCTTTTGAAGAAAAAAGCTCGGCTCGACTTGGCTCATATAAACACTTGGCTCGACTCGGCTCGGCTCGCTTTTGAAGAAAAAAGTCCAAACGTGCTGTGTCGTGTTTAATTTTTAAAAGATACTCACGGCACGCGAATGGTCACGGTATGGAAATCACACGTGTCGTGCCGTTCTGTAATGTAACTATACCGTTCTGTGATGGAACCAACTCCTCCGTGTCATTTTTTCCACTCAAGCGCGAATGAGACACCTCTTTTGTCCCACTCTTTTTTAGGTCCTGTTGGTTTGCATGGTTTTAAGTGGGAAAAGCCAACAAATATCTATTTATTCCTACATGTGTTCGGTGTCATAGTATTTTTCCCATTAAATTCCTATTAAATTTCCAATGGGTTTACTTTTTGCCTCCTAATTGCACTATTCTCATGGAAAAAGGCAAATTGAGTCAGAGCTCGGGTTTTTTTTCCAATTGGCACAACTGCTGTGAAAATTAATAAATTAGCTGCTGCTTGATGTGATTAAGCTATTTTATCACAATTATTAATAATATTAAACTAGATTTAGCTAATAATCTAAAATTTTAATACTTCTTGACTTGTCCGTAGAACTGTAGCAGCTAAAACAATATATATTATTTAAAAATATTAATATCTTAATTTTTATTTGTTTATAAATATTTCTTAATTTATTTGTACCCATCTTATTATATTCTTATTTTATTTAATTATAAATATTTATATTTTATAAAATCCTAATTAAAAGGTACTGTTATGTTAATTTTTAATCTATTATATTTAATTACATTATTAATAATTTTATTAATAAAAATAATTGTATAATATCAAACATAATTAGAAAGAAAATAAGACTTCTCACAATTAATCCTACGGTACAACGAGCACTCATTTTTACATTCCCATAATCAATTCCATATGTACTCGTATCTATGGGTTCCCATTTTTTGAAAAGTGAGTTCTCATTCCCATCAAATCTTGTTCGCACCAGAAATGCACTCCCAAGTTTCAGTACAGCGAGCTGTACCTTTTAAAACTCGAGTTCTACCTCTGGTTAAGACTGCAAGTGCACAGCCCTACCGTTGGTATAGTCGGGTATCGTATCCACAGGACGAGAATAAAAAAAGACCGGACTCTACTCAAATCTACTAAAATTCTAGAAGTGAAGAGAAGTTGGTTTGTTGGTTTGTAACAATTCTACTGATTGAAATGATGATTGAAAACAATTAAAACAAGATTAAAAGTTGTTTTTCAAATTATAAAAAGGGTTTCCAGGGTGTCAGATTTCGTATCTGCCTGGCCCCAGGGTATACGGCCCGTATAGAATACTATACGGTCCGTATAGGCCCCCGAGTGAATACTGCAGCCCACTTGTTTCGTGTTGGTGCTTTTGTCTAGGGTTTCCATCGACCGGGTCTAAGTTCCTCACCTCGGCGTTCGCAATTTTGGCTTAGAACCGCATTTACCGGGACTCAACTACTCCCCTCTTAGATGCGTTAGCCCTCAACTTTCGTAATTTTGGACTAAGTTATCTAAGTCACTTGTCGGTTTACTAAAGGTATCCAAGAACTTTCGCCTCGAGGAAAGTTTCCCTTTCAGTACTTCTTGATCCGTAGATCTACCTCATATACTAGGTTCAGTTGGATTAAGTGTCATAGACTTGGTTCCTAACTATTAGACGTGCGCATTCATCTAACGAGATGACTAATCAAACTCAAGCAAGCAAAACCAAGCAATTAAAATACTACACAACAAGATAAAAACTAAGCATTCAACACATAATCCAGTAGCAAACAAGTAAAACCAAGCGTCAACTACATCTTAACCCTAGAAACAGTAAATTTAGCTACTCATAATCTCAAAATAACACAAAACAGTAGTAATAAAAGAGTTCATGGCAAAACTATAGAAGAAAATCGAAGAATCCGTTGTAGAACTTCCTCTTCTTCTTCCCCAAGTTCTCCTTGTCTCCCAAGCACCAAGAATCCCTCAAAAGATCTGGAATCGTGCCCCTTAATGCCCGAAATTGCCTCTTCAAAGCCTTCCTTTTCGGCCTCCCCAGGCTGTCTCTGTTTCCAATTCCAGCCTGGGTTTCCGAAATAGCTTGTACGGTCCGTATGAAAAGTCTATACGGACCGTATACTTGACCTTGCCTTGGAGAATTCTTGCCTCTTGCTGTGGAACCTTCTGTGTGGTTGGGCTGATCTTGTACGGACCGTATGGAAACCTATACGGACCGTATGGAGAGTTGTCAGATCCAGAATTTCACCCTTTTCCTGTAAAACAAGAAACAAAACATAGCAGTACCACATTCTAAAGATATTTAGACGAAAAGTCCACATTTTCAGACTTTAAGGCACAAGTTCGGATGTAAAATTGGGTTGCAAATTAGGCAAAATAAGGAGACATCAAATTCCCCCAAGCTTGAACTTTGCTTGTCCTCAAGCAAAAATTCTAACTTAGGTGCGGTTCTGGTTCTTGGACTTACCTAAATGCAAAGTTAAGCTACTAAGAGAAAAATTTGTATGATCTTGCGGTTGTTAGATACCTATAAGAATCATTTTGGACAATGATTTGGTTTTTCCTTGGTAAATTTTGATTCACCCCACAATCCAATTAATCAAACCTCCATACTCAAGAATGTATTGTCGAATGTAAGAACAGACTAACCAAACGTATCAATAGCTCATTTTTCTACTAAACATATGCCCTCATTTGTGGTGATTTGTTTTATTTGAGTCCCCCCCAAGCTTGGAACAAGCTTAGGTCAGAAAGTTGTAGACCTCGTGTGTTGGTATCATGCAAAGTTTGTTTTTGATTGTTGCTTATTTGACACTTTGATTCTTTATCCTTAGTACAAGTTCGGCTAGCTATAAGTGGTGAACCATATCCAACCGATTTAATTCAAAAGCGCATTTGTGTGCTCTTGGTTCGACCTTTCCATGACACGGGCTCACACTTTTGATGTAAACTCGGCCACTTTATCAGGTGAACTAGAGGAGCAGAGTGTCAAAGACTCATTACCATAAGTACGTCATAACGCCGTAACATAGGTAAGCGGAGTCCTATCTCAAGATTTTCAATTTTACTCATTTTCCAACTGTTTTTGCTATGATACCATGATTACACACATTCAAAGGTATTCATTCATACCAGTGAATATCCCAATCTTTCTTTTTGTTTCAAATCCCGTTTCTCAAATTAAAAGGGCATAGTTCAGTCCTATGCGGCCCGTACAGAAGTCCATACGGTCCGTATAGGGTTCCAAATGCTTTTCTTGGTACCATTCAGCTTTTCAATTCCACAATTTCCAAAAACAATCTTATCCTATGTGGTTCTTTCAATCAAACATGGGGTTATTTCTAATTTAACAGATTCATCCAAAACATGACCAAAAATTTTCGAATTGGTACCTAATTCACGCAATCACACAAATTTATCTACAAAATATGCAAGATAACTAAATGCAATAAATGTAAAGGACTACTACTAAACGACTACTGTCACCCCCCTAAGCTTAGTCTGAGCATTGTCCTCAATGCTTCAAGACGTAAAATAAAGAAAGATAAAAGCTGGGGAAGTGGAAACAAACCTGATCAGTAGTGGTAGGCATCATAACGCCAAGTCGCGGAACTGGTCGTCGATGTCTCTGAAACGTAGGTCAAACTGGCTCATCTGGTCGGTCAGCTCATCTAAGCGCTCAGTGTGGAGAGAAGTCTGGCGCTGGATGTCGAGAATCTGGGCTCCCTGCTCCTGCTGTGTGTCCCGGATGTCGGACATGAGCATGTAGAGGTCTCGGATGGAGGGGTCAGCTGGGAAGGGGCCCTGAGGAGATGCTGCTGACGGCCGTGTGGAAGAGGAAGGAATGTCGATTGCTGGCTGAGAGGAAGAGGAGGGGGCATCCCTCGCACGCCGTCTCTGAGGAGGAGGAGAAGGTAGTGGGGCTGCAATGAGCCAGGTAGAGTGATCCTCCAAATCGATGGGAGCGGCAAATGGAAGGCGGCGAGTGGAGCCATTGGCAAAGCGCCAATCATAGAGGTCGCTGTGACCGGCGGGCCCGCGGTGGATTTTTATGAAATGCTGCAGCTGCAAGCTCTCAACATCCAGAGAGGCGGGGCCAGTACATAGATCGCGACCAGGGTCATCCTCCAAGTCGAGGTTGTTCCTGATGATATCAACGAACATCCCAATTTTCACCTTACCACCAGATCGTTGAGATTCTTGCAGTTTGATCCAGTGGTTGACCATGAGAAGGCCGAGATCGGGGATGTCAGGGGTCGGGCTGAGCATGTTATCCATCAACATGAGATCAATCAGGTTGCCACGGTTGAGTGTCTCGCCGCGAGCAAAGATGGTACATGCGAGGGCACGCTGGATGATGCGGAGAACAGGATGAGAGATGAAGCGTGCACGGAACTCATCATTTTGGGCCTTGGAGTTGCCCGTGATCTTCTCCCAAAAGGTGTCCCTGTCCCAGCCTTCTCGGAAGGAGGGAGTCTCGGTGGTAGGGTTGGGGTGAAGACCGAACCAATCTCGGAGAGAAGAGAGATAGACCCGGTGAGTTTTGTTCCCCAATCTGAATTTGATGAATTGGACATCCTCGAAATCCCTTTTGAGTTGGAGAGAGGAAAGGAATTCTTTGGTGTCCATCTCATAGCAGTTGTTCTCGAACTGCCAGAACAAGAACTGACCTAAGATTTTAATTTTAATTTTTACTTAATTCTAGATTTTAATTTTAATTTTTCTTTTTCCATCTTCTCAGGAACATACTGGAAGATCCACAACCCAAGAACCACTACAATCTCAGAAGCAAGGGGCAGACTTCCACCACAGTTGTTCCAACACCACCACATCTGTCACCTCTGCGTACGGCCCGTACAAGATTCATACGGACCGTACAACCCGACAACAGAGAGGCAGATCCAGAAACAGGTCACCATGGCTCAAAACGAAGAAGAACGGCTGAACAATGAGCAACTCTCGGACGACGAGGGAGGAGACTTTGTGCCAAGGACATTGCGAGAGTTCAATGTCCCAAGAGCTGGAGATGTCAGAGGGGCAATCCGACTGCCAAGGGTTGTTGGCAACCAACCCAACTTTAATCCGGGCGTTGTCAACATTGTCCAGCAGAACACGTTCCATGGCATGGATCATGAGGATCCACATGCCCATGTTCAGACTTTTCTCGAGTGTTGTGCAACCATTAAAATTAATGGCGCAACCAATGATTACATTAGACTTGCTTTGTTTCCTTTCACCCTTAGGGATAAGGCAAAGAAATGGTTAGGGTCATTACCTAGGGATTCAATCACCACTTGGAGAGAACTGTCCAAAATGTTTTTGACCAGATTTTTCCCTCATAAAAGAACTGCCAAGGTTAGGACCCAACTGACCAGTTTCAAACAAAGGTCTGATGAAATGTTGAATGAGGCATGGGAACGGTTTAGGGAATTGCAATACTCTTGTCCACATCATGGTATTCCCGATTGGTTACTTATTCAGTCTTTTTATGCTGGTTTGACTGATAGTTCTCGTACTTCTGTTGATGCAGTTGCAGGTGGAGCTCTCCTGGACCGAGAGACTACCGATGCAATCAACTTGATCGACAGCATAGCGACCAACCAACAGTGGTCAGGCCGAGAAAGCACTCGCGCAACTGGAGGCGGCCAACTTGAGGTCGATCAGATCACTACTCTAACTGCTAAGTTGGATGCCATGCAGAAGGCTTTCGACAAGATGGCTGTCAAGGCACTTGGCGATCAACAGCCGAAATCTTGCGTTATGTGTGGGGATGAGGGGCACTTGTACGAGCACTGTCCACATGCGCAAAGGGATGAGGAACCTGACCAAGTCAACTCACTCAACAATGAGCCATCCTACTTTCCGAAACCTCCCTTCAACCGGTCATATTCCAAGGACCATAATGATCAACAGACTTGGAGGTGGAAGAACGGGAACCCCGCACCCTACAACAACAATGCCGCATTCAACAACTCGAACAACCACGAGCCACAACATGCCCCACCCAAGCCGTATATTGCTCCCGTTGTGAGCGATTTCATGCATGAGCAAGGGATGATCAACCTGCAAATCAGATAGAAAGTCAAAGTGATACCTTAGCGAGTTGTTGACTTGCTCCAAGAAATTTTCTTCAACCAATTCATCAATCACATCAACCATGTAGCACGCTTCATTTTGGGCGGGGTACTTCATTGCCCGGTCAATGTGGAAGTGAACCTTCTCATCCCCAATGTTCAAGGTCAAGGTCCCGTTCTTTACGTCTATGAGTGCTCCAGCGGTTCTCAAGAACGGTCGTCCTAAGATGATTGGGACCTCTTTGTCCTCCTCCATTTCCATCACAACAAAATCACCGGGCACATAGAACTTACCGACTTTGACCGGTACATCTTCCACTATGCCGAGTGGTAGTCTCATCGAGGAATCCGCAAGTTGTAGAGTCATTCTTGTGGGTTTAAGTTCTCCCACACCCAAGCGGTCAAAGATAGAGCGTGGCATGAGACTTACACTAGCCCCCAAATCGCATAGAGCTCGTCGAATGGTGGCTTTTCCTATGATGCATGGAATGGAGAATTTACCCGGATCTTCCAATTTTGGAGGAAGTTCGCTTCTCAAGATTGCACTGCACTGTTCGGTCAATTTCACCGTCTCACGGCCCCCCAAGCTTCGCTTGTTAGATAGGATATCCTTGAGAAACTTAGCATAGGTTGGCATTTGAGTCAAAGCATCGGTGAAAGGAATGGTAATGTGCAATTGTTTGATCACCTCCACAAACTTGGAGAATTGTTCATTGAGTCGGGTTTCAGCTAGCCTCTGTGGGAATGGAACAGGGTGGCCGGTAAGGTGGTGGTTTCTCAGTCACCTTCTTTCTCTGCTTGTCGGATTCAGCTTGTACGGGTCGCACGATTTCTGTACGGACCGTGTGATCGGTCTTCTCAGTCTCAACTTCACTCTGAACAGGTTCTGGCTGCTCAGGAATCACAGGTAGGTCGACTTGTACGGGCCGTATGGGATCTGTACGGACCGTACACTCAGCTTCTGGTTCAACAGGCATGGCTGGTCCTTTGTATTGTGTCCCACTTCGCAAAGTAACAGCTTTAGCTTCTCCTCTGGGATTGATCTCTGGTTGGCCTGGCAACCTCCCGGGTGGTATTTGGCCGGCAGTGGTGGGAGACTCATTCTGCTTGTTTTGATTGGCCAAACACGCCAGCTGAGCACTGATTTGTTGCATCTGCTCAAAAATCATTTGGTTCATCTTCCCCTGCTCATGCATGAAGTCGGTCACGACGGGAGCAACATAGGGTTTAGATGGTCCTTGGTATGGTGCGCGATTGTTCGAGTTGTTGAAAGCAGCATTATTGTAGAAATTTCGATTGTTGTTGCTGCTGGAAGCGTTGTTGTTGAAAGGTGCGGGGTTCCCATTCTTCCACCTCCATGCTTGTTGATCATTCTGGTCCTTGGAGTAGGACCGGTTAAAGGGAGGTTTCGGAAAGTAGGATGGCTCGTTGTTGAGAGAGTTGACCTGCTCGGGTTCCTCATCTCTCTGCGCGAGTGGACAATGCTCGTACAATTGCCCCTCATCTCCGCACATGACACAAGATTTCGGCTGTTGATCACCAAGTGCCTTGACAGTCATCTTGTCAAAAGCCTTCTGCATGGCATCCAATTTGGCGGTAAGGGCTGTGATCTGGTCGACCTCAAGGCGGCCGCTCCCAGTTGCACGAGCGCTTTCCCGGCCTGACCACTGTTGGTTGGTTGCTATGCTGTCAATCAGGTTGATTGCATCGGTTGTCTCTCGGTCTAGGAGAGCCCCACCTGCAACTGCATCAACAGAAGTACGAGAACTATCAGTCAAACCAGCATAAAAAGACTGAATAAGTAACCAATCGGGAATACCATGATGTGGACAAGAGTATTGCAATTCCCTAAACCGTTCCCATGCCTCATTCAACATTTCGTCAGACCTTTGTTTGAAACTGGTCAGTTGGGTCCTAACCTTGGCAGTTCTTTTATGAGGGAAAAATCTGGTCAAAAACATTTTGGACAGTTCTCTCCAAGTGGTGATTGAATCCCTAGGTAATGACCCTAACCATTTCTTTGCCTTATCCCTAAGAGTGAAAGGAAACAAAGCAAGTCTAATGTAATCATTGGTTGCGCCATTAATTTTAATGGTTGCACAACACTCGAGAAAAGTCTGAACATGGGCATGTGGATCCTCATGATCCATGCCATGGAACGTGTTCTGCTGGACAATATTGACAACGCCCGGATTGAAGTTGGGTTGGTTGTCGACAACCCTTGGCAGTCGGATTGCCCCTCTGACATCTCCAGCTCTTGGGACATTGAACTCTCGCAATGTCCTTGGCACAAAGTTTCCCCCTTCATCATCTGAGAGTTGCTCCTGGACTTGTGGTCCATGCTCGTCTCCGTTTTGGGACATGGTGTCTGTTTCTGGGTCTGTCTCTCTGTTGTCGGGTTGTACGGTCCGTATAAGTCTTGTACGGGCCGTACGCAGAGGCGACAGATGTGGTGGTGCTGGAACTACTGTGATGGAAGTCTGCCCTTTGCTTCTGAGATTGTAGTGGTTCTTGGGCTGTGAACCTTCCAGTATGTTCCTGAGAAGATGGAAAAAGGAAAAAGGAAAAAGTAAAATTAAAATCTAGAATTAAGTAAAAATAAGAAAAAGTCTAGTAATTTTTAGTTGCCGTCCCCGGCAACGGCGCCAAAAACTTGTTCGCACCAGAAATGCACTCCCAAGTTTCAGTACAGCGAGCTGTACCTTTTAAAACTCGAGTTCTACCTCTGGTTAAGACTGCAAGTGCACAGCCCTACCGTTGGTATAGTCGGGTATCGTATCCACAGGGACGGAATAAAAAGACCGGACTCTACTCAAATCTACTAAAATTCTAGAAGTGAAGAGAAGTTGGTTTGTTGGTTTGTAACAATTCTACTGATTGAAATGATGATTGAAAACAATTAAAACAAGATTAAAAGTTGTTTTTCAAATTATAAAAAGGGTTTCCAGGGTGTCAGATTTCGTATCTGCCTGGCCCCAGGGTATACGGCCCGTATAGAATACTATACGGTCCGTATAGGCCCCCGAGTGAATACTGCAGCCACTGTTTCTGTGTTGGTGCTTTTGTCTAGGGTTTCCATCGACCAGGTCTAAGTTCCTCACCTCAGCGTTCGCAATTTTGGCTTAGAACCAGATTTACCGGACTCAACTACTCCCCTCTTAGATGCGTTAGCCCTCAACTTTCGTAATTTTGGACTAAGTTATCTAAGTCACTTGTCGGTTTACTAAAGGTATCCAAGGACTTTCGCCTCGAGGAAAGTTTCCCTTTCAGTACTTCTTGATCCGTAGATCTACCTCATATACTAGGTTCAGTTGGATTAAGTGTCATAGACTTGGTTCCTAACTATTAGACGTGCGCATTCATCTAACGGGATGACTAATCAAACTCAAGCAAGCAAAACCAAGCAATTAAAATACTACACAACAAGATAAAAACTAAGCATTCAACACATAATCCAGTAGCAAACAAGTAAAACCAAGCGTCAACTACATCTTAACCCTAGAAACAGTAAATTTAGCTACTCATAATCTCAAAATAACACAAAACAGTAGTAATAAAAGAGTTCATGGCAAAACTATAGAAGAAAATCGAAGAATCCGTTGTAGAACTTCCTCTTCTTCTTCCCCAAGTTCTCCTTGTCTCCCAAGCACCAAGAATCCCTCAAAAGATCTGGAATCGTGCCCCTTAATGCCCGAAATTGCCTCTTCAAAGCCTTCCTTTTCGGCCTCCCCAGCTGTCTCTGTTTCCAATTCCAGCCTGGGTTTCCGAAATAGCTTGTACGGTCCGTATGAAAAGTCTATACGGACCGTATACTTGACCTTGCCTTGGAGAATTCTTGCCTCTTGCTTGTGGAACCTTCGTGTGGTTGGGTCGATCTTGTACGGACCGTATGGAAACCTATACGGACCGTATGGAGAGTTGTCGATCCGAAATTTCGCCCTTTTCCCGTAAAACAAGAAACAAAACATAGCAGTACCACATTCTAAAGATATTTAGACGAAAAGTCCACATTTTCAGACTTTAAGGCACAAGTTCGGATGTAAAATTGGGTTGCAAATTAGACAAAATAAGGAGACATCAAATCTTATTCCGAGTAATCCCATGACAAACGAACATATCCTTAATTTTTTAATCCCAGCTGGGTCGTCTGCACTTTCGTTCCACTCACTCCCACTTTACTCTTTCTCTTCTTTTCAAAAGGCTCTTTTTGAAAAAAATACTTTTAATGAAAACTTTATTGTTATAAATATTTTCCTTCATTGCATCTTGCATGTTTCGCGCGCCTCTGTCATTGCTATGTTGAAAATTAGAGTGAGACTTATGAATTATGATACTATGTATAGTACATATTAGTTCATGCTTTAAATTAATATATTTATTTTTAAAGTTCAAATAATTAGTTTGAACAATTTAATATAATCTTCGCGTTCAAATTTTCTGAAATTCTAGCTCTAATTTCAGGACCTGAAATCTCTCATATCTCTCTATCTCTCTCCTCAATTTTTTAGGAGAGAGAAAGAAGAGAGAGGAGAGAGATAGAGATATATGAGGGATTTCAGGGTCTTGAAATCAGAGCTGGGAATTTCAGCTAATCCCAATTCATAATCTTCATATAAAAAATGTGCTTGTATATCAACTTTTACAAAAAAAAAAAAAAAAAATTAGAATATCTTTTTACTATTTTTTAAATGGATAGAAAATTATTTGATCTAAAATTTCTAAACCATTGAAAAGTAGTGATTTCTTACCTAAATAAAATAATAATAATAAAATAATTTAAAAATAGTTTGCAACTATATTTTCATATAAAAATTATGTTGAATGGTTGAGAACAATTATTTCAATTTTAAAAATAAAATTATAAATTTGTAATACAGACAACATGCGCTATGCATAGTAATATATCTTCACTCTGAAAAATTATTATATTTCATTTCATGCATCTTCCAATTAACACAACTGATCGTCACGCTTAATCAGAAGACCTAAATGGCTAATTTTGAAAGCAGTGAATATAATACTTTTTTTAATAAAAGAGGGAATATAATATTTAAGAAGTACTAATAAACTTGTATGGCTTTCTCTATATTTTAAAATATATATATAGAAAAGAAAAACCGCGAAGCAAGTGTCACCAACTCACTATCGGACAGCGGAGAAGATGCAATTCAAAATTTTCTGCCCCCTGCACCATAGTAACAAATAAATAATTTGAATTCGGTTTGAGGTCAAAAATTCATGATTCAAAAATAACAAGCTGATTTATAGTCTCCTGTTACATGACATGGGAGATTTGTTTGTTGTTTCGTGTAACTCACATTACTTCTTTTATGTTTTATGTTCTCTGAAGTTGATTATTCAATCAATATTTTTACGTTTCGTACTGTTTGTCTGACATTTCAGGTACTTGATGAATGCAAAGGTGGAGTTTCTCAATTTTTCTAGACATAATTATGATGTGGATACACTTATGGAACGCATCATAAAAGACATAACTGCTCACAGATGAGATATAATTTAGGGAACGACTAATAGTCCCCTCCATTCTATTCCCTAAATGTCCCCCTAACTAACTTATTCATAAAAAAGTACAATGGGGACCACTAACTAACTGAAAGCAACATTAATTACTTGAGAGACCACTTAAATTTGAAAAAATATTACAACTGGCGACCACATATATGAACACTTATGCGCACAAGTATTCATATATAATATATCAAGTATTCATACTTAAGATGTTAAGTATTTAAACAAAAAGCTGGACATCAACTTTCTTTTCTCTCTAGTCACACACCTTTTACATGTTTTTAGAAGTGGGTCTTTTTTTCTCCGTTTAATCTAATCAATATTTCTAACGATCCGCGAGGAATTTTTCAAATCTAAAACCACGAATATTTTCTACGTAATTTTCTATTTCAAATGAGATTCATGATGAAGTACTTTCGGGTTCTTCGTCGTTCAAGTACTTATATCTCGGCATGCAAGTATTTATAACTCAACTAGCAAGTATTCATACATTGTCAAGTATTAATACTTACTCAATAAAGAGTCATTTTGTTATTTCAAATTGTTTAGAGAACAAATTTGCCCGTGCATGGAATAATTTCATAAAAGAGTAGGTCTAATGTCCTACAAAATAATACACAAATGAATAAACTTTAAAAAATATACATACTAAAACATATAAAGTATTCATAATATAACTTTCAAAGTATCATTACTATAAAATATTCATATTACAAAGTATTCATACTAAAGCATATAAAATATTCATACTAGAACATTGGAAGTATACATAACAAAATCAATAAAATTAATCTTACTAAAATAATATAAGTATTCACACTATAAGATTGAAAGTATTCACACTACAAGGTATGAATACTTGCTCGACGAGATATGAATACTTGCATGCCGAGGTATGAGTACTTGAACGACAAAGAACCCGAAAATACTTCATCATGGATCTCATTTGAAAGAGAAAATTACGTAGAAAATATTCGCGGTTTTAGATTTGAAAAATTCCTCGCGGATCATTAGAAATATTAATTAGATTAAACGGAGAAAAAAAAACCCACTTCTAAAAACATGTAAAAGGTGTGTGACTAGATAGAAAAGAAAGTTGATGTCCAGTTTTTTGTTTAAATACTTAATATCTTAGATATGAATACTTGCTTGACGAGGTATGAATACTTGCATGCCGATGTATGAGTACTTGAATGACGAAGAATCCGAAAGTATTCATCATGGATCTCATTTGAAAGAGAAAATTACGTAAAAAATATTCGTGGTTTTAGATTTGCAAAATTCCTCGCGGATCGTTAGAAATATTGATTATATTAAACGGAAAAAAAAAATCCACTTCTAAAAATATGTAAAAGATGGGTGTGTGACTACGGAGAAAAAAAAAAGTTGATATTCAGTTTTTTTGTTTAAATACTTAATATCTTAGATATGAATACTTGATATATTATATAGGAATACTTGCGCGCATAAGTTCATACATGTGCGCACCGGTTGTAAATTTGTTCAAATTTAAGTGGTCCCTCCAAGTAATTATTGTGTTCCTCCAATTAGTTAGTGGTCCCCATTGTACTTTATGGATAAGTTAGTTAGGGAGACATTTAGGGGACCAAATGGTGGGGGATAAAATCTTTACTCTATAATTTATTCTTTTTCTTTATATCTGGGTCCACTAAATAATTTAGCATACTAAATCACCTATTTAGGTGTACACTTTGGTTAGCTTTTCGAGGGCTTTTGGTTCAACCTTTTAAAAGGTGATTCTTTGTCATCGCAATTCTCTGGAATATGATTAGCGTTTGGTTCAAGCTTTTAAAAGGTGATTCTTTTTTGGAATATGACTACCACGTTTGACAAAGTTAACATTGAAATTGATACGGTGATAGATTTCTTGCTATCCTCGCAATAGCCAAAATAAGGACGGAATTTTCCATTCCCACTCTGCAAAAATCACACAGCGCGCGCGATATTCTAATTTTTTTTTTTTGTCTTTCCATCTTCTTCTCCAAAATCAGAACCATCTCCACTCGAGACTCTCCTCAATCTCCGATTTCGCTCCATCTCTGATCCGATCAGGTATGTTATCTCTCTCTCTCTCTCTATCTCTCTGCGCGCTACCCTTTTCCAATTTCAATCCAAAAATTGACAAAAACACAGTAATTTGTCGGAGCGATATGCATCACCTGTAATCAAAATTAAATCATACTTAGATTTTGTCCTTTGCCTTTGTCCTTTCTATAAAAATCGCTCCGACAAATTAAATCGACTTAGATTTAAATCAATTGTTCACTGCCACCAAACCTCAACCTGTGCAGAAACTTCTTCGACAAGGGACAGTAATTTTTTCTATAAAAAGTTTACTCGATTGTTCATGACCTGTACCAAAGTAAATTTGGGACAAATTGAATTGATTAAAGGATATACTCCAGCGTAGTGTTGCCTCAAAGTTAAGGTTTTAATCATGATGCCAAGTACTCCTAATAACAGTATAGGTCAACGGTCAACGCAGTTGTAACTGAATACTTGCAACCGAAAACAGTTGGAGTTGGTAACAGAAGACAACTCTTGTACTTCTCTTGTAGTTGTAATTAATTCCCAATATAAATTAAGACAAGGTCTGTAACAGAGTTTGATTAAGCATAATAAAAGAAAGCTTCACTCTATTCTCTTCTAAACTCAATATAAGTAACATTAACTTCATTTGCATTGGTATTTTGGTTTTCGAACTAATCAGATCACGTGACCGAGTAAATAAAAACATCTCACTTGAAAAGTTTGTTTAATATGTACAAAATAAAATAGCAAATTGACAACATGCAAATCACGGTTACCGAAAAAAGACAAAGTTGTTGTAATTTCAGAAGAGCGAAAAAATAAGTTATAAGAATAGAAAGCAAAGAAAAAGGTAGTGATCGGATTAAAAAGCAACAAATTAGTTTCTGAGGTTAGAAAAAATTCAAAGTAAGAAAGATAAAATTAGTGCTCCCGTTGACTATTTTCTATATATTTTGAAAGTAGCAATTAATTTCTGAAGTTAGAAAAATTCAAAATAAAAATAATCATTTATTGGTACTGTTTATTAATTATTGTAATTTTTATAAAATCAAATAGTGAAAAATCATATTATCTCGTATTTTATAGATTTTGGCTTTTATTATAATATTTTTTTAAGTATATGATGTTTAGTCGGTTAGCCCCCTCCATACTCAAATTAAGTTGAGAAATTCTAGCGGTTGGACATTTTTTAAAAGAAAAAACCTTTTCATCAGCCAGTATATTGACTTCACATATTAAATCTTGAATTTTGAATTTTGGGCTAATTTTTATATAAATTTTTCATTCTCTTTTTCTTATTGTAGTTGTGAAAAATAATTACATTTTAAACGGACAATATAAAAAAAAATGATTTATCTATCTTCTTAAAATATTATAAAACATATTAATTAATAGGGCTCAGATATTTGATTTGCAAAATTTGATTTCTTATACAAATATTTATAGGGCACTAAGCGGCTCAGATAGCTGATTTGAATTTTGAAATATCAAATTTTGGAGTCCAAATTTGTCCAAATTATTAATCAAAGTCAGGGCCTACCAGGACCAGCGGATTAGGACAGATCGATGTTCATTGAGCATTTTAGGCATGGGGATATTCCCTATTGTTATTATTAGTTTTGTTTCTTTAGCACAACTCCTTTTTAGTTCAGTATCAGTATATATCTATAACTGTCAAGAACATTAGAAATACATACATATATGCTATTGTTATGAAAATTTATAGGCGTTTTTTTTTTTTAAGTTAAAAGAAAAGTATATAATCGTTACTTGCAGCTGGCATAATTTGAGATTGGATTAAAGTTCTCTATACTAAATTTTGCAGATATGACTGTTGTGATCGAACTTCCATTCTTTTCTTGGGCTTGATCTTCACATCCAAATGATAGCAGGGCCTCGATAAAAATTCATACCATCACAAATATCACATATTGGGGTCTTTAACACATCTTGGTTTCGAGGTACCTTAATTAATTAAGTTCTTTAATTTCGTTGCTTGAATTCGTATCCTCGACATTAACTCAAAAGGGAGTCTTTTAGTTAATGCATCTGGATGTCTGATCTACTTTAAGATTCTATAGGAATTAGATTTGCACTAATATTGAAAGACCTCCTGCTTTATAGGCAGAAGCTAAATTGTCTCTGTTTAAAATTAGATACTTAAGATGCATTAACTCAAAAGATATTCTTTTGAGTTAATGCAGACAATGCGGACTCTTGTTGCTTTTTACTAGTTTTCCTTTCTTTCATTTTTTCTATTTTGTAGATTTATATAACATCTATAATTAATATGGGGTAGGTATAATATACATAGAACCCCGATTTTTTTTTTCTATATATTATGAGTACAACCAGGGTGTTTTTAAGCTCATCAATTGATTGGTGAGGTTAACTCTAAAATTTATCGGAATGATTTAATGACGAATCTAAACTGTTAAAATCGATCTATATGTTAAATTTATAAATTTTTGAACTAATTTGGTATAAAATCAAGTGGTAAAAAAAAAAAGGTTTATAAGTTAATTTCTTTCCACCCAGTTACTAACGAGTGCGCATCCTCTGAGACCGACGTGTTCGGGAATTCAGATCCAGTGAAGTAACCCAATTTTTGGATTTTAAATTGGGACCGTCCGATTCGAATCCGAGACAATCCATCCGGATATGAAGTGCACACATCCCGAGAACAAATTTGAATCTCAAAATAATTCTGAGCGACGGATTCGAATCAGACGGTCTTAATCCAAAACCCAAAGATTGGGTTACTTTAGAGAATCCGGACTCCGTGTTCGGTGCCTATTGGGGGATAGGCGGATAGCACATGGGGCCAGTATTATTCGTGCAAAATTATTTCTCTAAAGTCACGCAAAGTTTGAGATATCTCAGAGAATGTGAATTCGTTACCCACCCACAGTTTCTTTGTTTGAATTCTTTGAATTTTATTCCTTTATTAAGACTTTGTAAAATTGATCCCTCTAGCGTCCTTGATCAATGAAATCTAGAATCTAGAGATCTGATGACCTCTACGTTTCTCCCACAAGAATTGCTTTCTATATTGTAGTTTGTTTCCCGAGGATTTTCTCCTTCCAAGAAAAAAACTTATAAGGGCTTTGGATAGCCGAGGGCTTTATAGAACAAAAAGGAAGAAGCACATTAGAAGAGGTGGCAGAGGGTTATCTCATGGAGCTCATACATCGCAGCATGTTACAAGTGGTACGAAAAAATTATTTTGGTCGAGTGAAGAGGACCCAAATGCATGATATACAGTGAGAGAGTTGGCCATCTCTTTATGTAAAAAAGAAAATTTTGGATTGATGCAAGAGGATAACAAGTCAGAAAATGCCGATAGTTCTACTCGTCGGCTTTCAATAATCAATCTAAAGGAGACGATCAATCATGATGTTTCAATCTAAAGGAGACGATCAATCATGATGCTTCAAAAAATCACTTGGAATATGAGAGTATTCAAAATTTTCTTTTAGTGTAGGTTCAGTGATACTGATACTTATGTAATACTAATTTTTATTTTCTCTAGTTTAGTCTAATAAACGTTTGTAATTTGAATTTTTAAAGTAATGTCAAATACCTATCAATCTTTCATAAAAAAAATATATTTACAACATTATTTACTTATTTTATAAATTTTCATATATTTTATATTTTTTTTTCTAAATTTTCAATAATTTAAATTAAAATATAAAGAAAAATTGATGTGACTAATTTACGTCACGTCACGTATAGTCACGGCATGACTATGCGTGACATGACCACCCGCCACTATTTTGATCACGTCACGTAAAAAAAAAAGTTGATCACGTCACATGACCAAATCACGACGTGTTTGTCATGTCACGTTACGGCGTGTCACGTATTTCCTTCTCTACTTCTACTTCGATAAACCAGTGCGGATGGCAATGCTCCAAAAGTCCAAACGTCGATTTAATGCACCCAAATAATTGTACAGACAAGAGAATTAATATCCATAAATGCCGACCAACGACCAACTAATTCCACAGACAAATTACCCAACCATCGCTGTTTAAGCACATAAATGCATATCTAGGTCCCTGATTTTTCCATGTATTTGTAACAGAGAATCTGGACTCTTCTTCTTTCCACCCAGTTACTCACGAGTGTGCATCCTCTGAGACCGACGTGTTCGGTGCCTATTTGGGGATAGCAAATGGGGCCAGTATTTTTTTACTTTGAGATTCGTGCAAAATTATTTAAACGGTTAAGATTTTCTCTAAAGTCACACAAAGTGTGAGATATCTCATATCTCAGAGGATGCGAATTCGTTACCCACCCACAGTTTCTTTCTTTGAATTCTTTGAATTTTAATTCTTGGGAAAATTTGTTATGTGCCACTCAAAAACTTCAAATTTGTCAAAATGTCATTCAAAAAATGATATTTGTCAAAATGCCATTAAAACTCAATTCCTTTTTTTTTTTTGCCATTATCTCTATTTTGACTCAATTTATAAATTCTAATATTTCAAAATGACCAAACTGGTCCTGTCAGAATTTTTTTTTTTTTCCAAATTTCAAATTTTTTCGAATTTCAAATTTTTTTGGAAAATCAAATTTTTCCAAACTTCAAAATTTCCAAATTTTCAAAATTAGATTTTCCAAAAAAAATTGAAATTCGAAAAAATTTGAAATTTAAAAAAATTGAAATTGGAAAAAATTTGAAATTTTTTCGAATTTCAAATTTCAAAATTTTTCGAATTTCAATTTTTTCAAATTTCAAATTTTTCGAATTTCAAATTTTTTTGGAAAATATAATTTTGAAATCAAATTTATAGATGAAAATCAAATTTAATCAAATTTTTTTGGGGAGTCCGAGCTGGGGGCTGCCACGAAAAAATTTGAAAATTTTGAAGTTTGGAAAAATTTGAATTTCGAAAAAAAATTGTTTTTTGATAAAAATTGGAAATTCAAAAAATTTGATTTTCCAAAAAAATTTGAATTTCGAAAAATTTGAAATTTGAAATTCGAAAAAAAAAAATTTGACAGGAGCAGTTTGGTCATTTTGAAATATTAGAATTTATAAATTGAGTCAAAATAGGGATAATGGCAAAAAAAAAATAGAGATTGAGTTTTAATGGCATTTTGACAAATATCAGTTTTTGAGTGGCATTTTGACAAATTTGAAGTTTTTGAGTGCCACATAACAAATTTTCCCTTTATTCTTTTATTAAAACTTTGTAAAATTGATCCCTCTAACGTCCTTGATCAATGAAATCTAGAATCTAGAGATCTGATGACCTCTACATTTCTCCCATATGACCAGTTGCCCACAGGTCCACAGGCCTTAAAAATAGTTATAATTAGGAGACTAAATTCTCTGCCTCTAGGGAGCATAATTTTCCTGCTCCTGAGTTACTAAAATGTGGGTCACTCCAAAACTAAAAATCAATATTTAAATTTATAAACTTGTTTGAACCCACTTGTCAGTCTCACTGGGCCAGGAAAATCCTGTTCCCCGAGAGACAAGTGATCTCTGTCCTATAATTAGAGGTTGGCTGCTGCTAATTAATCCAACTCCCGTCTCTCACAATTCCTCGTCACTTCTCACAAATCACAATAGCCTCGACTCCTGCTCGATATTTGGCCGAAAGGTAACCAAACAGAAAAAAAAGGACGAGGAAAGGCGCAAATCTGCAACAACACTAGCTTACTCTATCTCTTGTTTTCTTCGAAAGGCAAGTCCATAATCCCATTTAAATTTAATTTTTAGGGAGAATATAATTTTTTATGTCTATGTAAATTTTTAAAATAGGTAAAATTCTCATTAAGGTTTTTAAAATGGTTATTCTTTGGTTAAATCCAAATAGGATACATCATACTTCCTCCAATTAACTTAATACTGACACAAATTAGAAAAATACAAAATATAATTATTAGGGGAAATACCAAACAAAAAATTCCAACAAAATTGAAAGAAAGAACATAAATCTCGAAATTCCAACCAAAGTAACTTGTACTTAATTTCTACGGAGAATTTTTAAAACTGCAAAGGTGATTGAAAACAAATTGGGTTCAATTTGAGCCGTGAACTACAAAACCTTGGAAGCTTGTATTGCTTTCATCTCAAATTCTGTTATTAAATTTCTCCTGACATTTTTAACTACTTTTCTTAAAGTTACTTTCAGTCTTGAAAAAATATCCAAAATTGCAGTCTAATCCATTATGCAGTTATAAAATGCACTCTCATTTAGAAGAGAAGCTTTCTAGGAACGGGACACCTCCATTTAAAATAAGAGGGCATTTTTTGTAAATTTAATTTTAAAAACAACTTGATAAAAAAAAAAAAAAAAAAAGTGGATAGAAGAAAAGATGTTGAGTTTTTATGGCTACATTTGATATTATGAAGTTTTTGATGGAAAATTTGACTGTTTTAATAGTTTACATGGACAAATTAGAAATTCTCCCTAATGTTCAAACACTCAAAGAATCTCACAAAATTCACTCAAATCTAGTCTAGATCAATATTGGTGAAGTGAATTTGAGGTTGTTCAAAATATATTGAAATTTGAAGCACAAGCAACAATGGAGATATTATATCTCACATAAAAATCGTATTTTACAATTTTAGTGAAACGAATTTGAGGTTGTTCAAAATATATTATAATTTGAAGCACAATTGACAATAGAGATATTATATCTCACATAAAAATCGTATTTTGCAATTTTCTGGCGGCTGGAAAGAAGGAAAACAATCAAACTTTCTATTTATACGAATGTAAACAAATTCAGAGTTTTGTCCTCAACCGCTATAATGGTTGGAACAAAATCATCTGATAGTTTAAATTGAATGGTTGGTGAACTGATAGCAAACATCACAACAGTCGAATTCAAATTACATATATTATTTGTGCTCACTTCAACCGTTCAACGGTTGGCTCTAGTTATTTCAACTGAAAATTGCCATGGGAATTAATTCTTTGCAATTTGATAATTTATTTTCTCCATTTTAACGATTGACAAACATTACAACGGTTGATCTCAGACAGCATAACCTCAATTTATTTTACCATTTTTCTATGTATAAAAATGATAAATAACATGTTTTGATGCTTTTCTTGATTTATCCAATCCATTTAGCAATTGTATATATATCATGTACCTACAAACATTTCAAATAAAAAAATTGTAAAATTCAATATTTATATGTTTTGCAAATTAGTTAACGATTATCATAGTTTTGCTTACAACAACAATTCACTCTCACAACTTTGCAGTCTCTTCGAAGGTTTCAAAGTTAAATAAAGTTTTTAAAATGAAGAGAGATAAAAGGAAATAGTGTTTTAGTAATTGGATTGTTAGAGGTATATAAATATTTTTTTTTAGTAAAAGTTAGAGGTCAAGTCACTCAATTTAATATTTATAGAAAATTATTTCATCTAAATTTCGAACATGTGATTTTTAATATGGAGGTCATTGTCTTTACTAGATCAAATGTGAATTCTCAGAGGTGTAGAAATGTTAGTGGAAGAAGTTTGAATTGATATTCTCTGCATTAACTCAAATTTTGATTAAAGATCTGAACCGTCAGATTTAAATCCACATTAATATAAGGTTGGTCCGAATTTGGAT